>JANVCC010000057.1:7758064-8300700 GCA_025345505.1 Todiramphus chloris collaris | reverse complement strand
AGGGCTTGGTGGGCACCTGGTGCCGTGCCGGGGTCAACCCACCACAGCTGATTTACTGAACTAGCAGTACATGGGACCCAAAAGCACCACTGGGACTCATTGCCACCAACCTCAGTGGGCTTGCAGCACACCATCAGAAAACCTCAGCTCTGCAAACAGTGAAAAAAAAGTCCTTAAGTCTCAAAATACAGCTCAGGAGGAAAAGCCACAAATGCAAACACTGCTAGTAAACAAAGCAGCCTCACTATATCAAGGCCCTACCTAAATAATCTTGACCTATGACTGCTTTTCATGTGCATGAAACAAAGACTGGGGCTGGCATTTTCTAACCGTGAACATTTTGTCCTAATAAAGACTTTTAAAACATGCCCTAACTGTATAAAATAATAAACCAGGAACATTTTTAAAATATACAGTATGTGGATTGATTTGTACTTGTCACATTAAGTGATGTAAATTACAGACCTATGGTTTTGTAAAAGAAAAATTACACCACCTCTCAAAGTACATTTCATCTAGAGACTGCCAAGTGTTCTAAGGAAGTCAGTAAGCGGGCATGTCAGCTCTGCAAAGGGAAACGAGGTGCAGGAGCAAGCAGAGCCTTGCTGGTTTCATGGCTTGGCACAGGACCACTGCTGTGCTGCACGGCCTGCTTTGTCTGGTCTGCAAACAGGCACTGCCTTTAGACCTGAGCACATGGCTCGTGCCCATCCTTGCCCCAGCCCAGGGTGGCTGCAGGGGCTCCCACCAGCCCATGCCACTTCCCACCCTCACACATAGCACCAAGCTGAGTGAGCACTGCCGTGGTTTCTCTAAGGCTTCACAGTAGGCCAGTAAATCAGGTCACTCAGAGAGCACCAGAGGGAATGCAACAAGAAGAATCAGCAAGCTAGAAAGCATGAACCCAAAGAAAACACTGAAGATTCTGGGTTTTTTCCATTTTAAACCCTCCATGATTAAGTTTTCAATTCTGCGAAAGGTTGCTGTGAAGGGAAAGGGATAAAAGTCTTCTCCACAGCACAGGACAAGAAGGGTTAAATTGCAGACAGGGAAATGGTAGTTTAGACATTAGGGAAGTCTTTCTAGCTGTCGAGATAGCTCAGCACTGATACCAACTGCCAAGGGAGAGTGGAATCTCAATCACAGGAGGGTTTTAAGAACAGGCTAGCTAATTAACTGTCAGGCGTGGTCTAGGCGTAATTGCTCCTGCTGTGGTGAGGGGCTGAACTACTTCACCTCCTGAGGCTCCATCCAGCTCTGCCTGCATTGATCATAGAATTTCTAGCATATCAGAATAATCTGTGTCCCTCACAAATTAAATATAGGCAGAAAATACAATACACAAAAAAAAAAAAAAAAAACCCAAAGAAAACTAAAAGTTAATTACAGATGCTTAAGACATCTAATGCTGTGTTGCTGCTATCTTAGAATCATAGAATTGTCAGGGTTGGAAGGGACCTTAAAGATCATCTAGTTCCAACCCCCCCGCCATGGGCAGGGACACCTCCCACTAGAGCAGGTTGCTCAGAGCCCCATCCAGCCTGGTCTTAAAAACTTCCAAGGATGGGGCTTCCACCACCTCTCTGGGCAACCTGTTCCAGAGTCTCACCACCCTCATGATGAAGAAATTCTTCCTAATGTCCAACCTGAATTGACCTTTCTCTAGTTTTAATCCATTCCCTCTAGTCCTGTCACTGCCTGACAGCCTAAAAAGTCCTTCCCCAGCTTTCTTGTAGGCCCTCTTCAGATACTGGAAGGCCACAATAAGGTCTCCCTGGAGCCTTCTTTTCTCTAGACTGAACAACCCCAACTCTCTCAGTCTGTCTTCACAGGAGAGGTGCTCCAGCCCCCTGATCATCCTCATGGCCCTTCTCTGGACACGCTCCAGCACATCCATATCCTTCCTGTAACAGGGGCTCCAGAACTGGACGCAGTGCTCCAGGGGAGGTCTCACGAGAGGGGAGTAGAGGGGGAGAATCACCTCCCTTGACCTGCTGGCCACGCTTCTCTTGATGCAGCCCAGGATACGATTGGCCCTCTGGGCTGCAAGAGCACACTGATGGCTCTTGTTGAGCTTCTCCTCCACCAGCACTCCCAAGTCCTTTTCTTCAGGGCTGCTCTCAAGCCAGTCACTGCCCAGACTATATTGGTGCTTGAGATTGCCCTGAACCAGATGGAGGACCTTGCATTTGGCCTTGTTGAACCTCATGAGGTTGGCATGAGCTCACCTCTTCAGCCTGTCAAGGTCCCTCTGGATGGCATCCCTTCCCTCTAACGTGTCAGCTGCCCCACACAGCTCGGTGTCATTGGCAAACTTGTGGAGGGTTCACTCAGTACCACTGTCCATGTCTCTGACAAAGATGTTAAACAAGACTGGTCCCAGTACTGATCCTTGAGGGACTCCACTTGTCACTGGTCTCCACTTGCATACTGACCCATTGACAACCAGTCTTTGGCAGCAGCCGTCAAGCCAGTTCTTTATCCACTGAATTGTCCACCCATCAAATCTTAATAATTACAGAATTAAATCCATAATCTAATGTAATAATACTATAGTAGCAACATTTTAATCTTATACAACTATGGATATTTGAGCCTTACATCGATTGTAATGTACAGCACAGACTTATTTTTATATTCTATACAATTATTCAAACCTTGTGTTCACAATGTATCACAATTATATATTTTCAGAAACTCTAGAAGGCCCTGTATGTGCTGTACATGAACATTATCTGTGTATGTACAGAGAACTGCATGAAAGTGCGGAGTGAAAAAAGATGGTGGAAGATAGTTCTTTGTAACACACCACTCTGCTAACTACACAGAAAAACCATATAGTAATAATGTGGTATCTCAGGGACATGAAGTCCTGACCCAAGCACTTCTGAAGAGCTTCAGCTGTGTTTCCAAGTAGAAGATTGAAAGAAATACTCTTGCAGGATACTACTTCTACTACAACACTATTCTCCATAAATGAAAAAAACAAATTAATGTGATTGAGACTAAACTGACATGATCCCTTTCTCTATGCCATCTGTAATCAGCATTGCTGTCATGCTGCTACATTCCACTGTTCTTTTTTTCTTACAGAAAACTGTTCAAATTTGTATTTCTTTCATTCCTCATAGCTAAATGGTTAAGTGGCAAAAAGAAATTAGCTCCTTTACTTTAGAAAACACCATTATCTTTGTTAATTGGAATGGCAAAGGAAAAACAATTTAATAAAACTAGTTTGAAATTAAAATATGCAGAAAGTGTCAATCTTTCTGCAAGAACCTGTAAAATATTTCTAAGAATTCTACACTGAATTCTGTAGTTAATTCTATAACCAGAGAGGGCTATATGATTTTGACACAAATCAGTGAATGTGTTGGAAGAACTGGGTAGACTCACTTCAAAATTATAAAACGTTCAATATAAGCAATAATGGTGCATGGAAATCAGTTATACAGCTGGAAATGATGGGGTGAGCTGTAACCTTATGCCATGATGCAGGCCACAGTGCAAAAACATGTAGTATTTTCACCAAAAATGGAAAAGTCCTTTAGTCCTGTCTAGAACACTACTTCTGCTAATGAAGGAAAACTTGTTTCATGACATTATGGAGGCAAACTCCCAGGAGGACCTCGATACTTTGCTAAAACCTTGGACTACCATGTGTTAGAGATCCCACCACACATCTACAATATATTCTACAAAACTACCATCCTTTATAATCACCCCTTATGCATGACTAGGGTGGGGTATGCTCCCCATTTGTCCCCATGACCACACACCTCAGCCATCACGGAAAGACAAGCAAATGCTAGCACAGAGCGAATTAAACACAATTTATAAGAAGGTCGATAATTTTGCATACAATATAAAGTTACTTTGAGTGTACCCCTACATTTACATTACTCTGCGTTTGTTGCAGGAGTTTGTCACCAGCAACACTTCAGTCAAAGGTAGGCAAGGCTGCTGTACTCAAACAGGGAGACATTTAGGAATGATGTTACACACAAGCGTAGCCAACCAGTAGCTAGATCTTCAAAAGCCTGAGTGTGACCGTGGCAAAGAGAGACACATCACAGCATTTACACAAGCAGTTCATTCTGGGCTGCCAGATCCCACACTCAGAAGTACAAATATGCAGATTTTCCCCCTTATGACAGTTTTCTTGACTGACCCCACAGGAGAAGCTGTGCTTGAGAGATTGAAACTTCACCTTGTGGAAAATCTTACACCAAGTCAGGGTGGCAATCTCAATACACCACCCCAGCCAGTGGCTCACAGGAAAGCAGAGTGGAAGAAAGTAGGGTCCCCACTGACAAGTCTCTAAGTGTCCCTGTTCAGTGAGAAGAGCCAGAGATACAGAGCAAGCCTTTGCTAGGATTCTAACTGCTCTTTTGGAATCATCCTCTGGAAGCATCTCTTCCCATACGTTATACAAGCTCCACAGACAATGCAGACCCATAACAGGGTAAACAAAGTCGTGTGGCAGAAATGCCTTTCTACTCAGAGAAACTCCGAGTGCATTAAGAAGTTATCCAGACTTCACATGGCTCAAATTATCTGCATCTTGTAAATACCATTACTTCTTTGCAGTTACTTTTTCATTTTTCTCATTGATTTCTCAGATTATACGCCATAATGGATATTAACAGGTCTTATTAGTTTTTATAATTTCCATTCAGTCCTTTAACATTAGTCATCATGCTAGTTCACAAATGTTGTTGTTGGGTTTTTTTTTAATAGTTATTAATTGGAAAATACTGGTTACAGGATAAATTAGTCATCTGAGTAAGTAAAGCTTTTTATGATATGCTTTTTAAAATAAAATGAAGCATAGACTAATATATCAACACATACATACTATGAAATACTTGAAGTAGATATTGAAACTTGTAGAAAAAATACTAATAATATGAGGTTATAGTCAAGCCTAGGGATTCAACAAAGCAACAAGGGAAAACTGGAATCAGATGTAGCTAAATCCCAAATCACTGTAATCTTTACTATGTGCAATGCTAACCAGTGGCTGGCTTTTTCTTGTGTTCTCTTTTCCGTTTGAGAACTCCGAGTA
The DNA here is from genome assembly GCA_025345505.1 of Todiramphus chloris collaris. Classification (NCBI taxonomy): domain Eukaryota; kingdom Metazoa; phylum Chordata; class Aves; order Coraciiformes; family Alcedinidae; genus Todiramphus; species Todiramphus chloris. Next base: position 8,295,632 of record JANVCC010000057.1, on the reverse strand, counting down.
CCACAATGGAATATTTGCCAAGCTCTGGGTGCCGTTCTCCTTTTTATTGTACCACTCTGTTCTACATTTTTAATTTCTTAAAACTACACAGTTTTTGGTTTGCATTACAACAGCAATTCTTCTGAAGGCTACTGATCCCTCAGTGATTACCAAACATGAAACAGGTTGCAGTGCAACATTTGTCAACCCCATAGCCTTTTCTTTATCTGAGAAAGCTTTTTGGGAAATATTTCAAAGAACAACAGATTAATACATCTTGAATATGGACTTCTCATGCTGTAAACCAAGACATTTTTTATTTCAAAACCAATATTTGTTTTATGAATTAAATAAAATACTTTCAGAAGTTGTTTTTCTTCCCTGGGCTGCTTGCTTTGTTTTGTTGTGATTTGTTTGGGTTTTTTTAAATTATAGTAAGTTACACATTTCTAGCATTTGTTGTCAAAAAAGCAGTATCAATTACATTTGTAGCTACAGCAGCTTCCATGACCACATACAGAAGTACAGTAACTGCCTATTAATATACAACCATTTCAGAACTTCTGCAGTACTACACAGAAGGAAGATAGAAAATTATTTGTTTGGAGTTGCAGGTTTCCAAAATTGTGACTGAAATATTTCACATTGTATACTACTACTACATCACAGACATGATAAAAGGAATGTGAGTGTTCACTACTTTCTTAATGAAGGAAAATGGACTGGCCAGTTGTTAAACATAAGACAGCATTTCTTATCTTGCTATTGTGTGTTCCTATAGGAAACACAGCAGTACTATTGCTCTACAATACTAACAGGATATTTTATCTAAGGATATACTCTACTACCTTTGTGGGTCCTGACCAAGATAAATGTTTGTCATCTTAAGGAGAGACCATAACAACTCATTCTCTTACACTGGTTTTTAAGCTTCAAGTATATTTATCCAAGTGTTACAACAGCAAGTCACTAGAAAAAAAGAGAATTCCAGAGAAGAGAAATTCCCTTTATTCTGGTTCTTTAGTGACTATGAGGATGGATATAATCATCTGGATTAAATAAGAACCACTGCCTTCTCTGAGACGTTGTACAGAACTGTACAGTCTGCCTGGACTTTTCTTACCTCTCTTAGATGTAGCTAGGTTAAAAATGACAGAGAATAAAACACCCTGCAAAAGGCCATTACAACAACTTTCTTTAACCAGGAATTACTGCAAGTACTTAAAGAAAATTCTTTCCCCACAACACAACGCATCCAATCTGATACTACATTACACTCAGTCAAAATCACTGGGTAACTTCTAAAAATTGGTAAATACAGCCCTGACATGTAGTTAGGGGCTTTAAGTGTTGGTATGATTACATGTGTGTCTAATCTCCATTTAGCTCTACAAATATTTATTCCCCCATTCTTACTGTGCCACCAAGGCTATGCACAGCCTATTAGTGTTCCTTTAAGAGATAACATCAAACTCAGTTAATCCAGATTAAGTGCTAAACACACACTGGAGAGCTAGATGGTTAAAATAACTCCCTGAGAGAGGTGCCTGCAGGATGGGGCTGCCGTATGTTCACTGCCCTAGCCTGTCTGCCTGAAGTCAAAGGTCAAATATTTACATCAAAATTAAATCAGCATTGCAAGAAGCTCTCAGTGAAGAAAGCATTAATATTAATAAAATTAATAAACACATTCATGCACTGGATTTATGCATGCTGAAACAGTCTTTGGCCTAACTGCTTCTTCATAGCTGACAGAGAAGCAGTTCCTGTACTTGTAGGATGTTTATTTGAAATATAGAACACAGATTACATTAATCATATGAAATGTGATTTTTCCAATGGGAAAATGGGATTTCCAAGTGGAGCTGGAAAAGAATTTGCTTAAGTATGTTACAAAGTTGGAAATTAAGATAACTTGCTGTGGTAGAATCCAAAACAAAAAGAGTTTGGATTCCATAAGTCCGGTTTACAAAGTTCCTGCCTTCCCCACTCATTCCAGTTCTTAATCTGCAATTAAGGGCACTCCAACAGTGCCGAGATAATTTATTACAGGCATGTGCTATAAATCATACAAAGAATAACTAAATTCATGGGAGCAGATGCCATACTCTGCACAGACTGGTAGAGAGTAAGTCTCAACAAAATATATTAAGGTAGCCAAGACTCATCAACAGAAACCATTGTATCTCCCATTGTATAACACTGGGAATCAGCCACACAATACAGAAAGAATTTAGAGGTATCAGGCAAGGCAGGAACACCTCTTGCCCCCAGACTCTGAACCCTACTGCTGAGATGTCTAAAGAAAACAATAAATGGAACGGTAATAGGGTCTGACACTGCTCTGAGCTGAGCATACAGCTGAGAGAAAAAGCAATCTGCAAATTATAAAGCCAAATTATCATTTTTAGAACATATTAACTGCATAATGGCTTTTCCATACAAGGAACAACCATGGAAATGTTATAAATCAGTATTGACTTGATTTATATAGATCACATCAGGGTGATACATTAGTACATCTCAAGATAAACTAAATGGTTATGACTGCAATTAGTTATAAAATCCACTTAAAACCATTTAACAGACATTCAGTTCAGAAAGGTTTGCAGGATGTGCCTCTAGCCTACCTATGATGGGTGAAAAGAAAGCTTTCCAAATCCTCAATGGGAGAAGATCAGGAAAGATCACAGGCATTATCAGGTCCCAAGGCCCTGACATAACAAGAGTTTTTCAGATAAAATTTTCATGTGCTCCTAAGGAAACAGACCATTCCCCAGACTTCAGAGCAAGGGAAAATCCCAAGTGGTCCTTGCCAAAAAGATGTGGAAGAAAGACAGCAGTGACTGCAAAAAACAGTTACTTTCTGGAGACGGACCTGTGGGGAATTTTGTACCGGCAAGGCACATCACAATAGTCATTCAGATGCAGCTTAGATCAGAAAAGCCTCAACATTACAGCTGCCTACTGTCTTCAGCTGTGGAAAGTTACTAATTGCATTCCACTTCATATGAAATAGCAATCTAAATCCTGCCAGTTAAGGAGAAGCTATCAGACCACAATTTCAAATACACATCAAAAACATTTTTAAATGACACTGGGGTTTTTAACATTGTTTTTTACATTTTATCAAGCACAGGAAAATCACCATCATTTCTAAACATTTTGTGAGATGTCTTCCTTACCTTTGGCAAAGGAGTTCTTTATTTCTTTCCTCCTGTAGTGTCACATCTGCCTCCCACTTATACTTTGCCTGCATCACCCACTCTCACTGTAATTGAAGAAATAATTTTATTACTGCCACTAATTGATTGCCATACATATTTGCATTTAGATTTAATTCCTTAGCCCTATTATGACAAGTCTGAGTCTCCAATTCTAGACCAAGAACATTTAAAATCTTGGCTGATTTAGTCTAGCCCATAATCTGTCAAATCTTGATTCCCAACCTGTGGTGTACTGAAGCAAAGGAACGCAGCACTATTGATGTTTATTTCACAATTCTGCAGACTGTTCTCTCTCAGAATTAATGCTCTTCATGGGACATAATTCTCTCCAACCACCTTATATTTGGGTGTGCAAAGACAAGATGAAAATCCACACTGAAGCACTTCGGTTCAATATGTATGTAACTCTTAATCGCTCCGATCTATGGCTACTTCACAGCATTAGATACCAAACCATTTACAGTCACTTCATGAACATCAGCAGTCACTAGTGTTTGAAAGGACTGATAAAATGCATTAACGATACCTATCCTGCTTCCGGAAAGCTGTGGGTTGGTTTTGTTTTTCTTTTATGAAAAGCACACATTCTTTAAGATGGATGTGCTTCACAAGCCCTATGCAACTGCGGCCAGCTGTTCCGCTGTCAGCAGGAGAGGAGAGCAAAACTAGCTTGTGGAATGAGATAAAGACATTACTTACTGATTACCAGGGGCAAAATTGAGGTCCTGGTTTGAGTTAGAATGGAATAATTCTGTTCAGTGATTTTACTTTTCAGCTCATTTTTTCTAACTAACTGCACTGTCTGAAGCTAACAATATGTTTCCATAGGCAGTGTCTGCTTCCAGCAGTGCTAACACCCAATGTTTCAAGTTACTACCAGGGACAGGGGTGCAGACCAAGGCCACTGCTGGATCCTGTGTACCGCAGTGAGGGGTGAGAAAGAAAAAGGCTGCACCTGCAGGGAGGAGCAGACAGGGCAGCTGCCCCTAAACTGACCAAAACTGAGGGAGTCCATCCCATATACATCATATTCAGTATAAAGCTGAGGGATCACGATCAGCATCCAAGGAGGACTCTGTCCATTCTGCCTTTGATCCCGATCCTGAATCCAGCTCCTGAATCCAGTTCCCATCTGCCACTGAGTTCAGTCTAGGACATCCCCAGCGACTACTCCACAGTGTCAGTGGTGACATTGATGTAACTGTCATCATGGAGGCTGGGTTTGATACTGATTTTCTATATATTTGTATATATCCCATTTTATTTTTATTATTTTCATTAAAGCTGTTCTGGTTTCCTTTTTCAATGGCTAAGTCTCTCTCCCTTATCCCCCTTCTTTTCCCTTTGGGGAGGGAGGGGGTTAACAAAGAGCAGACTGCCCTGACACTTGTCCTGGTGAAAAGTAATTTATTTCCTATTGACATAGAGTATGATGGTGAGGAACAACAAGACTTCATCCACCCCCTGCCTTTCCCAAGCTCAACTTCACCCCTCTACCGCTGGCTCCTCCAGGCAGCAGGGCAGTCAGGGGCCGAAGCTCCAGGCAGTGCACAGCAGCCCCGCTTTCCCGCTCTCCCTTCCACAGGCGTTTCCCCTCCTCAGCCACCCGGACCACCGCCTCCGCCACCTCTTCCCCACTCGGTGCTCACAGAGCTATTTTTCACACCTTTTCTCCCCATTCCTCTCCTTTCCGGTGTCTTCCTCTGTCTTAAATTCTAAATCCTTCTTCTTCTCCAGAGCCATCACCCTTGGGGCTGAGCTGTGCTTGGGGGGCCGGGGGGCCTCTGGAACTGTCCGGAACTGGCTGAGCCCACCCTGGAGTCCCCCTCACACAGAGTCCTCCACCCCAGCTGCCAGTTCCCAGCACAACATGATTTTAAAAGATGGTTTTTACAAGTTCTGTACTTATTATGCAGCTCTAGGAAGCATTTAAAAGATGAGATCTGGAGGAAATTTAAATCGGAGGGGTCTGATGTAATGAAGCAACTCCTCTAAGCCCTGTACAGGGCCAAGATCTGGCCCGGCAACATTTCTCAGTTGTCCCTCAAACAGAAATGACAACTGAAAAGCCTCTGCTGGTTATCTCAGCTGCTGCACAAAGACTACTAAATGGCTGTTCATTTGGGAAAGGCCATGCAGAAAGCTACAGCCCTGTCCAATGCCTTTGTCATGGTAAATGCCATTAGCAGGAGCACTCAGAGAAAGGCCAGGCCGTATTTGAAAAAACTGTAGTAACCACACCCCAGAGATGTATTTTTAAGAAGCTTTTTAAACTAGAACCATTTTGTCAACAAAACAAAAACAACTTTCTCCTGTTTGTATAGCTTTATGCATTTCCTCATTATTTATTTCACAGATGCTTCTAAGTGTAAGAACTCATGTCTATATCTGTCTTAAAAGCAGGACTCGAGACTTGTTATTTTCAGCCACTTGTGGTGTTACTTGTTGGTTTAACATTGTAAACTGTTCCAGGTAATTGCTGTGCAGTCTCAAGATGAATTGTAAAGCCACTGAACGACTATCCAAAGGCAGCACTGGCAGGGGAGGCCTTTTCAAAGACCCGCATACACGATCTTCAGGCTCTGTGATATTGTGCCAGTGAAGCCACTCAGCCTTGAGAACACACAGAAATCCCAAGGCCAAATCAACAGCCCAGTGTAGTAGGGAAAATCAGTGCTCTAGGCTTAGCTGGTGACAGCCACTTCTTTTCCAGGTTAACTTAATTTTCTTCTGGCCATTTGCAGTTGGGGCAGCTTCTCTCCACGCAAGAAAGAGCGCCAGGCAAACAGCCTTCACAGGGCCTGGGGAAAAATACTGTCATAAATTTTGAAGGTATTTTCCCTTCCCGCACAGCCAAATATTTACATACTTTAAACCCCCCATAGATTTTAATCTGTAATTAACTGTCTGTGATTATGACAGTTATTGATTTTGTTTCCTACATCAGATCAAATTTAATCCCCAGATTTACCACTGCTGATAACAGCAAATGTGTGCAAGTCTGAATTCAATCAATGAAGGCACTTGCCTAACTCCAAACACATTAGGTCTGAAGCAAAGCACACATGTGCAGTCTGATGCAAGACTAGCCGTTGTCCATGTTCTGAAGCAGCTTTTTAAAAAGTGTCACTGTGTACTGTTCCATTCCTGTGTGACCATATACAAGACCCTCTGATTTATAAGAACACAAAACCAAGTTTAGCATTCATCTTTTATCCAGCAAAATCGAAAAGCCTTCCATCCCCAGAAGCAGAGCCACAAGAAAATACTTTGGTGGAAATACTGGTGCACATTCTTAGATGTACCCTGGTTAGGATGTGACCCTCAACAGGAAAAAGCTTTGATATGAACAAACATTATCCTTCAACCAAGATCCCAAAAATACCACCAGAACTTTGTTAACTGTAGTGCCATGTTTCATTAGACTACAAACTAAGGGAATTGTGTTTCTTCAGAAGCAGAGAAAACTCAGGAGTAACCCTAAACAATGATGAAAAAAGTTTGCTAGGCAATATCCCCTCTACCCACTGTATCCTTACACCATGGGGTCTTTCTTACAGGCCTCCTCCATTATACCAACCTCTAGAGCCTTTCTGTGCTGTAACAGACAACCCTAAGCCCCTCTGGGACCATCAGATAACAGGTTGCATGTCTGTCTCCTGAATTTCTCCAAAGTCAGCCCTTCTCTAACAGTGCCATCAGCTTAACTCTTGCTGAGACAGCAAATTACCCTTCACATGCACAATCCTGTCCAATGTTTGGCAAACTTTCCTCAAGCAAGGATGCTCAAGTGCTACCAGGAAAGGAGTGTTCCCAACCCATCTGTTTCACCTGCAGTAGCCACTAGTCTTTTATTCACAGGTCTTACGTATAACTAAATACCAGGTTCTAAAATGCAGATTCTATCTTCATTTGAATGGATTTTCATCTGTCCTAAATTCAATGAAAACAGTAAGCAATGCAATTTAAGAATGGAGTCCAAGAAAAAACCTTCTGCTTGCTTAACTGATTTTTTTTCCTAAACTGTTACCAAGGATATAGTGTATGCAATACTTAAATAACTAACTGCTCTAGGATGAATTTCTACTTAAATGACCATTCATTATATGTAACAGTGTTCTGTATTTTGCTTAGAGGTAAAAAAAAAATATCTAGAGAAAAAAAAATCTTTAAAAGAACAAGATGACATAACTAGTACCATCTGTATGGATCTTGTAGCCTCATAAAGGGTTGAAATGAAAAGAAATAGTAATTAAATGTTATTCTAGGATTTTTTAAAGACTGTTTCAACTGGCAACACCCCCAGCTTTTATAGATCAGTAATCTATAGACAAACATTAATGGAAATATATTTGCTCAACTCCTAAATGGAAAGAAGCAGTAACTCCAATAACCTGCAAAAGTTTTTATTTGATGTGAATGCCAACTTTTCTACTAACTTCACAGAACATATTCAAATGTTAATGCAAATTCAAAGGGATTATAACACACACTTCAGGGTTAATTAAGAATTTTTCAAAAGTAGTATTAGCAATATCACAGAATTGCTGAGGTTGGAGAAGACCTTCAATATCATCCAGTCCAACCTCAACCTAAGCCCACTGCCCGAAGTCTAACAACCCACTGCTAAACCATGTCCCTAAGAACTACATCCAAATGATTTTTAAACACATTCTGGGATAGTGACTCCACCACTGCCCTGGCAAGCCTGTTCCAGTGCTTAACAACCCTTTCTGTAAAGAAGTTTTTCCTGGTATCCAACCTAAACCTACCCTGGTGCAACTTGAGGCCATTTCCCCTTGTCCTGTCACCTGTCAGAAGAGACCAACCCCTGTCTCCTTTCAGGTAGTTGTAGAGAGCAATAAGGTCTCCCCTCAGTATCCTCTTCCCCAGACTAAACAGTCACAGGTCCCTCAGTCTCTCCTCATATGGTATATTTTCCAAACCCTTCATCAGCCTTGACGCCCTCCTTTGGATCTGCTCCAGCACCTCAATGTCCTTTCTGTATTGAGGTGCCCAAAACTGAACACAGTACTCGAGGTGTGGCCTCACCAATGCCCACTACAGGGTCAGGAATGCTTCCCTACTCCTGCTGGTCACACAGTTTCTGATACAAGCCAGGATGCCATTGGCCTTCTTGGACACATATGCACACTACTGGCTTCTATTCAACCAACTGTCAATCAATTCATCAAATACAGACAGCTTATATGGAGTTTAATATATTGTTAACTTAGTTTAAATAAAATTGGGGTTCAGGGTCAATCCTGGAAAAGTCTCCTATGTTTTCTAAAATTATTCTTTCAGATGAATTTTTATGAATACAGAAAGCCACTTGGATTTAAAACCCACTGTAAAAAACAATCAGTCTCAATAAAAATAATCAAAAAATAATCAAAAAAATCTAAATAGAAATCACTTCCTCCAAAAGCCTCAGATAAAAGAGTAATGGAAAATCTTATTTCATAGTCTATGACACAGTATGCACCAAATGGGTTGTAGCCCAGATAGCCCTTTCTTTTCTTTGATCCATTTCACTCTAAACAGTCATTCCTGTTATTAGTTGCCTAGCTTATATAAATACAAATCAAGAAGCAGAGTTCTTTGTTCCTAACAAAAAATAACAAAACACCCCCAAATATAGCAATGCACCACAATTTCTCAAAATATCACCATCAGTAAAGTTCCAAATATCAACTTTTTTTAATGTGCTTTTCACTAGTTATTCTATATACTTGGCATGTTCAGTTTACAACCATTTCTTAACCTCACTGGCTCCTATGATACTACTTTCCATTCTGTATCACCATGATTATATTATAATCACAAATGATCCTGCCACATCATTAACACCAGTCCAGTTCAGCAAAATTACCTTGTCTTAAGCCTTACCTTTTAATCAGCAAACAAGGTCAGCTTGACCTTCTGTGGTAACCAACACCAGACTATAATGCAATTCATTTTTATCAATCAATCAATTAATATTAAGTCTAACTTTCCCCTTCTGCAAATATAAAACTCCTCCACGGGGTCACTGAGTTGATTACTCAGTGCAACATACGTAACATGCAGCAGTTCTATAGTTTGTTTTGATTTCAGAACCACTATTCCTATATTAAATGAAAGGCCCATGTTGTTTCCTAGAGTAGATGATACAATTCTTCTTGTGACATTAAGATCTTCTGCTGTGTTATACTCTTGCTGGGTGTGGGGGTAAAGGGTGGGATAATTTTGCTGCTTCGAGCACCCCGAAGCACTTTGCATCATCAAGCAACAGGTCTCTGCTAGAAATAAAAATGTCTTTTTTTGACCATGCTCAGCATCATTGTTCTACTGCTAAATATAAGCATTACATGTTTCTCTAACTTTTTCCTTGTGGAATACTAATATTTCTCAGTCTCAACAAGCAAATGGAGGTGATGCCTTTGAAAAGGCACACCTACTATCAGTAAGTGCAGCAAGACAGACAAACTGTCTAGGTCTATTTCTGTCATTTTCTTTTAAGTAGATTTTCATTTCATAAAACCAAAGTTACTCAGGACACTTTTTTTGAAGTTAGGAACTCATAGTTGTTGAAGTGCTTTCAAAAAATCCCTTTCTAGAAATAATAAGGTATTAAAAAAAAAAAATCAGTACAATAACATTTCTTAACCATGGAAAGCGTAGAAATTACTATACACAATTACAGAGGTATCTGGGCTACATACTTTTAAGCCTTGGTTCTACTGGCATAAACATTTGCATGCTATAAGCCAACCTTCTGAAGAGCTCGGGAAGGAGCCCTAGTCCCTGTCAGGACTGAACAACAAAGGGAGAAAGCCACAGCGTCCCTGCAGAACAACCCTACAGAAGGTGTTTATGACGCTTAAAGCACACAGGGGTATTCGCCAATACAAAAGCCAGCTTCCCAAAAATTAGGGATCTAGAACTGCACATGACTCCTCCCTAGCTCATTAGGCTATCTTACGAAAAGTCACATCACACATAATTTTTTCTACATACTTAGCTACTTCACACAGTATAATTATTCCTTTTGCCCTTTCTTTTCTGGTTAGAAGGCTCTGGGATCCCAGAGCTCTAAGGTACAGAAGTGGTCACAGAGCTTACTCTGACATCCAGCCTTAATGTGGTGAACACCACTTTGAAGCCTTCCTCCTTTCACCAGCACTAGCTTTGTGCTTAAAAGATCTTCTCTGACCCTGCAATCATATCACTTTTTAAGCTAATGAGGTCTAACTGCACATTATCACATATTTGTTCATGCTTGACAGGGCTCCTAGGATTCATTTACATTTTTTAGTTTGGTATCTCATTAGTGACTCACAGTCATCATGCAATAGGACTTATTCATTTGAATTCTGCTCCTCCTCCTCCATCACTTCTAAATTCCACCTGAAATTATTTTTATTCCCTAAATTAATGACCTTGCATTATGTACTACTGTGCTCTCTACAACTACCTGAAAGGAGGTTGCAGAGAGGTGGCTGTTGGTCTCTTCTCACAAGTCACAATTGATAGGACAAGAGGAAGTGGCATCGAGTTATGCCAGGGGAGGTTTAGCTTGGACATGAGGCAAAACTTCATACAAAAAGGGTTATCAAAGATTGGAAAAGGCTGCCCAAAGAAGTGGTTCAATCACCATACCTCAATGTATCTAAAAGTTCTGTAGATACGGTGCTTAAGGATATGGTGTAGTAGTGGCACCAGTAGAGTTAGATAAAAGTTGAATTTGATGATCTTAAAGGTCTTTTCTAACCACAGCGATTCTGTGTACTACTGAATTACTTCCTATTTCAATTATTCCAGTCATTCCATTTAATTATTTTTCTTTTTCTCCTCAGAAAAGGTTAGCAGCACATCTTACTCCTCATCACAGTCATTCATGGAACCACAACACAAGTTTGGTTGGACCAAAGTAAAATCTGTGTCAAATTCTGTTTACCTTCTGATACCTTTTTAAGTCTCCCCCTCAAGCCCTGACAGGGACTTAGATTGTGAACTAAGTCACAATGAAGTATAATTGCAAGTTCCTGATGTGCCAGAAATAGGTTTTGTTCACACTTAGAAATGGCAGAATATGAGAAATTTTAAACTTCAAGGGAGCTTTTGGAAGAGTGGTATTAGCAATCAAAAATGTATCTTCAGAGTTAAAGTGTCACCACTGCTTTAATTATAACACTATTACTTTGATACCACACTTGGTTGGGTAGTGTCACAAAGCTATGTGTCAAATTTTGGAAGCAGCAAGGCTAGATAGACTCAGACTGTTATACAGCGTGATTTTGCACCTGAAGTGTACAGAGGGTTTATGACTTTTTCTTAGCATTCTGTACTTGAACAGAAATTGAAAGGTCATCTTTTCTTTTTTTTTTTTTCTGGGAAAAGACCAATTACATTAGGACTTGGGGCATCCTGGAACAAAATAGGAGCAAGTTAATGTTGACAATTTCATTTAAACTTTGATACATTTCTGTCAATGAAAATGTTAAAACTACAGGCGGTCGCTCATTGAAAGAAAGTCTTCATACTTTGTTTTTCAGTCAGGATGAATTTGGTTCATAACCAGTAACAGTAAAGAATTTAAATGCCAATGGAGATGTCCAATTTAGCTGTGAAAAATACAGAGTTAGATCACTTAGGAATCTGAAAACAGCATTTCTTCCTTGGCTGCTGTGCTTGGAAAGAAAATGACATACCCATGCCAAGTTAATTGCAAAACCCAAGTTATACCAGTTTTATGATTGACATCACTGGGACTTTCAACTGTAATGCCAAACAATTTTGTGATTTTAAGTTACTTGGTTAATTCCTGTTCACTCTTCTCCTGGATTTGTTCTGTAGTATGAATTATCATTATTCTAGGGTCATGTAAGAAGAATGATGTTTCCTAAAACTTAAGATAAAAGCATTTTTTAAACCACTGGCTGGGTGTGTTCCCAACAAGATGACCTAGCTGTTCATAATCTCCAGCTGTTTGTCACTGATTAAGAAAACAATGCCTACAAACATTAAATTAAAATGTGAATCCACACTGTATATTTCTAGGTTACAGTAATTGCTTTTTGTCTGTATACTACCTGCAAGGTGTCTGTAAATCTTAAAAAAAATTAAATTAGCAATCCTTAAAAATCTTTAAAATGCCCCTTATACACTATTCAACATTTTCCTTTTAATCATACTTCTTTCTTATTACTGATGCATATATGAGTTCATTGGCAAAATGCGTGCCTATCACAAACACCACAAATGCTAAGCAGGTTTGGAACTACTCAAAAAGAGCCTGTATTGCTGAAGAAAAAGAAATATCCATTCCATTGGCAAGTTAGACTTTCTGAAGAAACTGGAATATTGAGCTGTCTGACTAGCAGAAAAGAAGATGGATGACTCTTCTTGAATTAGATGCTTGAAACTAACTTCTGGTCAAAAGAGAATATAATCAATTTGGGAAGCCTAACACTGGGAATGCTTTATCGTAAATAGTAGATTGCATTTAAACCTTATGTGAGTGTTTTAAAGGTATATTGCAGTTTAACCTTCAAAATGAATAACAGTTTATTTGTGCAGTTACTCACTGAAATGGGTTGAGATACCTAGTTTAAGAAATATTCCACCCTATCTTTTACGTCCTACTTTTTGTATTTATTATTAGCTCTGTTTATTACTCATCTTGTTTGTTCCTCTTTAGGTTCAGAGGCAGAAGATTTTTTTTAATGTTGCATTGTAAGCAAACATAAGCTCAGATCTCTTCCTTCAGGTAAGAAGCTACAGATGGACTCTCTCAAGCAAGCACTTGGTTTAGCGCTTGACCTTGCTCTGTTCATATATAACCTTCTAGAAGGAAGCGCGGTACTCCAGCAAGCGTCTTTAAAGGTCATACCCTGGGAGAAGGGGCTCTAGTCTATAACAGGATAATTAATTCTAACTCTCCGGGTGATGACTCCTGAAGGCTCACAACCACTTCCACACTTCGTAAATTACATTAATTAAGACCTGGCACTAAGCCTTTTCAGCAAGGAAACCTGTATCCAGGATACCACATATGAAAGGAGAAGTTTCAGCAATAAAGTTACAAGTAGCCCATTGCATACTTCAGCTACATGTAACTTCAGGTTTTCTACTAAGGTCTAACGCTGGCCAGAATGACAAACATGTGAATCACAGATACTGTTGTTACTCCTACAAGGTATTCTAGAAGAATTTATACTCTTTTGCAAGCATCCAATCTGGAAACTTCTGTGCAATTTCTACCCAGTATTCATACACAAATATGTCTTTAATATTGTTGGGGGTTATTTTAATAGAAGTAAAGTTATAATTTAATTGGCAAAGATTCCATCTAAATTGTGGTGCCACTTTAATGACTCTACAAATAATTCAGCTATCATACAGGGCCTGGATTTAATTTATATACAGTCTACATCTGATTTGCTAACAACAGTAATTATGGGAAATAAATTTGCATAGTTGTTCTTACATAAACACAGATGCCTGCTTCCTTTTTGAACCTTGCATGTATGCATCTATCTGCTTCAAAAACCTGTACCTTAGTTCTTTGTTTCAGAAACAGATATCTAGATCAGAAGCATCAACTTTCTTACACAGAGCAACAAATACTGTTAGTAAAAATTACTGAACTTTTTTTTACTACTATATTTATATCTGTAAAAGGTATAACTAAATTCAATTATTTTAAATAAATTTATGCTTAATACTTATGAAACTAGTGTTGTTGTAAAACTATATAAATGGTTTTATTTCATAAAATATAAGTATTTGCACGTATTTAAGTTATGCTTGAGAAAAATAGAGAAGTTAAGCCAGACAAGTTTTCAAGGACTGTTTTTGTTCCCTGAATGTACTAAAATAGTGCAGTGGTGAATTATAAATGTCTGTAATAGTAAAATATGGTGGAATTTGTAGGGCTGCTAAAAGTTAAAGTACTGTTTTTTATTTAAAGTATAATTAATTAGCACTGAAATGACATGCAAAAATCATGTTTTAAGTTAGTTATAGACATGATTCAATAGGATTCAAGTGAATGGCACAAAGTCAAACAAGAAAAAAAACAAACCAGTTTTGGGATAGGGTTCTTACAAAATATACTAATATATAAATAAGATGCATGAACCCTCCAGGGCAAGACCTCTGCTCTTCCAGCCACAAAACTGTAAGGGACATGCTCCCTTTGTCTTGACCCACAGCTCCTCTAAGGAAGGTCTCCAGTGCTCTGTTGCCTTTTAAATTCATTTAAGCTACATTCTGCTGTAAAATACCATTGTGAAATTGATGGTATTGTCAGAAGCAAGAGAAATTACCTAGATGAGGAGCAAAAAGGTAATAATAGGCTGAAGGGAGACCTTATTGCTCTCTACAACTACCTGAAAGGACGTTGTAGCAAGGTAGGGGTTGGCCTCTTCTCCCAAGTAACAAGTGACAGGATGAGAGGGAGTGGCATCAAGCTGCAGAACCCAAGAGGTTTAACCTGGACATGAGGAAAAATGTCTTTCCTGAAAGGGCTGTCAAGGCCTGTCCCAGGCTGCCCAGGGCAGTGCTGGAGTCCCCACCCCTGGAGGGGTTTCACAGCCATGGAGATGTGGTGCTGAGAGATATGATTTGGTGGTGACCTGGCAGTGGTGGGTTAACAGTTGGACTTGATGATCTGAATGGTCTTTTCCCACCTGATTCCATGATTCCATTCTATGATTTAGGACATCCTCTAGAATAAACTTACAAGTACAATGAAAGTACGTGTCTGGATGACTAGAAAGTGTCAATGTGAGTTTACTATACATGTTCATTACAGTCTAGGTGAGAAAAAGGTAGCATAAAAGCATATTAGTAAAACATTCCAAGCATCTATGTTTTAGCACCGCAAAAAAACTGATTTGTTGGCATTTTGGAACTTGCCAATTTATCCAACCCAATACATTTGCAAAATACACACTTTTCTTACCATAGCCCTTCACTTTAATGCAGATCAGAAGTAAAAGAATTTGTGTATGACACTGATTTTTCACATCTACAAATTCCCTTTGACAACTGGACGTTGACACCAGAAATACTGACACTGGAATCCTCTTAACTCATTTCCCTAAGAATCCCTCTACTTGAAGTTATTTCTTGTTGCTGGCTAGTTTACCTGCAAGGATGAAACCTTGGTGCTACTATACTGCTCAGGGTACCAGCACATAAACTACCCCAGCTAGGGATAACTACATACAGTATGATCTTGTTCTTTTGTTCTAGTTTGGCTTAAGTCACACCAGCAGCACCAGCCACCATTGCAAGTTTGGTGACATAGGAGAGGAAAATCTTTGTTGCAGATTATACCTTACTGCAGTGGGCTGCTTATCTAAGACTATATGCAAGATACAGGACTTAAAATGCTTAAAACAGTAGTTAAAATGTACTGCAGCCTATTGATATATCCAGATCTGAAGCAGTTTTTTAGGGAACAATGCTGTGAATCAAAGCAACTAAATGCACTTGGTATTATTCCCTTTTTTAGCACTTCCTTGGTTTCTAAAAAACCAAAGGCATTTAGCAGAGGAAATACAGGGAGGGTCAATGTTCACTGACCAATTAGAAGCCTTCTTTTTTCTTTGGGGTGTTTTGTATTTACCACTTCTTCACTGTAGGCCTTTAAAAGGTTCTTGGAAGTGTTTTATGTGTCTCTTCTTCTGAGCACTGTTCAGGCAGAGATGCAGAAAGACACAGTATTTCCCAGTATTCCCCTGCATGAACAGGGAATGGCACGAAAATGAACGACCTGCTCCCAGCTAACCTGAATTGCTGGTGACCACAAAAGCTACCAATCTCTGTAGGACAGGACAATCTCTAGGCTGCTGCACAGAACTGCCACAGGCTTAGGCAGGATCACCTCTCTGTCAATAGCAGTAAGGTCACAGCATGTTGAAGGCCAAAGTGTTTCAAGCCTTTTTTGTTGTTGTTGTTAGTTGTCAAGCTGAGTACAATAAAGACCAATGACAAAAAGATAAGCTCACAGCCTCTGTGAGGAAAAAATGGGTTACAGCATACGTAGTTTTAAGTTTTAAAAGCAACATGGCCTGATAAGCTTGTTCCTACACAATTGCAAAGCTAGCTAGGTTAACTTGATCTTCTGTAGAGACACCTGGGAGATGAATGGAGTGCCAGGAGACTGAAAAAGCACCAACAGAAAAAAATGGAAAGGTGCATGAGAACCTGCACACGGGAGTTCAATGGTTCCCTATAAAAGTGGAGAGATGACTCCAGTGGAGGTCTGCAAGGCCCATCCTATGGCCAATACTATTCAATACTTGGATGTTAGTAACTCGGATGACAGCTTTTAGCGAATGGGCTGCAAGAAAGCAGAATTATATAGCTCTGTGGATAGGTAGCTGTTCCTGGCTCCACCACCACAGGCTGAGCAATAACTAGTTAGGGTGCAGGTTCTGAGCAATTACTGTCAGTCCCAAAATGAGCACGACTCTTCAGTGCCATACCGAAAAAGAAAAACCCCATGCAGACCTAGATGTCTAACAAGAGGATGGCGTGCTGAACACAGGTAATTCTTTTCTGCTTGACTCAGCAAGATCTCATCTGGAGTGCTACAGACAGTCCAGGGCATCATCCTTTTGGAAAGGCATAAATTAAGCAAAGCACAGAAAATGCATCAGACAAAACAAGGTGGAAAGAAATGGGACTGCCGAGCTTACAGACCAGGAACTGGAACACTGTTTTCAAATACACAAAATGTCACTGTAAAGAATACAGAAATAATCTGTTCTCTGCATTTACCATTGATATAAGAGATCATGAATTGAAATTACAGTAACAAAGGGTCAAGCTGCACTTTTAGCATATGGCCCATGGGAAGACCTTTAATGATAGGGTAGAGAGACAATTGTCAAGACTATTTTAAGAAGTTCTCTGCTCTGTCCTTTCCCATCCTACACCTCTGAGCTAAGGAGCAAGGTTAAGCTACGATAAATTATGTAATCACCTCAATACTCTTAATGTCAATTTGATAGGCATGTAAGTGAAAAACAGCATTAGCTGGTTTCAGTAGAGTACTCTAGCATGTAATGTGTATTTTCTAAAACTTATTTTGAGAAGAATTATGAAAAATATCATGATAAGAAGTGAAAATAAAGTGTAAAAGAACCTGGAAGGCTACATAAAGATGTTTTCTGGACAGTGACGAGAATTTTCTCAATATGAAACAAAATTTTAATATTCAAATATTTAGATCCAGATGAACTATGTCTTATTTATATTCTCTGTTTTGATAGATCAACACTTTGATGTTTACAAAAGTTTCTAATGCTAGGTCATCTTTCTGTTTTTCTACATCATAACAGTGGCTTAAGAGAAGCTTTTTCCTCACTCCTAAAAATGATAAACTTTATGAATACTCATTCTTAAGAATAGTGCTGTATTTGTGGTGAAAATTAACATACCTCTTCTGTTGAACAGACTGCCATGTTTTACACAGTATTCACCTCCTATGTAGCAACGGTAGGATCCTTCCCACTTCCATAATTGAAGATACTGGTGAGATGCAGAATTTCTCTACACCTCTATGTCCAAGTCACATATTGCTTTTGTAGAAAAATCCCTCTGGATGCCAATCCTGTTACATCTCTGTCTTGCTGTGAATGCTAAGGAGACAGAGCTATCCACCACTGGCACTTCACACCATTTTAAGTTGGTGCTTACCCACACTGTGTGCTTAAATCCGGCCTCTAAAGAGTCAAGAACTGGCTGAACAGAATCCTCTGAAAGTTCCAGAGGCAACAAAGACTTTCTCACACCTTTTTAAAAACATCAGGGATACTCCAAGAGACAACAATTATGAAATACACGTAATCCATTCTTTCAAGATGACAGTCTGAAGCTGGGTAACTGCAGAGCCCATTCACACCAGTATTTTCAGAGACAGAAAATCTGGCCCTTATACGTATTTAATATGACAGTATCAAGTGAGCCACATAGTGACAGTGGGCTGACTGTAGTGGAGATAGATACCATTCGTCATTACAAAAGTGTTACACTGTGATAATGGGGAAGGAAAAGGGGGAAGATGA
Organism: Todiramphus chloris collaris; assembly: GCA_025345505.1. Taxonomy (NCBI): domain Eukaryota; kingdom Metazoa; phylum Chordata; class Aves; order Coraciiformes; family Alcedinidae; genus Todiramphus; species Todiramphus chloris. The sequence continues at coordinate 8,277,358 of JANVCC010000057.1, read as the reverse complement.
AACAAGACATCCCTAAAAATCCTGCTGGAGCTGTATAACTGTATGACATTACTGTATTACAAAAATGCCTGAAATGAGTTACGGAACTAATTAAGGAAATATAAAAGGCATGGATAAAAAGTTCCTTGTTAAGTATAATTGATAGTACAAATCTAATTTGAAAGGTTAACAAGCTCTTGAAAATTGTTGAATCAAGTACAGACTGATGTTTTTAATATAATTATATACAGCTAGCAGATGGTATAGTCCTTTTTATTATATTGCCAGCTATTAGAAGTTCATTTTTAAAGCAAATACTGAATTATACTAAAGATATGTGTGGTTATTTTAAAAGATTTGTCAGTTTTCCAATATATCTCCAACTGAATGCTTAATATTTACCATGTATAATAATCTGAAAGACAAGATTTAAATAAGAAATTCAGATAAGAAATTCAGAGTATTTCATTGTTCCCCTCTAATACAACTTTATTTTAAATCTTTATGGAAGAATGGTTTGGGCTGGAAGGGACCTTAAAGATCATCTAGTTCCAAGTGACTTTCCATGGGCCATCCAAGCCCATGGGCTGCAAGCCCCATCCAATCTTGAACACTTCCACAGACGGGGCATCCACAACTTCTCTGTTTCACCACTTTCACGGTGAAGAATCTCTTCTTTACATCTAATCTAAATCTCCCCTCTTTCATTTTAAAGCCATTACCCCTCGTCCTATCACTACATGGCTTTGTAAATAGTCCCTCTCTGGCTTTCTTGTAGGCCCCCTTTAAGTACCGGAAGGAGTTTTCTCTTCTCCAGACTGAACAACACCCACCCTCTCATCCTGTCTTCACAGGAATGCTGCTTCAGCCCCCTGATCATCTTTGTGACCCTCCTCTGGCCGCGATCCAACAGGTTATGTCTCTCCTGTGCTGAGGACTCCAGAGCTGGACCTACCACTGCAGGGGGGTGTCAGAGACAGTGTTGGAGATGGTGCCAGATAAAGTGTTGTTTGTCTCAACATTGTTGTACCTGTGTCGGTAAACATCTAACGGCAAACTGAGCGGTGGCTAAACCACATGGCTCAAGTTGCTGTTTTTGTACAAACTCAAGTACAGAGTTGATTCCAAGAACTGCCACCTAACCCCTGCGCATCTTCCCAGACCCACAGCTTGGAAGACCAAGGGGTCCAGAGACCCCTGAAGACCCCTCAGAGATGGTATTGAGCATGTGTACCACTGCCAGCTGGAAAATGGGGTTAAGCAAAACAGCTCCAGAAATATGCTAAATAGTTCTCCAAAAGGGGATGAATATTCAACAGGACAGTATGATAAAAGAGCAGGAACAAGGAGCATCCGTGGGAGGTAACATCATGAGGTAACATTGGCAGGTAACATCAGTGAGGCAAGGTAAGATTGGTGAGGAGAAGTAACATCAGGAAATGAACAACATGAGAAGGAACATCGGGGGAAGGAACATCAAAGTGTGAAAGGCATGTTTTCCATTGGACTCAGACTGATGGAATGTCACAGACCCAGCTATCCTGACTGACCCTTTCTTCCTTTCTTTTCTTTCTTTCTCTCTCTCTCTCTATACTTGTCAGGCAAATAAAGTCACTTGCCGCTTGACTCCATTTTGAGTCTTAATTCCGTTCCCGAGAATACAATCAAAACCTTGCTCTGGTCTATGACCAGCATGTGACAGGGGGCGGTCTCCCCAGAGCAGTGGGAGCACAGGGAGAGAATCCCCTCCCTTGATCTGCTGCCCACGCTGCTGGGGATGGAGCCCAGGATGCCATTGGCTTCTGGGCTGCGAGTGTCGATTGCCACGTTATGTTGAGTTTCTCATCGACCAACGCCCCCAAGTCCTCTATAGGGCTAATCTCAATCCAGTCAATGTCCAGCCTGTATCTGTGCTTGGGATTGCCCTGACCCATGTGTAGGAACTTGCACTTAGCCTTGCTGAACTTCATGAGGTTCACAGCATCCCACCTCTCAAGCCTGTCAAAGTCCCTCATGACATTTCCCTTCCTTCTATGATGTCAACTGCACCGCTCAGCTTGGTGTGATTTGCAAACTTGCTGAGAGTGCACTTGATCTCACTGTCCATGTCACCAACAAAAATGTTAAACAGCACTGATCCCAGTACTGATCCCCGAGGAATGCCACTCATCACTGGTCTCCGCTTGGATATTGAGCTGGTGACCTCAACTCTTTGAGTTTGACCATCCAACCAATTCCTTATCCACTGAGCAGTCAAATCCATGGCTCTGTAATATAGACAAAGCTTGTGCAGGACAGAGTTAAATACCTTGCTCAAGTCTCTGTGGATGACATCAGTTGTTATCTTCTCTTATCCACCAGGGCTGTAACCCCACTGTAGAAGGCCACCAAATTTGTCAGTCATGATTTGCTATTAGATTGCATTAATGAATGACAGCATTTTAGATATGTCAATATCTTTTCAAACCACCCGAGGATTAGACGTAGTTTAAGAAAACAAAGCAGCAGGAAAAAATGTATTTAGAAATTCTAGTTTCAAAAATCCACAGAAAACTTAAATTTAATAAGACAGATGATACATCAGATCAACCGATTTAGAAAGATGAGGAAAGGCAAACTAAAAAACACCAAACAAACACAGCCCCCATATTCCTATCTGTGCACACAGCTCAAGTTCTCGTTAAACCGTGTCTCAGTGACTGCAGCTGTCTTTTCTCAGACCTTGGTAAATGTAATCCTGCTGTCTTGATGTCTGTCTAGAAGTTCTTTATAAATACCTGCTCTCCACTTGCTACAGTGACCAAATCAAACCTCAGCACAAGCCCTGCCATTCCCTGACCCCATTCTGCATTGCACCCAGCACAAGCCTGCTGTCTTTCCTGACAAAACCCCTGCTAGCTGGCTCCCCACTGGGCAGACAACCCCTTCCAGCTCCCCATCTCTCACCTCTGATTCTGTATCAGGTCAGTGATTGCACCAGAAGGCCCACAATTCCTGCATTGCTCACTTGTCACGACTTCAAGCGAAGGCTTTGTCTTTGCCACATGGTCTGTGGTACAGAAAAAGAGCTCCCTAATAAGCCCCTGCAAAGCCAGGTTCTCTCCTCCTCCGTCTTTAAAAGTGCTCCACTCCCCATCTTTAAAAGTGCTTTTTATTCAGCACTCACCAAACAAAAATCTCACAGGGCAATCATTAGGCAGTTTGACTGTTGCCTGTTCTGCTGACTGGGTTATTATCTCATCCCTACACTCTCCAGTCTGCCAGTCTGTATCTGATTGTTGCTTTATACATGTTCTGATAGTCTCTAGGGTAAGTAGAAACATTTGATTCAGTGGTTTCAAAACAGAATCTTCATCTAAGACTCAGATTTCTGGCTCCTATTGTGCTACTTCCACTACTGAATAACACAGTCTACACTCTTCTTATGTATCAAACCCAAACTGTGGAGAGTTCAGGATTCACATATGGAATATTATAATAATATTTTTCTCATTATGGACAATTAATTTTACTAAGAAAGGGAGTGATCTAATTCATTCTTACAGGTATCAGGCTGTAGTGGGTCTGGCTGAGCTTCTTTTCCCCATCCAGCCCTCATGCTGCAGCACTGGGAGCTGGAGGGTGTTGGTAACACACCCGTGTTATGGCTGCCAGTGCTCACACGGCACCAGAGGCTGGGGGGCAGGATGGGGGAGAGGATACAGCCGACCTGAGCTGACCAGTGGGATATTCCATACCATATGACATCAGCTCAACTATAAAGGGAGAGGGCAGGAGGAGGATGGGGGGGCATTCTGCTTTGTCCTCTGAGCAACTGCTACATGTTCTGGAGCCCTGCTTCCTGAAGTCAGCCTGACATCGCCTGCGGATGGGAAGTAGAGAGTAACAACTTTATCCATCATAACCCATGGCTCTTTTCTTTTCGTCTTATTCTCTACCTGCGTGCTGTGCTGATGGAGGTTGGGGGGGCAAGGAGTGATAGAAGGGCTTGGTGGGCACCTGGTGTCATGACAGGGTAATCCCACCGCACAGGCAAAATAGATTTAGTCCAAAATGAATTTGGAATTTACAGCAAGCAATATTCACTCAGAGTCCTTACAAGGTAAGAAGTAGGACATGAAGTACATCCTCATCTCATGTAAATGTAGACATCTAAAAGATAAACACCTACGTTTTAAGATTCCTGTATAATTCAGGGGCTAACTACCAGACATGATGCCATGCATTCATCAGCCATAGAAGAAATCCAAACAGCTACTGAAGAGAATGTATTTAAGACAGTTAAGTGAGATGGGGAAAGGTGGATCCCACACAAACTTAAGGGCAGCCTCACTAAGTTAGAGCAAACATCCACCTGGTCTCTAAGTCGATTCTCCAAACTCATCCAAAGCAGTTGCCTTGGGAAGGGAATCATGAATAGCAGAAAGCAACACTTCTCCAAAAACCTTCTGAGCTGTGCTTTCACTTCAAATCCCGCAGTCTAATGCTCATCCCTAACAATAACCAGAAGCTTTGTTAACAGAGCATGTGAAGAATCCAGAGATGGCTGTCGACAAGGCCATAAAAATAGATAGCCTGAGCTTGATGGATCTTGGAATAATCGTGCCATACAACTGTTTCACTTGGTACAGGAAATGAAATATGGGAAATGTTCCTCCTGTGAGCTAAGAGTAAATAACTGACCTGGACAAGTGCAGACATCCTGCAGTTTCAACTTAATAAATTCACCGGACTCTTGACTAGAGTAAAATAAATAAAACATTACACTTTCTCACTGGCAACTTGCCTCAAAATAGCCACAAAACAACTATCAAGTCACTTGAAGGAAACTAAAAGTCACCTAAAACTTCACAAGTGTTAACCAATGGATTACAATCTAAAAGCGGTAACAACAAAGGATTAAATTGTACTATTTCCCACTCTTGTAGTCCTTGCCAAAAGGCTGGATTTATGCAGGCCTTTCTGTCCTTGTCACAATCTTTGTCACTAGAATGAAGCATTGCAATTTTATAGCCTCATACGTCCTCTGAAAGATAACAATAAACAACATTTCTTTGACCTTTTCAATGCTCCACAGTTTTAGTTTTACTGAATGGTCCTTCTTATTCTTCCATTTATATTCTCAGCACTGATGAAAACCTGATGAAATGGACAACAAAATAAAACAGAGAATTATTAAGAGGTTAAAGTAGTGAGTGTGACTACTGTCTCTCATACAGCTGACAGGGAGTAAAGATTTTTGTCTTGGGTTTGCTCATTCTTTTCAGGGAGTTCTTGCAAAATAACACCACTACACAACGCGCTCCCGCAGAAACTACAGAACACGTTGAATATCACCACTTTCCAACCCGAATAGTAGGCATATCTGACTTGATTCCATGGCCTTTAACAAATGCTTAGCGAGCCATGGGTGCTTCTCTCTCTTTCTGTGTGGATATGTGTAGGTATGGATCAAGATAAATCCAAAATAAACTACTCCTTTGCAAAACTCCTCCTCCTGCAGAGAAGATGAAAGAGCCAACGTGTGACAAATGTTTGTCATGCTGCTTAATACAGTATTGTAAGGGACATGGGCCTGAAGTAGCAGAGGTAGTGTAAGAAACCATATTGCAGAGTATTATTGGTGTTTTATTGTGAACTTAAGATGGAATAACACAGTAAGTTCTCGGTGGGGAAAACAAGATGCAGCACAGTTACCCTTATGTGCAAAATTCATAAAACAAACTCTCCAATTGATCTACCATGTGGTTCCTTTGTTATCTCAAACTGGAGGCAACAGGATCACAGGGAAAGAATCAGTGTGAAATAGGTACAGTGTGGACAGAATACAGAATAAGGAAGAACAGAGAGTGCTGCACCACTAGCTGTAGGATAATTTCCCATGAATGCTTCACCTGCAGTTTCACTCCTGTCTTAGCATACCTGCATACACAGTCATTTTTAATGAGAAAAGTACATTAGCTATTGCAATCAGAGGAAAGGAAATGATATCATTAAAGCTTTTCTGGTATTCAAATTAGTTCTTTAAATCAATCTTCATTTTAATGTTTTCCCATAAATGTGAACATTTTAGATCAGACTTACAAGTTGTTTAAACAACAAGACTCAAATGTAAGTCTAGACTTCCAGCCTCTGAGGATGTGAACCTGGGGAAGATGTGAACCAGGAGAAGGTAACCTTTCAACATTGCAAAGTCCCACTCTGGCTGATTCCTCAATTTTTTTGGAAGCTGTCCTGACCTCTGGCCACTCTCATCTCCCTCTGCACACCCTTCTGGGTGCACTGCACTCTTGCTGGAACCTGGGGCATTAGGACCATGTCCTCTCTTTATTGACCTTACAGGAACAATCTCATACATAAAGTGGCAGAGAGATGTTTCTGTTCTGTTTCATGTCCTGATCTTGAAAACTCTGTATGAGCCAAGATTTAAGGTTTCTGCCATTTGATGCTGAGCCTGAGGTAACACATAAAAGGGATCCTGAAAAGGGGTTTTGAACAGTGGCTTGTATCTTCCAATCTCATCTTTATTGCTAGTTAGGAAGCCACAGTGTGGTCAGTAGTAATAATCTCCTTCACAGTAATAAGTGTGGGGGCCTTGGCTAAGTAAAGAGTAGAAACTTCTCCCTCAAGGACTCAATCCAACAAAGTATTTAAGCACATGCATAATATTTCAGAGTAGAATATTAAATATTTTGAAAATTATAATCTAAAATGGCATAACATAATAACAAGCAAACTAAGTCAGAAAGTATAGAAACACTTCTCCTGTAAAACCCCACTCTAGTACTATTTTAAAATATTATTTTCTCAGATAAAAAAAATCCCACAACTTATGGATAGCTGAAAAACAGCTGCAAGTTGTTACTGGCGGGTTCTTTTCTGAGTGTTCAATTACCTTCTCATTCTTTTGATGCTCTCACAAACACTGGATTTTATGGGGCAAAACAAATAAATGTAGCTATAACTCCTTCAAATAAATACATGGACTAATTTTAAGTAGTTTTAAATGTGCTGTGGCACCAAATTGTCATTTTATGAAAGTTCAAGATATTACTGTGTGAAATGCAGCCTGACAATGCTCACAGAAGAAATGATCAGAGGAGTCTGGATGCAGCTGAAGGCAAAGGGTGTATTAAAAATAAGCCAGATACAAAAGAACCTGGAAGACGGCAGGTAATTCAAGAATTAGAAACACCTTTTGACCAAGAAAAAGCAGAGGCCAGATATGATCTCATGAACAGAAAACAGATTCTCCAAGAGAGAGACAAAATTGACCACAAACTATCACAGATCAACAGATAGTTCACAATTGTTTCTGTGAGGAACCTTCCAAGTTGTCCAGGCAGGAAAGGGACACTAGTTGGCAGACTGCGTGATATCCAGTCTCTCACCCCTACAAAAGCAAAGCTGTCAGATTAGAAAAGCATTAATCCATAAATTATGTGAGTGATTTTTTCTTTTTATTCTTTTTAAGGAAGAAGGAACTCAGGTAAAACAAGAATATACATAATACAAACAATAAAAGTCAAGGGAAAAGAGAGAGAAAGAGTTAATAGAGATCACAGTAAAAGGGGGATGGACAATGAGATTACTCCAGGGTCTAGACTCAATTTAGTTAATGCATTGGCCAAGGATGAAGAAAACTGTTTGTTTTTTTAAACCAGTGCAGTGTACTTCAGGAACAGAAGAGAGGAACTAGAAGTAACATATACGATGGGAAAACATAACAGAAAGATAATGGCTATCAAGATCAGGATGCAAGAACAGAGAGAAGAGTAGAAATAAAAGTGGTGATGGTGTGCAGCATTTTAAGTATATATTGTGGTAAACTATGAAGAAATGAATATGAAACCAGACAGAGCAACGCTAGCTGGTAGGAGACACTCTCCTAGAAGATGGCTATAAATCTCCTGGGATAGAGGCAGAGGTCACTAGTATTACTCAGGAGGCACATTCTGAAAGAGACAGTCTAAAGCAACAAGAGATCAGTGCCCCGCTGCTGTGTTGCTCCTGTTGTTTTACCCAGTGGATAATACAGCGTATTGCAGACATACTGCTCAGTAGATATTGCTCTTGTAAGGTCTTGCTCCAAACCAGCAATGGACTCTTGCATTTGCCAGAGCAGGCAGCAGCTACCTTGCTTTACGCTGCAGAAAGAGGTCTGTAATAACAGTAGGGTCTGGTTATTTCCTGAGTTAGTAGTAGGGCCTCATCATCTCCTTAAGTAATTCACAGGCCTTGACACAATTAATTGTGACATAATATATAGACACAATAAAATACTACACACAATACATACAGACAGTTAAACACATATTAAGCCAATAATAATCAATGCTATCTTGGTTCATTTTTCAGTCATTAATGTTATCACTCACCATGGAAAAAAGCTGATGAGACCATGAGCTGGTTCCACTTATGGATAGTTAAAGGATAAAGAAAAACAGGTCAGTAAAGGTTTTAAAAAAAAATTAAAATAAAAATAAATTTAAAAATCACAACAAAAAAACCCTGAAAAATTAAGAGCACTATTACATGAAGTGAAGAGCCTCAGAACTTAAACTTACTCAAAAATTCAAAATAATCTAACTTTTTTTTTTTTTCTAAAGAAAAGAACTTCTTCAGAAGGCCTCCAGCCCTAACTGGATGATAATGATCCCCAAAGTGATATTAGATACACAATAGAAGGAAAACAGACAGCACAAGAAAACTACATCTTAGAGATACAAGTGGCACTAAATCAAATGTTTTCTACATAGTAAGAAGCTTCTTCAGTCCTACAGAACATAAAAAGGAAAAAAAAACCATTAAGATGCTATAAGAATGGATGTAATACTTTTTTTTTTAACAATGAATACTTTTCTTTGGCTTTCAGTAAGGATAAAAAAAAAAAGTCTAAGGCAAAATTCACACTGTCTAATGGGAATAAAATACTGAAATGGTGCTTGCCACTGCCAAAAAAGAAACACAGATCAAAGGATTTAATGTGCTACACTGTGAGGACAAGATAGTAACCATTCCAGAACATCTGAAAGCACACAGAGATGAAATGTAAGTGAAACAGGACAGACCTCTATCAAATGGAGGTGAGGCACTGGCTGACCAAAGAGGAGCTGAAACGGTATTCACACTGCAGAGAGTGGGCAAAAGGTGAGTCAAGCAACAGCAGATCCATTAGTTTTATCTCAATGACACTCAAGGCTCTCCAACGCTCACTGCAGGAAAGCATAACTGAAACCACGGAGGTAAGCAGAACAGCGAGACAGTGGGACTGGCTGTACCACAGTGAACAGGCAGCTTGCCGGGGTACGGCAGCTCTGCATTGCTTTGGCTCGCAATTAAGGCAACAGAAACATGATATGCCTAACTGATGTGGACTTCTACAAAGTGTTCAGAATAACACCATTGTGAAAAAACACCTCAATCCAATAATATGGAGGTTAGATAAATCTGTAAAACACATAAGGCTCTAGCCCAGACGAAAAAGAAAGAAGAAAAGAAAGAAAGAAGAAAGGAGAAAGAGAGAGAATAATAGCACATTCAAAGTCAGGCATTCAGGCTCATCACAGGAACTCTTGTGAAATGCTTAGCACCTGCAAACTGCAAGAAGCACAGTGGTGAGACCTTCTCCAGAACACAGCTGCAAAGCTGCTTCCCAGATCTCAGTCAGGACCACATCCAGAGCAGGCAGGAGGGTGATTAGAGGCTCTCCCCTAAGAAGAGATGAAAAAAGACTAAAAGAATTTCTTGTTTAGCCCAGCAAAATGCCAGCTGCAAAGAAATACAGCTGTGTTAAATATACACAGTGGGAAGGTGAAAGAAGTTCAATCACAGCGCTGGCAAGGGCCAGATGGGTTTAAACAGGCTTGTAGGGACAGGTGAACCCCTCCAGCCCTGTGCTTTCTGTTCATAAACACTTCACAACAACAATTCCATCATAAAAGACTCTTTTGATGTTGACTATACTGAAATTTCTCTTGTGCTGAAGACACTGCATGCGTAATCAGAGCCTGTATTACGCATTAATAATAGCTTTCTACATACTTGGCATGGAGGGGTCTTTTATCTCTGTATCATCCGAGGGAGGAAGAAAAATCCTCTCAGATGATAAGCTCAGTAAGAGTCACAGGAGCATAGGATAATTCAGTAAAGGACTTCAGAAAGTTTTGAGTCCACCCTCCTGCTCATGGCAGGGTCAGCTGCGTGAGGTTAAACACTGATATTCGCAGCTCTATCCACTCTGGTCTTGAAAAGCTCCAAGGATGAAGCCTGCAACACCTCCCTTAGTAACCTGTGTCACTGGTGAAAAAAATTGAGTGGGGCAAAGTTTTTACTCATATCCAGATTAAAAAAAAAACCCAGCAACCTCCTCCCTTCAAAACACAAGCAAGCTATTAAAGTGGATTTAGCAGAAGAGAATTTTAAGTAATAACATAACAATTGCCTGAGCTTAGACTTCTCTGTTTTATGAAGCATTGATTTAAATATGGAATAATTCTAAATCAATCCATTCAGTAGAAGAGTTCAAGTAAGAAGTAATGTTTAATTCTAGTCACCACCTTCAAGTGCAGACTAGGAACTGAGTAATAGATAACCATTCAGTTCTTCATCTATGCTTGAGCGACACAAACCAGGAACCAAAGCTACCCGTATCCTGAAGGACAGCAGGATATGGAAGGAAAGCAGACCAGCAACACCAGCCTGATCATGCACCACCACACAGACCATGCCACAAAAGCTGGCTACTCCCAATTTTCTGGTGTGCAGGCTTTGCTTCTAATGGGATACAGTTCCCTGCTCTATTCTTATGAAGAGGAGAAACAGCTGTAAACTGCTTTGGATTCAAGGTAGTTATTAGGACATTTTTTCTGGTGGTTTGTATAGGTACAGGAAAAACCAAACTGATAAAACATTCTGCTGAGCTCCCATTCAATAGACAGACAGATAGATAGGCTAGAATGCCATTTGACAGAAACAGCAGTCATCTAAGTTGTCTCCTCAGGTCCTTTGTAACCCTGTGATTCAACCATTGAGCACACAAAGCAAGAAAATCTGGAGTGCTTGCCAACATTTTCTTTCTCGTTTTGTGATAATCCATTCCATGACAGAAGTGAAGGAACAGACACTGAGTGCCTCAAGAGACAGTGAGAAAATATTTGTTACACTGAGTAAAGCTCCTCCCGTTATTAAATCCTTGACACCTGTTTAGGAATTGGTGAAAAACAAACTCTTTCATTTAATTCCTGTGTGCACACAGTGTCCCACTTGCCTTCCAGAAACCTCAAGGACAGTTCCCATTTCAAGATGCTCAAAAATCTGAAGGCAATAGAGAATGAGATATTGGTTAATGGAAGGAGAACAGAAGCAGGATGTAAGTTGATTCAATTCACTGTGGGCAGCATGACAGAAATGGGTCTTTAAGATGGACACCAATGTGCACAGTCCTTGAAGAAAAGTTTAAGGAGGTTATACCATGCTAGAGGTCCAGCGAATAAATTGACATTACCTTTCCCTTGTGGGTTTTTGGAAGAACAAATTTAATCTGATCCAGTACAGGAATACTTTAAAAAAAAATTAGAGATTTAAGCAAATAGAGGACAGCAGAGATTTTTTTTTTTTTTTTTTCCCTCTGATCTGGAAATGTATACTGAAAAAGAAACCATCTATTACCTGCTCTATATAGACTATGAAGATCAACATAGTAAGGAATTTGCGTGGGTGCCCGAGAGTGTTTGCAGGCTCATTTAAAGGTTTGTAAGCAAGCTAACAGGACTATACGTCCAGTAAGAAACGTACTGTATTAGTATCAACTAAACAGTTGTTGATAGTTCAAATAAACTTTTTTTTTGTTTTTGTGAACGAGCTCTAATCACTGTCAACAAGCTGTAAAACATCCTTACAGTCTTTACAAATATTATTCTTTTATAAAATACTACAGACTTGCTGCATCTCCAAGCTACCTATAGTTTTGGTAGATTGATGTCAGGAGAAAAAATAAATTTCGCAGAAGGTTCTTTTTTCCTTCACAGAAACAACTGTCCTGAACTCTTTCACAGTGTTTCAAGTGTCTCCTGAAAAACTACAGAATCGCTTCACTTCCATTGCAACAGCAGATGTAGACCTGACCCCACTGGGAAGTAGTAAGTTCTGTTTGTGGCATGTATCTTAATGAAACATACTATTATAGCAAGATATACTTCAAAACAATGAAATTAAATTTAACTCATGAACCTTACTGTTCCTTCTTTTTGAATTAGTATAGTAGATCCTCAGAAATGGGTATATATTTCAGCATTAATGGAGCCCCTTCAGACATTCTTTGATCCTAAAACAAATCAGCAATTTCTCTGGTAAGTACTTTAGCCAATTGTATTCTCTTATTCGCCTGTTCACCCTACTGGTGCTTTAAAGGAGTCACTGCTTTTGTTTATTCTTATTTTAGCTTATTGTTTCACTACCTCATCTGAAAGTCTGTTTTATAAATCAATTTCTTGTTTCAAGTGCTGATTGAGAAACACTCAAGTATAAACACATACAACAGAAGCTTCCCAACCCAACCTGCACTTCCTTCTACTGTGAGCAATTTTTCCTATTTTCAGGTACTGAACACATGACTTGTTTTAAGAGGTGTGGATTTTGTCTCGGCTTAGTGTGTTTTATCAGAGCCTGCTTTACAGTGATGAGCGTGTAGAGATGTGGTGATCCTCTGAAGGAAAGTTATCTCCAAAGACTAGATTATACCCTCCAGGGATGGTGACTTACTACTAATGACTTACTACTAATGGCCTTGATGCTTTTGACAGGCACAACCAGCCCTTGTGCTGTGCAGTGCTGGAACAGAGGCTCTGGAAACAGTACTTTGTATTTCCCAGGGTAATGGTTTATTAAAACCATAATTACTGGTGACACCAGTAGGGCTGACCAAAAGCGTCCACCATAATCCTAAAATGCGTATGCGTTGTTGGAGGGAGCAATTTCTCCTCTTTTATTATTCAGTAGCAATTTTCTTCTGTTGTTTTTGATATATTCTCTTACCATATTACTGATAGGTACTAGGTGGAGCTAACAGAACTGCACTTGTTGGACAGTATTTGTTTCAAGACAATAAGGCTTAAAGTTCTTCCTAAAATTCTCCACCTCTCCAGCCCTTAAGAATCTGTATTTCCTCTTTCCATTCCATCCCTCAAGAGGGTTTACATTTTGTGAAACTTGCAAATCAAGGTGAGGAAAGGTCAAAGAATTGTCAAAATCACATTTGGATTACAAACCAACCAACCATTTCTAAATATTAAGAAGACAGACTTTGAGACATGAGAGGCAAAAAGGAGAATTAGCCTTGGGAAAGACTGTTGTAATGTACTATTTGTGAGTCCTTTATCTTACTGGTTTGGACAGGTGATATAATAGGTGATAGTGCATAATAGCAAAACCACTTTGGATTATAGATCTTAGTTTAAAAAGTAGCTCAAATGTATGTCTTCTCCAATGACCTTGATCATCTCATATTGAAATTACGTACCTGCCAGGCAGCTCCTCTGCAGCTAACAGATCAGAGTTTTCATCATTTTTTTTGTGCAACATTAGGTCCCTATGGTGTCTTTTGGGGTGTGTTTAGAAGAAATGGGGTTGCCTCTGTGTTTAATGTCTGTATGTAGCTTGGGGTACAGAAACAACTGTAAGAGTTATGAGACAATCACCCAACTAAACCTAATCTCCTGTTTATTGGCCCTATTTTTAATAAGAGTTTCCCAGGACAGAATGTGCAGAACCAGGTTATGCCTACAGATAGTACTGCTTAAATCAATGTGGCCATTTCTAGGCAGAAAGTCTACAGGGCTACAGAAAAGAAAGACCAAATAAAGAAGATCTTAAAATAACAGTGTTATTTTTGTCTTGGTGGGTTTTTAATTTTTTTATAAGAAATAAATTCTGTCTCAGAGCAAGACCTGTGATTCTTTACAGCTGTCATATGCTATTGTGGCACAGGATGATTCATTTTAAACTAGTTTAAAGATGACAACAAAAAGGGAAGCCTCAGCTCTGTTTCTAGTGTAATGAACCCATGGAATAGGCTCAGTATTAAGTCCAGTCATCAAATTAGAAGAAAATTAAGAAGATTAGCATATTTGATACACACTAATATACTGTACAATGATGTATACAATAATATATTAAACAAGTAATGAGAGCTTAATTCCAAAAGAAACAATGAACATGACATGCAGAAAGTCCGCTATGGAATTTCTGGAACTCTTCACAGGAGTCCTCAAGGAGGGGGTAGAGACACGTGAAACTGAGTCTGGACTAAAACTGTTTCAGTCCCTGGAGAGCAAGATCAAGTTTTGTTACATCTTTTATGCAAATAATAAGTAATAAATAAGAATTCTTCTTGAGAAAGATGACTAAGGAAGGGACAAACAAAGTCCTATAAAGCCATGAATGGCATGGAAGGGGGGTGTTGTTTTGGTTTGCTTTGTTTTTTTGTGCACCTTGCAGTACTAGAAGAAGGTGGCATCCAGCAAAGCTGCAATAATAGATTCAGAAGAACCAGACAGGGTTGTTCCTTCACAGAATGTGTGGGTGAGCCACAGACCTCTGCTGCAGGGTGTAGTGGACAGTAAAAGGGAAACTGGACAACTTAAATGGACAAATGGAAGAACAGTCTCCCTAGAGAAACCCAGAAACTCTCCGAGACACAGTTACAGGGAGACTATTCCAGGGAAGTGCTCCTAAATGTTTCCTCTACTCTTATACCCCTTCCTGTTGGACACTGACAATGACAGGACTCTCAGCTAGATTGGTTCCCCACAGATTGCCTGTTAACAATGTTCTTATACTTTAAAAGGCAGCTGACACGCTTGACACATGCCAACTAGTTTTAAATATTAGAATTTTTAGAATTATGTCACTGGGCTCTGTATGCCCTGTTCCCTGCTCCAGGCTGTTTCATCTGGGCTGGAGGCTGAAAAAGGCTGTTATTAGCTAAAAGATACCTCCTTAGCCTGAAATCACCTACAGTATCACAGCAAACTGCAGAACTTAAAAGGGCTAAGGAAATTTTTCAAACTTTCACCTTCAGGGTAGGCTGTTCCATACATTTTTCTCTGCTATCATACTGTAGAAAAATTTGTTTCCAGTTCCTACCTTAGCTCTCTTGCACTGACCAAACCTTACTTAACTGACATCCTGGGGATTCAGTGAAAGTACCACCATTCACTTTGAAAGGGTCAGGTTTGATGCTATTAATGATTTAATGTTGCTGTTTTACTGCTTGTTTGATAGTAGCTCTAGCTATAAAGAATCAAAGCATTTCTAATCCCACCATGGACAGCCTCAATACTCCAGCTGCCTAGATCTTTCAAATAGGAAGTGAGGGGGAGGAGGGGGAATCCCACAAATCTCCAAATCTGCTGGAAAATATTTACAAAGACAACACAATAACTTTTTTTTTTTCTTAAGATCCTTAATAGGACAAGACTTGCCTTCTCCAAGATCATTTTGACCCATATTTTGAATACTCTTTCTCAAGTCAGAACTTCAAGTACCCAGAATAAAAAGAAAACCTACTCCACTTACCAGGTAAATAAAACACACAGCCTATCGAGGATTGTAGCATACTTTTCTGCATTTGCTGTGTAATTACCAGTTTCTAAAGGTCTCTGTAACAGATTAGCACTCTTGTTACAACGGTTCCTCAGAGATCAGTCTAGCTCCCAAGTCTTCTTGATGTCGTGAACCACAACAGCAAAATCCCTACATGGCCAAGATACACAAGCCAGAGACTATGGCCTTGAGAGTAGTCCATAGGTGAGAGAGGCCAGTGGATCCCTCAGTCCTGACAAGGGTGGATGAGGCTGAGCATCCTGCAGTATCTCCCAGAGACCTGCTGATGGCAGCCCCAGGAACCCTCTGGGCTTTCTTACTCCACGTTCAGGACTCTGAACAACAAATGTTGGGGAGATATTTAGCATCTTAACAGTATGTATTTCAAGTGCTTCCTGCTCATCTGACCTAATCTTGTGCATGTTGCTGCTGGAACAGAAGTATTTAAATCATTTTGGTTTCCAGTTGTCTATCTGTGTCTTTATACTGGGACATAAAGAAAAAGATAATGATGTGTTTAGGTACAAACAAAAGCACACAAAATCTGAAACACAAGGCCCCCTCACAGTAAGGAAAAGGTGTGCCTGCTTTCTGAGGAGTGCACTTGGGTTCAGATGGCAGCGTTGCTGATGCGGTGCTGAGGTAGAAGGCAGCAGTGATCCTGTGCAGGAGCTCAGTTTTGAAGTTGCTGCCTGTAGTGATAACTTGAAAAAATACTTGAATATTCAGCTTGTAATTGTTTTGTTTATGCTTTCATCAGATGAAAGCTAAAAACATTTTAAATAGAAAAACAGCTCAAAAGGTATTTCGATTCACAGTATTAAAATGTAGCATCAGAGTTTCCATGTTTTTCTGGAATGAACACTTTAGCAAATACAACAAAATAACAAATTTTATTAAATGCTGACAAGCCATAAATCTGCATTTTTTTTCCCCCTCAAAACACATTTTTCACTGAAGAATGCTACCTGTGTGCATTTTCCAAAGACAAAACATATTGGTAATCAGCTGGGTGTATGTAATCTCCACCTCTCTGGGCTGCCTGCTCCCCACATCCTCACTGAATTGAACGCTATACTTCCTTCGCATCCATAGGGCCTAGCACAGTTTGATTATAATGAAATATTTTTCCACTATGTCTTGTATCAGTGTTGCTGCCACTGAGCCTGCTTTTTCCTCCCAGCTTCAGTTTATTTTGAATACATTCATGTAACTACTGGATGAGGGACTGACTGTGAATGAAGGTCCATTAGGTACATTACAACCTTGGCTCAGTTCTGCTAAGAAAATTATTGCTAAGGCATGAGAAAGTATATGAGCTAAAGTAATGTACGATAAGAAACATAATCATGCTGACAGCAGAGCAATAACTGCAACAATAACAGCTGGCAGATCAAGAATTCAAGGAGAAAACATACAAAACCAAAGCTGTACACAACTCAAAGAAGAAAAGGGAAAGGAAGAGAAAAATGAATAGGGAAAGGGAAAGGGAAAAGAGAGAAGACAACAAGGATCAGCCCATTCCAAGTAGTGGTGGAAAACAACATGTCTTCACTTCTCTGACACCTGCCTGGTCGGTGGAAACTTCATCCTTTGCAGGTTCGTAATGGTAAGATTTGGCAATTTCAAGGAGCTCCAGAAATTAGGATGGAAAAATCTTACCACACAGCCAAGTGTCTCCTATTTTTCTCTTTGAAAAAAATAAGTACCAGTGATATTATATCAAAAAGAAGCTTGTCTTCCATTTATGTTTTTCCCCTTCTTGTGAGTGAAAATAGGTACAAGTGAAAAGTGAATGCAAATGAACAAAAAATAGGACAGTGAGAAACACGAGTGGAGAAAATTCCTGAGACAGAGGTATGGGGCAGTTTCACAGAGCATTGCTTTTATTCCATACATAGGAATTTGATTTCACTACATCATGGGCCGTCCGTTCAATGCAGTCATTCGGATCTGTCTTTATTTCTTAGCTTCACTGTTTTTCGTCCCTTGTCAGCCAGTCGGGAATAAAGCTCTTACTTTAAAATGAGGAAATTAATGGCTACTGTTACTTCTCACACCAACTGAAATAGCACTAAAACACTTTGAAACCCAGCAAGAACAAATTGTAAATTTCTAACATCCTTATTTGATACCACGATATACAAAACATTACAGGGGTCTATAGAGAGCCCTCATCCCATGCTGGCCAGAGAAGGAAAAGAGGTTACATGAGATCACAAGGCAGGGCAAAAACATCCAGCAGAAGGTACTCTCTTGATGTGGGTTAATAGGTGGGATGGGTCACCCCATGGAGGTGGCTCACACTCTCCATTAAGCATGCGGCGAGAGCTGATGATTAGCTAAGCCCAACTTGTAGACAATTGGAAAGGCAGAAGGTGTTGGATTTGCTAATCTTTTTGAAAGAAGAAAACGGTTATATTGGTAGGTTCTGAGCCATTTCAAGCCATCTATAAAACTCTTTTTTTTTTTTTTTTTATTATTCAGAAAGCCAGTAAATCTCAGATTGAAAAAAAGACCACAATCAAGATGTTGAGAAGGTGCAAGAAAGAATGAGTTGCAGTCAGGGCATGTATCTTCAGATTCAACAGTTTGTTCTCTTAATCATTTTTATTCAGCTGGCAGTATCAAGATGAATACCTGTTTTTCCTTAACGCTCTCCTCCTGAGAATACTAGCACTCTGTAGACTGCCAGCCAAAATAATACATTTCTAAGTTGAGAAAGCTTAAGGAGTCTAGGAAGACAACAGCAACAAATTCTGAGGAACACCACCACTGGCTGGAAAAAAAAGCAAAACAGACAGGCTCAACAACAGCCATAAGAAATAAACAAACCTTGATTCACCCATATAGAAATGTCTGAGAAATGCACATACCAGGCCTATAATTTAGATTTTTGTTCCTTTTGTTATACTTTCCAGAAAAGCTTTTATTTACCCACATCTCCACAGATTTCTTTCTTTAAAAGAATATTATGGAGGGGAGCAGGTGTTAAGATTGGTATTCAAAACCAGTATATGCCTTGGGAGTGCTATATAGATGTACATGCTGCATGTACACACAGACCAGTACTATGTTAGTCATGCACAGCATTATAGGTGTGTATTAAAGAAGATAACAAGTTCTTACCCACGTACCTCTCAACAGAAGACCTCATGCTCATGAAATTAAAAGCCTTTCTGACCAAAGGACCAAAATATAATTAGGAAATTCATTCCACTACCAATCATCATCATTTCTCTGCAGTAAGAACCTTTCAGATCTCTAACTGGTTCTGTGCTTGACAACCATTAAACAGAGCTTAAATGCAGAACACAGCATAAAAGCCACAGTCAGTATAAAAAAAAAAAAAAAAAATCACCTCAGTTGATTTTCTTTTTTCCCTTCTATATTCACAAGCTCCTATCAATCAGTGTCCCAGAAATGCTTTGGAGCTGTATAGAAGCTTAGCCCACATATCAACAAAACCACATCTAGTCTCATTTAAGTTACATGAACCACCCATAACTTTCATCTGGTGGTCAGCTCCAACTTACTTGCTGTGATCACTTCCTTTGATATTTCTTCTCTTAATATTACTATTTGGCTTATTTAAGTGAAAAACCATGCTGACAAAGCAGAATATTTTCAAGGCATCTTAAAGCTTTCCAAAAGACCTATGAAAGTCTATTAACATCATTACATTCCCTCTGGCTTTCTTCATATATACTTTCTCTTTGGTCTCCTCTAGACTTTTTGCTGCTCTGTGTTTATAGCACAGAGAACAGGCAGCCTGCAGTCTGTGTCTAGGGAGCTGAAGACTTTTTAGCTTCCCTTACTGGGAAAGATACACCCTTCTCTGTGCATTCAATGGACTTGCTGCCTAATCCAATGGCAGCACCTGATGTCACTGAGCACTAAACACTCTATGACCTTTGAGACTCTGCATCCCACACACAAGAGGGTACTGGAAACTATGCAAAAATGTTCTCCTTAAGAGGCAAAGTTTCCCATAATTAAATTATAAGCTGCCTTCTAAAAGTCTTTAAAAAATAGAAGCACCTAAAGTTAATTTTATTCTTTCTTTTTCTGATAATAGAAGAAATAATACATGAATTGGTCTTTCGTGGAAATCTCTTCTATGCTAAGACTACTCTACAATCCAGCATTTTCCTCAATTCAGTCTCAGAACACTGCACCCATCCCTGCAAGGTGCAATGCTTGCGTATCACAAAGACAATGACAAAATATAAGAATCAATCTGAAGCCACCAGAGGAAACAAAGCTGAAGAAAACACCAGAATTTTTTATCAAGAATTTATGTTCATTCCATATTGCTGCTCCTCCTGTAAACATAAATAGCAACTAGGGAACTTCCAAAATCCCTGACTCCTTCTGGCTATCGTAAAGCTACAGATCATGAAGACTTCAGGAACCTCCCTTCAGAACTGTTGCAAGGCCCACACTCAGCAGAAAAGAAACCTCACTACAAACACAAATACTCTATTGGTCTGTCTTACAAATTTTGGGGTGGAGAGACTATCAGGAACGCTCCACACATGGAGAGGGCACGAGTATACACAGCTACAAGTTCCATCTGCTTCCCTGAAAGCCACACTGTAAACAGTAATGTTTTAAGTATGGCTATGGTCTAGTACAGTATTCCACAGAAACACATCACTACTGCTTTCATAGCTGTCTTTCTGCATCTGAAAACTTCTGTATTTGACTAATCAAAGAGCAAATCAAAGCAAGACTGTTTAAGTAAGAACACTGTAAGCTCCACCCAGTCCCTGAAATGCAATTAAGACTAGCAATCACCATCTCATTACCTTACTAAAAGTAATGGAATCAAAACTCATCTGTCAATAAATACAACAGTCTATGAAGGGGAGTAGAGAGGTTTGGTCTTCATAGATCTTCATACCCCAACCACAGTCCAGACTTTGACAAACTCAAACTGGAATGTTACAGAAGTGTACATAAACAGGTGAAGCTACAAAATGGTACTTTTCTTACTTGCTCTGTGTTTCTGAACTGGTTGTTAGGTTTGGCATACAAGAGAAATAGATTTGGTTCTTGAACTTAACATCAAAATTCTCTCTGCTTCCCATCAGCTTCATGGGAAAATCTGGGAGTTGGGCACAGACTGAAAGAGGCTCCCCTCAAAAGCCATGCAGATCTGAGAAAATTAACTCCAGCTCAGTCAGACCCAATACAGCACTGTACAGTCATTTTGGGGAGCAGGGCACAACTCAGTGATGCACGACATTTCTGTTAGTCCTCTGGAGCACAGCAGGTTAAGACCACAGAATATTGAGTTCATCTTGTTTGAAAAGACCTTTCTGAACTTCTGTACTGCCTATAACGTGATGGGCATAGGACTCCACACCTAAATGCAGTAACTGTAAGCTATAGCCAAGCTTGTTTTGCGTGCACAAGGGGGAATTCATTGTACTGCTTTGTATCTCATGTAAAAATGCAGATCAATAGTCAGGCTATTCCTTCAGTTCCTCTATGGCTTGAGTAAAACCTAAATTAATAGTAACTCAATAGCATAGACAGAATCAAATATTCCAAATGCTTGCTTTTACCACTTCATCGGGAGTAAAATGCTTTTACCCATAATTGTTATCCTTAGCAGAGAAAAAAAGCAAGAATATAAACAATGCTGAGCTTGGTATGCAAGAGATGGCACATCCACAGCTGAGATGAGCACGTATCTGCACACTTGTTCTTACAATCTGAATGAACAAGTATTGCACACATGGGAAAGAACGAATCTGAAAATGAATATAAGGTTGTGACAATCTGCCAAGTGATGGGTAAACGTGACAACAGCCTCAATAGCCCTCATACAGTAAAGGATTCTCAAAGATACTCTTTTGCAAATGTTATGGGTTCAAAGCACATTTTCTTTTCCTTTAATAAGACGCACTATTGTACTTCCTTGATCAAAATGACTAATTAGGAAGAATTTATATTATGCATATTTTTCCCCTCAAACTGTGAAAATATGCCTTCAATTATTAATTAATCCTGTGAAGAAGTAGCTTTCATGACTAGATTTAAAGTGAGGATTTTTCTCCCTCTGGTTCACTGAAATGACTGTAAAGACTCTGTCTGATATCTGGAATTCACTCTTGTCACAAATTGCAATATGTCAACTTAGAAAATCAGCTCCTGCTCCTTCCTGAATGGCCAACTGTTCTGAACAAGGGGAGTTCCTGGAAAAAATGACCTGCTGCACATCGATAGCATGACTTGAAAAAAGGCATTTGGTTCTTTTTTGTCATTATTTGATTTTTTTAATTGTATTTTAGAAATTGTTTTTCATCTTCCTTCTCTCCTTTTGTCCTGAATAAGTGAGAAAGATCAAAGTCAAATTTGCTGGCTCCCTAGTACATGTTATGTTCAATTTTCCTCTGTCACATTCACATAAGTAACAGCAGATGTTGCTAGAACATTCATGAGTTTAGTTCTGAAGTGTGCAGCCAGACATTTGTCAGGCTAATTTGATTTCCTGAGGACTGCAAGGAGCGTTCTGCTGGATAGTTCCCCATCTGCGACACTGAGCCACTCTTGCCAAATTCACTTGAAGCCTCCAATGAAGATGTTCTCTTTTGGAGTTTTGCTGTAGGTTACTTTTTATTCTTTTTATTATCTCTCTTCAAGAACCTTCTTTCCCCCCTCCCCCCCCCCCCCCCCCCCTTAACACTATTACAAAGTATAAAGATGGGGAGGAGTGTGTTTAGGAGAATAATGAAAAGACACATACTCCCACAAAATGATCATAATCTTTTCCATCTTAGCATTTAACAAAAGCCTACTAAAGCCAGCACAAAAGATGCACACAGATTTTAGTGAAAGAATTTTGTATTCTCCCACAGCTGAAGAAACATTAGAATTTAAATAATTACATATATGTCAGATGTAAACTTTCTTTTAGGCTAACTTCCTGCAAATCATTTTCCAAGAGATTTCTGAAAACAGCAAGTCACTTTTGGTGCATTTGTACGTAAAAGATTAACACGTGTTTTGTCCTGCCTTAGAAAAATTTCTGTTTTCAACTTTGCGTTTTTATGTTTACTTATTTGATATCTGCACTCGCAAATAAAACAAAATTCAAATTGTCTTATTGCTGAGTATTACCTTTGAATAAAATATGTCCAAATTTTGCACGGCATTGGAATTGTTTCCAGACTTAGGCAATTTATTACATTAAATGGGTTAATGCATTAGCTGTATCTGCTGTATGTATAATATGTATGTAAGTTATAATGTATAATTATAAAGTAATGTAAGTTACTTTCTGCGGCCAAAAAAAAAAAAAAAAAAAAAGACAGAAATATGCAAAAACCGTTTTCCCCACTTCTTTTCTATAAGGATTGAATCTAACTGTCAAACTTTTGATAAGTGATGCATTTAACTTCCACCTGCGAGTCAGACGGATGCCAAGGCTGTAGAGTCCAGCGGGCTCCGTGCAGGTGAGAAGGCTGCGGGACAGAGCCCCTGGCTCGCAGGGGCTCCTTTCCTCATCGCCAGCTCGCTGCTATAGAGTTGGTGTGTCCAACGCAATCTCCGTTACTTAAAGGCAGAAGCGGGATTTAACATCGTCCGCGGGCGGCTTGGGCGGGCAGGGTCCCGCTGCGGGGCGGGGGCCAGGGGCCCGGTCCCTGCGCCAGCCCCGAGCGGCGCCCGCCGCGGAGCCCGAGGGAACGGCGGTGCGGGAGCGCCCCCTGCCGGACCCTCGCCCAGCGCCGACACCTCTCCTGCCCGCTCTGCACTGCGCTGCCTTGACTACCCTGCCTGCTCTGCACTACCCTGCCTCAACTACCCTGCCTGCTCTGTGCTGCACTGCCTGCTCTGTGCTGCACTGCCTGCTCTGTGCTGCACTGCCTGAACGACAGTGCACTGCCTGCCCTCCTGCTGCTGCCGTGCCATGCCCTGCCTACCTGTCCTGCCCTGCCCATCTGCCATTGCTTACGCTGCCAGCCTGCCTGCTGCTGCCTGACCTGCCTGCCTGCCTGCACTGCCTGCCAGGAGTGTGGTGCTTTGCACGGGGAGAAGTAAGCTAAAGGTTAGGGTGGTTTCTTAGGCCCTACCTAATGGGCACCTGTGACAGCAAAAAGTAAACCCAGACTCCACCAGGAGAAGTACTTGTTTCCATTCACTTCCAGCTTCCCTGTTCACACAGAATTTTAGAAGGGGAGTGAACTTAATAAGTGACTTGATGAGTTTTGTTCTGTGTAGAAGGAAACCATTCTCCCTCTATATCGGGCAGTTTAACATTACTTTCAGAAGTGTAGAGACTTTGGCCAGCTCACCATCCTCAGCATGGCTCAGAGGGACCCTGACTCACCTGCCTGTCTTCTAGCTGTAGTGGGCACAGGGAGGAACAGCCACTCTTCCCTTTCTTCATGTGCAGAATTACAGAGGTCAGATTATACAGCTGCAGTGTTCAGATTTATAGGAATTCAAGTTTCTCCAAGTATGTATCTTACTTTTACAGGTTGAATTCATAGAAAAAATGTATCTTACAATTCACCCTAGAATGTAAAACTCAGGTCTCAGATTAAAACTCTGTATTTATTGCAAAAATACCTAAACCATTTCAGAATGTAAAAATCTTAGAGGCCTGAGTTTCTCTAGTTTCTATTACATGGATGAGGAAGCATGACTGTTGTATATAAGAGGAAGGTAAGTCATCTTCATAAATATCTCCAAAGGCCATTTAACTCAATCAACAAACTAGGAAAATGAGCTATTTAGCATAGTTTAGTGAGTGAGTTTTCATTTCAAGGTTGAATAATGTCTTAAAAAAGAAAAACAAAAGAGGCTTTGAAATTTTTCCTAACCTTCAGCTCCACTAAACATGAAAACTAACTGCTGAATTCTGGGGAAGTGACCTATTTCTCAGCACTTCAGAAAGCTTAAAACTGTGCAAATGACATTGACAAAAACATGACCCACGTTTTCTAAGCTTCCTTTACACAATATGGTGAAAACCAAGTAAGAATATAAATTCAATCACAAGGAGAAGACTTAAAGAATCAAGTCCCCAGATGAAAGGCAATTTTTTCAAACTATTTCTTGATTTTATTTCTTCTTTCCTAACATCACAAACTGTATTATGAAGAAAGAACTGACCTCCACTTAGTCAAAATATGTCTATTTGATGGAGGACTCGGTTACAATTACAAAATAAATCGGGAAGCTTTTCTGATCTTCCTCTCCAGCCCAAATTTTTCACCTGCCACTGCCACTACCAGTATAAAAAGTATTTTTGCTTCAAATGGAAAGATGACACACTCAACAATTTACAAGATCTTTTGTAAGCACAGCTCACATGACTTGAGGACAAAATGTTACACAATACTCACAGGAACATTTTGGTTATCTAGTGCTTTCCCAAAATACTGTCAAATACTTTGAATTTTAGACTCTACTAAGAAACTAACCCAAACAGTTTTCTGAACTACACTTCTCTACTTAGCAATACTTTGTCACAGTCAACCATGAGAAATGATGGAAATGGATAGAATTCAAGGACTGTCAATTAAAAATTAGCTAATTTTCTTCACAGTACATAGTCTTTCTCCATTTCAGACTTAGTACTAGACGAGACGCTAGCCGCTCCAGTTCTCTAAAGATGTCCAAAGATATTTTGTTAACTTTAAGACAAATAGCAAATACACCCTTTTTGCCTTCATTCCCATAGCATTCTTTGTTCCCATCTGCAGTAATGATATTGCCCTTCCCAGGTCTGATTCATATGAAGCAAAATATTGAAGCTGGCATCTTATTCAAAATACAGCTGAAAATGACTGAAAGTCAGAAGCAGCCAAGGCAAGGTTGAAGTCATTGCTTAGAGCAGAAAAGGTTTTCTACAAATACAACGTAGTATGAGCAGAGACAGGCTGACAGTTGTGTGTGATTCCTCCTTTCTTGAAACAGAACGAATGTCTCTCTGCAGAGGCTGGGGGAGTTCAGGTGTTATGAGCGCAGAGATTGTCAAACTGATCTTCCAGAAGCCATAACTATGCTTCCTCATGGGAACAGGAGAGAGTCAGTGTTGAAGAGCCAAAAGAATAGTCAATATTAAAACCTGAGAACTATAGATTGTCTCCAAGAAGACTAAACAGGGAAAAAAGAAAAGAAACCTTCTTCCTGTTAGAAAAACAACTATATATGTGATGATTACCATTTTTTAAATGCTTAGACTTGCTATAAGGCAGGTAGAGGCACTCACCTGTAAAAAAAACAACTGAATTTCACTGAAAACTGTATATTCTACCCTGGAAAGCCATCTTTTACTAGAAAAATAAATCTATATTTTACCATTTTTATAACCATTCTATGTCCTGATAAGAATTTCTCATTTTACTGACAAAGATTTTGTTCAGGTTTCTGTAAGTTGTAAAATGATACCGTGATAGCTGGCAGTGGGTGCAAATCAAGACCTCGTGACTCAAAGCTATTGCTGAGGACATACCTCCCTGCCAGCTCTGAAAGCTGCAACAGTATTTAGTGGGGGTTTATGGTACTACATGAGTGATATACTGAGAAAATGATCCCTCACTGTTCAAAGCACAGTCCTGATACTACACTATTAACTTGTGTTTTGATGACTTCATCATAAACCTTTAATGATAGTCCAGACCTTTACGGAAATTAATGATATCTGAGCTTTATTTAACTGCAGAATATTCAACAGCTCCTATGTTATGCTCAAATGCCAGAGGGAGTTACAATCTATCCACCGAAATGGCCCAGCAAACACAGAGGTATTTCTGCTCTTGCCTATGTCATCAGGGCATCATCACTTTTCCTGGAGCTGTTGTGAGAAGAATTTGCTAAGAAATGAGGTCCTGACTGGAAACAGTATGCA
This sequence comes from Todiramphus chloris collaris, assembly GCA_025345505.1. Classification (NCBI taxonomy): domain Eukaryota; kingdom Metazoa; phylum Chordata; class Aves; order Coraciiformes; family Alcedinidae; genus Todiramphus; species Todiramphus chloris. Next base: position 8,250,906 of record JANVCC010000057.1, on the reverse strand, counting down.
CTGCTGCTCATGGCTATTTCTTGCCTTCCACTGGAAAGACCTCTGATAAAAGAAATCCTTTAGGTCTTCCAAATTTGCTTTGATTTTATCTAACTGCTAAATGTTAATGTGACTTTTAGATGTGCAGATTGCTGTCTGGGAGTATAAATTTCCTATAATACACGGAGAGAGAGGAAAAAGCCACAAGCTCTTTGTCATCTGCAACTTAAAGAGTGATACACCTTTGTGAAAGGTAGGGGTTTCACTTGAATGGAGTGTCCCTTCAATAGGAATTGATTCAACAACAATGCCATTGAAGTGCCCATGCATGTCAATGGAAAACCTGTTCCTCTGTCAACTGTGAAGATGCCCTAGACTCCAGACTGGCTTCCAGTGGAAACAAGGCTTCTGTGACCTGTGTACAAAAGAAGGAAAGAAGGGAGCAAGGAAGAGCCTCTTGGCCTGCTTTTCCCACAGCAATTTCTCAAGATATTGATGATTTTCCATCAGATCTGCCAGAGAGACTTTTTAACACAGTCACATCCCTGCAAGATTCATGGCAATCACAAGCAGGTAAAAGGGACAGACCCTTAGCGGTCCAGACTTGTCTACCTTTGACAACACTCAGAAACACCAGAGAGGTCATGGAGCTTGTAAAATTGTTACAAAATAGTAAACAAAGCCAATTGTTAACAACAGCGAGAATCAGGGAAAACACAAGAAATGTTCTGTGCAGAACTTAACTACTTAATTTTTCTTCTACCTATAAAAACTCAGTGTCTAACCATTTACAGAAAGCACATTCATCATGCTGGTCACCCCAGTTAAATTAGGAAGGGTAATGCACACCTTTTGAGAAACTCAGCAGGTTTTCAGAAAAACTGAGGAGAGTAAGAGCTGGCATTACTGATAATTTCTAAGATAGAACAGAAGAAATTGAAGTATTCTTTGTTGAAAAAAAGCACTTTTATAACACCTTTTTAAGAAACAGTGCATCAAGAAATGAAGTAACTTTTTGCTTTGCAAAATATTAACCCTTTAAAGGCAGTCACTGGACCAAAATATTTTTGAAAAAAAAAAAAGCTGTGATCTAAGTTACAGAGACCCTTCAAAAGCCATGAGCAGAACAGAAAAAGAAGTGAATATTAAGAATTCAAACCCCCTCCTTCTTATGAACACATGGAGAAAATACTTCTAATAAAACAATTTGGGGTCTTTTTTTAGGTTGCACCTCACAAATGCTCTCAAGGTTTTTTAATTGTTAATCTGCTTAAGAAAGGAACCAAGGAAAACGACCATCTTCTTGGAGGACAGACAAAATATGTCTCCATTGGTCTCTAAATGAGACCATTCATGTTACAGATAAAATACACATGTGATGCTATCAGATAGGAGTTCACCATGTTCTCATTAATGATGATGAAGATTGCTATAATGATGCTTCTATATCTTCATGCTTCTATATCTTCTATATCTTCATCTATTTTCAAGCACAGTTCGGTTCATTGCTTACGACTTGTTGTCAAGAAATGCTGAAATTCACTTAAACCAGCATTTTTTAACATGATTAGATGGCTTTGTCCAGAATGTTGCATTTAAATCTATAATAGTATAAACAATTTCTCTTCAAGAATTTCTGACTTGCAAAATACTCTTCGTGCTGTCACCATGTTTACACACAACAAAGCAGCTTAGAAATCCTCCCATTCTAGTTTTAGCTGAATCCTTTCCTGACTCCGTGAGAAACTGTGAGAAGCAATACTGGCAGCAAGCCTGCAAATTCCTCTACAGGAACAGACAACCAGTGCCCCTTGCACACAAAGACTGTTTTACCACCAGGGTTTTCACTTTAATCAGATTTCAAATAATGAATACCTCTACTTAAAATGTGTTCGACAAAAGAGTGCCTTAAAGATGCTTGCTCTTGCTGTGCTGTTTGTCACTTGGCACTATATGGGACCACAGGGAGGAATCCCAGATGAATGCCTCTTGCATTACAGCACATCTACAGCAGCAAGAGCTGTGAAGCTCTGAAGGGGTGTAGTTCTGCCCGCAGCCTCCAGAGACTTTCTCATTCCCACTCCTGCATGCCCTTCTAGGGAAGAGCCAAAGTTCCTGTTTGGTTTCTATCAGAGGAAGGCTGCTTTCTGCATCAGAAAATGTTTAAACTGGTAGAGCCTTGGTCATTAGGTTACAGTCACAGTGGGAAATGGGAGCCTTTTCTTGATTTGTTAGTAATACACTTTCATGGGTTTAATGAAGTTAAATGGGATGGTTTGCACTAAACTCAGGTGGAACACAAATCAGGCTAATCCGTTCCATTCTTCTTGATTTGCCTTATTAGTCATATCAATCTCTCTCTGCTCCAATGACTTGAAGTAGAAAGATGTAGCTGGTTTTTTTTCCAGTTTCTGGGTGTACATTTGTAAAGGCAGAGCAAGGAGGGCATCCAGCATAGAAAATGCAGCCATTTAGGCAAATAACATGTTTTAAAAATTGGAATTGTATTCATTCTCATGTTCTGGACGAGGCAGCCTGCTCTAGTATATAAATTACATCATTGTCTAGTTTTACCATCAATACTTCTCAGGATCACAAAAGCTTGGAGGACACTGCAGAATCCTGTCACAAACTGCAGCCCTGATAAGCTGCTTTCCAAAATGGACAGAGTCTGTTAATTTAAAATTTAAGACAGTGAATCACTCATTTTGGCACTTGTTTGGCATGTGCTAGAAAAACAAATTACATTTTTTTTCCATTTCTGTCAATGGATGGCTTTCATGGCCACCTCAAAAGCCTTAATTCCCCAGCTGAGTGTTCACTGGATTACTCTGAATACCCATCACTCTTCATCCTCCCTAAGACTGACTTTGTTTCAAGCAAAGTAAGGTCAACCTGACCTAAGCAGGACAACTTAAGGGAAGCCAGACTCTTTGGCATCTCCTCCAGAGAGCATTGCAATCAGTCAGTGTCCTTCTGTTGACTTGAATGTCCATTAGATCAGGCCTTGAGTACATTTATTCCTTCAGGTAAAACTAACCATCACACTCGGCATTATAAATACCATCTTTTTCAAACATGTCTCACTCCTCAGAAAACTATTTTACACGAATTTCCTCTCCCCTCTCCCCTTTCTTTTACCTTGATTACAAATGTCACATCATTTGCTCTTCAAGCTCACAAAAACATCATGCACGTCATGGAAGCAGATCATTTATTACTAGCTATGTAATAGTTTGGTCAGGTAACTATTATCTTATTTTAACTTCAAGCATTGTTTAGGCCATGTTTAAGAGATTTCTTCTATTTCTGATATTCCCCTGTTATCTCCAGTTTTGTTTTACAAATCACAATCCATCAGTAACATGACAAATTTTCTTTCTATTGTAGCTTTTTTTTTAGCTGTGATTTCATTATCTTCAGATTGAATTAAAGAAGCAGCACTGAATCTTCTGTTGCATTTGTTTTCTTTTACATGTGCAAAAAATGTATATTCCCTCTACTTTTATAGGTTATATTAATTTACAATTTCACCTTCATTATCTTGCTCAAGCATAGCATTTACCAAGTGAAGTCTTTTTCTTACACATTTTATAAAACCATGGAAAAAGCAAATTCCATTTACTCAAGCAAATTATACAGAGAAAAATTGCAAGCATTTGGTAAATATTATATTAGAACCATATTTTTACTTAAATATTTTTAAGACATGTGAAAAGAAGTGGTATCTAATTTATGGAAACAGATTCAATAGTAGCTGACACTATATTCATCTCCCATCAGATCTGCAGTTGCACATTAGTTACTTTAGCAATTCTGCTCAACAACTTTTGAGGAATTCCACAGACTCTGGTATGATCCTGCTAAGCCATGACTCATAGTTAATGGATGGTCTTCCAAATCTCACTTTCATAGAAATTAGGTGTATGAATGAAGTGATTAGTTCTTCAGATAAAGTTTCCTTTCTAAAATTGTAGAATCACTTTGATACTGACCATGATCAAATTGTCAATGAACTAATTAATACAGTTACTTAGAAATTATTAACCAGATCTTGGATAAGCTATGGTCATTAGTCAGAAAAATTCTATCCAGAAAGGAAGTCTATAATAATTTTAGTAATTGTTCTGTATAACAAGAATAATTCCAAATGTGTTCCCAAATAGCCTTTTGCCCTCTAACCAAAGAGACGACAGGTTCTGGAATAACTAGCCAAGGATAGATTTCTTTTTGTCCTTAGAATCCAGAAACTATAAAATTGTACCTATTTAAACACACAGGCATCAAAGAAAGAACTACTTTAGATAATTGGAGTCCTTTCTATAAATTATTATTTCCTTTGGTGTCAAGGTATAAATGAATGTTTTACATAGCCTAATACCACTGTAATCTCACAATAACTATCAGAAGCAGGAAATATAACTTAGAATTTCCTTGATCTGTCTCACCCAAACTTCTTTGGCTGTAAGCAAGTGAAAGAGATTCTAAGGTGTCCAAAGTCTGCATCCTCAGAGCATAAGCTGGCTCATAAGCAGCCACACTAGGACTTTCATTAATAGATTAATGAAGACAAAGGGAAGGGAGAAGATGCCTGCATGTACTTCATCTGCAATTAGTTCATTAATTTACCAGGGAGGGGAGGAAGACCCACAGCCACCTATAATTTCTAGCCAAAAACAGAGCAAAGTTTTAAAACATACTTTGAAAATGCATGGCATTATGTGAAATTACATTCTGAAACCTGGATAGTGCTACTCATCCAATTAGGGAATACACTACTGAACCAAGACAGACAAATTTCCTTATGACTATGTTATGCCAGATTCAATCTTTGTTCAAATGCTCCATGTATATATGATAAATCCAAAAGAAATAAAGACTTCTGCTCATTTGATAGAAAATCAATAAAAATCTAATGTTTTTCTGTAATATTTAGTTTGAGGAAATTGCAGTAAATGCATAAGATTGAATCTAAACTCCACAAATGAGAGGTGGGGAAATGAGCTTTGTTTTGCTTTTCACCATTTCCATTTATTAGTCATTACTAGAAGCTTTGTTAACAAGTAGACCCACCAGAGAAATTTATTCTTCTTCAGACTGTTCTTACACTTTCAAAATAATTTTGTATCTCTCTTCAGTAGCTCTCTGCCAGCTACTAAAGAAGATTAAAGATGTCCTTGCTCACTGCAGGGGGGGCTGGACTAAATGACCTTTAAAGGTCCCTTCCAACTGAAAACATTCTATGATTCTATGATTTTCTGTATCACTTTAGTTTCTCAGCCCACCAAATACTGTTTCTTTACCAGCTCAAGGAAATTACTAATGCTTCAGTGAAATCAAAATACGCAAAACCTGTCAGATAAAAACAAACACCTCCCTGTGTTAATTTTACACTTTGCTATTTAGGCACAAAGAGATTAAAAAAAACATCCCAGATCCTCTAAGAGTACAGTGAAACCCAACTAGGCACAAGGCTGGAGTATTGGAGTTGCTTTAAGGCAGGCAGGAATTTCTGAAGCCAGTGAAGCAATTCTGCTCTCCCCAAGGTTCCTCAAGGAAGAGCATAACAATGGCAACTTGCATTCACTAAGAAGAGCCAAGCTCAGCAGGGACTGCTGTGGACACCTGCAAAGTAGCACTGCAGAAAGCCTCCAAAACCTAGGACACAAGATCTACTTCATAACGATAATTAACCTTGTTTTCAAGGCCCAAATGGTAATAAGTGCACCACCTCTGGAAATCCAGTCTCTGATCATCCTCACTGTAGCATATTGTCACTCCCTTCATTACTGAATTCGTTGTTATTTTCAATTTCAATGACTGAATTTTCCTATATGTTTGTCAGCCATGTGGAAAGCCCCAGCGCTATCGCTTCTTTTCTGAGCATAATTAGCTGCACAAAAATGCAAAATACCTCTCAAGTTGCTCTTTGGCAAGCTCTGTTATTATTTTGAATATATTCCTCTAATGTAACAACAGTTGTGTATAATTTCTATCCAGCATACATTTTCCCATTGGTGTACCTGGAAAAACCTTTATTTAAAAAGCTAAAAATTAACACTATGTTTCTTTTTGTTTATTAAAAGAAGCCAATTCACTATTAGCTTTTTATCGAACCTCCCACAAGATAAATCTATTTTCTTATTTTGAGAAGACTTAACTTGCTATGAACACTCCATTCTGAATTACATTGCCATGAAAAGATGAACCAAAGAGCATTTTCACAAGCCAATGACAACTTAAATGGACTTAATCTCTTTTACCAATTTGCAACCCAAATGCAAGAATATATTTTCTATTATTTCTATTTAGCATGAGATATCACAATAATATTCTTGAAGTCTTCTGTAAAATATTTAAGTAGAAGTATTAATAACCTTTAAGCAAAACTCTGTGTACACTCTGAAGTAACAATTTACTATCTGCTTTCCTCTACAAGAGCAATGGGGATGATAATAATTCAACTATTGATGAAGGAGGAATAGGTGCAAAAGACATTCTTTCTTGTCTTTTATAGAAGAAATCAGATCTGACTGTCTAGTGCTTGTACAAATGCTGAGAAACTCCATCTGCATGTTGGCAGAAGAAGAAGGCTTTTGCCTTCTTCAACAACAATAAACCAAGCACCCTCTGAGCTGCATTGTGCACTATTCTACGGCAGTCAGAACTTCTATTGTCAAGTCTTCAAGTATGTTTCCATTACTAATATTTCCTAATAAATCCCCAAATAATGACAATCTGATATTACAGCAAAGGAGTTATGGATATCTGCTTTCTAGTACTGTTGTCAACATACATTCTGGAGCTATAAGTGGTTAAAGGAGACTCTACAAAGACTAAGGGACAGAGTGTAACACAAGCACCCTAGAGAGTTTGGTGCCAGTCTGTGCAGATCACAGTGTGAGTGGACTTTATGTCATGCATTCTTACTCATTTCCAAAGGCTGTGAACACAGACAGACATGACTTTGTGCCATATTGTGTCTATTACTATTAGCCACTGAGTTGTCTTTGCTTGGTTAGTTGTTTTTAAAAATTGTGAACATTTTCATAAATACCCTCAGCTCTCTGTTTGACCGAAGAAATACACTTATTTTACCTCTTCTTCTCTCCTTGAAGTTAATTTGGAGCAGGAGATGACTGCTTCAGAGGACTTAGTTTCTTCCACCTTTATTCATGAAATAGTGTTACACTACTAGATTGTAATATCTACTGTTTCCTTATCAAATATTTACCTCTTCAATCAAAATTATTCTCTCTGTAAACTCAATGGCATCATTAGGACTACAAGAGATGCATGTGGTCCTTTTAAGGTCACACAGAACCTAAACATAGAAGCCATCCTGGGATGCAAGAACATAGAATAGCTTGAGTTGGAAGGGACCTTGAAGATCATCCAGTTCCAACTTCCCTGCCATTGGCAGGGACACCTCCCACTAGACCAGGTTGCTGAAAGCCTCATCCAGACTGGTCTTAAACACTTCCAGGGATGAGGTTTCCACAACTTCTCTGGGCAACCCATTTCAGTGTCTCAACACCCTCATAGTATCCCTCTCATAGGGAGGTCTTGCCTAGGCTGGGTGAGAACTGAGTGTAGTACAGTAACCAACAGTCACCTATTACAAAGAGAAAAGTATTACCACCCAAAGGCAGCTGCAGAATTTTTATACCTGGAAAATCAAACCAGTTACATGTAAAGTGTTGATTACCTTGGAGAATACTATTTGTTGTTCAGTGTGGTAAGAGTCAGGGAAAACAGAGAGGCCTGAGGAACCTTTTTCCAAAGCATCAACTCCAGCACAGTTAGTTCAACAAATAACCAGCTCTGAGGATGCAGCTTCTATTTCCTAAGAGCAGCAAGGGATTTGAAGCATTTAGCTAGACCCATACACATACTAACCTACTGATGCAATGAGAACAAAATAAGGAATTTGTTGCCACAGAAGGATGGTAAGGTCATTACAGGAAAAAGCAACAGAAGCCTCTCAGAAGAAGGAAAGTTGTCCTCCTTAGAACAGAATCACACATCTGTTTTCTGAGGGCTACTCTCACAGGATTGAGATTATTAACCCTGTATATTTTTGAACAGCTATCTCACAGACTTGATTAGCTTTAGTAATTGTGTCTCTGGAATTTCTAAAATTATGAAATGTGGAAGACTGTTGAGCACCAGGTTCTAGCAGGAGAGACACTCTCCCAATCATCCCAGCAGACCTCGAGCTGTACAGCTCCTTTTTTGACATTTGATAAATACATTAACTTTTCTTTACAAACAATGTTTTCAGGTGAATGAAGCCCATGACAATCTCCCACTCCACAGCAGAAGTGGCAATACCAGATTCCCACCAGAAAAGCTCATGTCAGCTCTGTTTAGGCAGAGAGGAGAGTTTCACTCTCCATGGAAAAAATGTACAATTTCCAGTCTAGTATGGATCAGCATGAGACCTCTGGGATCTTCTCTGCAGCAAAACCTTTTGATATGTATATACTGCCAGTAAAAACAAACATCCATCAAATGCCCGCTTTACCAACAGCACATTTTTGCAGACAGAAATAAGACCAAATAGAGGTGAAGCACTGGAGACTTTCACTGAGAAAAATGATATGATGTTCTTTCTGAGATAAAAACAACTTCCTTAGTAACATTTTCAACTGGACTGGGGAAAAAAAAAAAAAAAAAAAAAAGAAGTAAAAAAAAAACTTGCTTCTAATAGGATTCAGAACTGAATAACTTGGTTCAGCACAGCCACAAGATGCATTCAATTGGAAGACAATCTGTATAAGCACATGTATTTTAAAGCATGAAAAACACAGTCACCCTTTAAACAGAAAAAAGTTCACAACCTCAACATAGCAGAACTAGTGCTGTAATAATGCTAACCCTTTCTTGGTTAGCTCTTAAACACCAAAGGAGGTGAATTACGAGGATGACTGATTCTTTGGTTTCTATGTTTAAAAAGCTAACTGAAGAATCAGGCTACTAACCAAGTAAGTGAGCATTAGCTTGAAGTCTATATGTACAATACCATCTATGGCTAAGTATTATATAAAGGAAGATTCTTATGATCTTTGTTTTATTTCTTGTGAGTTTGTGTTAAGTTCAGCTGTTTATATTTCTACTATACTAGTGGCATTAAGGTGACAAAAAGACCCTGATCAATTCAAAGAAACCTGTTTATGGATAGGCATTAAGGTTGTAAAATAATAGAAATCATTTTTTCCTGTAGTTAATTTAAATTTAATTTCAAATGTTATCATCATAGGTTTTTAAATCAAAGTTATCAGTGTCTCTCTTCATTCCTGAAATAGTGTGGGTATCTATACATACATACAGAGTCAAGTTTCCTACACAAATTTGAATTGATCTTGCGTATTTTCTAGCTTGAAAAGAACAGGCACAATAAGCTGGTAAACTCCTTCTTGCTCCATATTTTATTGGTTACACAGAGGGAGAGAAAAATCTTCAAATTCCTTTTCAAAGCAGGAATGTGGAGCTAATAATCTTACTCTGCAGTTTGATAGGGGCTGACAGTAGCAAAGCCCATGTTTTCCTCATCTTCCTCTAGGAAGCTGAGCCTGCTCACCTCCCCTCCTACTGTCAAGGGCCAGGTAAGAACATTCAGACAGAAACCATGACCCCTTCCTATCAAACCTGCCATTTGGTGCTACTTGACCTGATGCAGAGCAAAACAGAGTTGTTAATTACATGCTCCTCATACCTAACGTAAAGTAGGATAAATACTAGACAAAGAGAGATACATGCATTGTACATAACTACAAAGCTTCTCTTCCTTAACACCAGGAAGGAATAAAGGCGAGCAGCAATATCTATTCTTACTTGTCAATCAAGGACAAATAGTATATGAATATTTGCAAAATAGAAAGAGTAAGTACCTGGCAGCAATACTTGAGTACCTCTGATTTAAATGACGTTTTTATTTGCCTTCACAGAATCATTATTGCACTTTTAAAGAAGGAGGCGTGCTGAATTCTAACTCAGGCTTTTGTTGTTTTGGGTTTTTTTTTAAGAGAAGGGAAAGATTATTCATTTAAAAAAAGGAAAAAAAAAAAAAGGCAAAAAGCAGCAAAATCAGTAGCATAACTATTGAAAGTCCTGAATTAGTAGTTTCCTCCAGAAAGCTTTTCAAGAGATGCTGTGATTTGTCCACTCATGCCTGCCCCTCAAGTAGGCCACGTGCAATCATGAAGCCATCAAATTTCTGTCCTACTCATCTAATTGCCAGCAGAGCTGTGCTGACATCTTGATGAGAAAGAAAAGAAACTGGACAACATAAGGCTCCTAACACTAAAAACCTGAAGAAAGGAAGAAAAAAAGAAATAAAAGTTTTCCACTTTCTATTCATATCTTATACCCTCACTTATCAACTACTTTTTTAATCACATCCAGCCCTGTGACTTCTCCATATAACTTCTCAATAAGCCTCACCCATCGAGTTGTGTTTTCCTTGCTTGTGGATAAAAAGCCTGGGATAAGATCGTTCTTTTCCTTCCTCTTGATGAAGTCTGCGAGTACAACTATATACAGAACAATTCTTTATTAATTTTCATCAAAAATTGAGTGGATGGCCTTTAGAATAGACTTATCTTGCCATAGCACTAATTCCATGGGTATCATCAGAAACACATGGCTATCTCCACTAGAACTGGAGTGAGCAGATTGCCTATGACACTGGTAAGTGAATTACTCTGCTGCAGAAATAGGTTCTGATTATAGAGAGGATGTATTCGGTGATTAAGACTGTGATTACTCAAAGGCCTTCCTGAACTGGTACCATGTACACCTGCAAGTCTCCACTGAATTGACAGCAATGCCAACCATGGCAAAGTCTTTTTTATTCTACAGGGGACAGCCCTATGACATCTGGAAGTCTCAGGGAGTATTTTAGACCTTGTTCTTTAATACTTTCTCCTGTGCTGTATGAAGCTTTGTGCAGAGGAAGCTATTGTTGGCACAGAAAATCCAAAGCACTGAGAACAATGCCGTTTTGTTTTTTGTATTCTACACACAAAAACTCTGAAAAATTGCTTCATTTAATTATCACACTACCACAGCAAAAAAATGAAAACCTTTATAACTAAATTCCAGTGAAAGTATTGCGAAGTAATTTCCAAGTATGAATGAATAAATTATGGCTTGCTCTGTCTACAGAGCCTAGTAGTCCATGAAAATTATCAATCCCAAATTGAAACTAGAAAGTATATACTAAAACTGCACCCTAAACGAATGATGTGCAAGTTACATGACACTAGAAATTACTTGCGGGTGATGAAACAAGACACCCAAGTTTCCAAATCAGAAGTATAACACCATGAAAGAAGGGCAGGTTTTCAGTTTGGCACCCTGAAAGTAACTGGAGAGTGATCTAAAATACAGTATGACATAATAGATGCCAGTGGTAATTAAAAAAAGACTAGTAGTGCTTTTCTGCAGTAAATTCCTGTTTTTAATGATCATGAAGTTATAAAATACACAGTGTTCTTATACTACAGCATCAAATCTTTACTTGGGCTCCAGGTCATGTTAATGAGGAGAATGTATTCTCTTACTCCTAAGCTTAATTTGAAAGAAATCCCAGCCTTACTTTAAGACAAATCAATTTCTAGTTCTTTCACTTCTCCTTTTATCAAAATAAAGGGAAAAAAAAAAAATTCCCACTCATAATAGTACAGTAAAAGAGAAACCATGACATTGATTTTTCCAGCTTTGTATCCCAGCAGACTGATTAAAACAAAAAAAAAAAAAAAAAAAAAAAGAAAAAAACCCACAACTATGTTTATAAACATATCCACAAAACTCAGGTTTCAGTTTAAAAGTAGAAGTACTTTCGCTTCATGAGACCCCAGCCAAAGCAATTTCTAAACCATTAGGTTTTATTTCACAGCTCAAGGCAACAGAAGCTTTAAGCGCCCAGAGGTTCTGTTTGCTCTTCACCAGATAAGAAAAACAAACCAACCAAAAGCACAGACCAGTCAGTCTCACCTTGATAGAAATAAGTAAAAATTAATTGCAAGCACCTACCAAATAGTAGGCCATTAAAAACAAAACAAAACAGAACAAGGGCTTGTGAAAATCTGTCATGCCAGAAAAGCTGAATCCCTTGGTGGGATAACCACCGGCGTGAAAAAGGACAACACCAAGTGGAGCCTGTGAAACAGCCTTGACTGCACTGACTGGGCTCTGCTGGGGTATGTACTGCTGGCCTACAGCAGTCCCATGGGTCTCTTGAGAATTCCAAAGAGCTGATTTGTAACAGGGTAGACAAAGAAAAAACTGGTTCTAGTGACCCTGTTCAGTTCTTGTACAAAAGTTCAGACTTCCTTACAGGTTAATAATGGATGTGATATTATAGATGTGACATTTTATATAGCAATACTTATGGCTAAAAGAAAAACATTGCTTAAACACTTTGGTAAAAAGAAAAGAAAATCCATCTACATTTTTGTTATCTAAACCAGCACCAATGAAATACAACAAACTAATGACCCCAATCAGTTATTTCAGAACATGGTTCCTAAGGAAAGAATTGTCCACTTTGACACTAATGTATTGACAGCACAAGAACATTTACATTTTGGGCAGGTGACAGATAAAAAGACTGTATATATTAAATATTACATTTGTGAGCATTTCATACATACTTGTATAACCTCAGGTAGCAATCAAAGTGACTCAGATTTCCTCCTAGAAATCCTATGACTGTATTGAGACAAATCATATTGTGCAGAAATTGAGGTTTCAGAAAGAGAAGACAGCCATGGTGTGAAACTAGTGCTTTCCCTCAAGGACAGAACAACCATTTCTGAGTTGGATCACCTGCAGATACCTACATTTCAGCTAGTGGAATGACAAAGCCATTACATATCAAAGAAGTCACTTACAGTGACTTACACACGTAAGAAGTGACTTCATTTCTTTTGGACAACAGAATTACTTTCACCAAAACACAAGGTAGTGCTGGTATTACGGTCATTCATGTACACCTGCGTACACACACATATAGAACCTCAAGTGAACTGAATTAACCAAAACACAACATGGAGAAGTAACCAGCTTTGGATCACATCTTTAAGAAGAAAGTGAACAAATTGGAGGTTTTCACCAAAAGCAGTCAAGTCTACACAAGCATAAAGAACTACCGTATCACCAATCCAATGTATTATGCACTTAGTCCCTCAATCGGATTAGGTTTACATGCTGTCTACTTCTCACTGTGAAGTTTAAAGGCAGTGGTTTAAAAACTCAAAGTACCAAAGCCCCAGTGTGGGTACAAAGCACACAGCTCACAATGAAACTGCCAACAGTTTCCCACATGGCTACCTACCTCCAGATGACAATGATCTGGACAGGTACATACAGGTACACACTCAAGCAGTACAAGACTGTCATCTTGGAAGGTGAGACTCATGCAAGAAAGACACAGAGGTTTCTCCTACATTGGCCTAAGACTGTGAAGTGCCCCTGCAGAGGAGTTTATGAGACGTGCCAAGTTTCCCTGATAAATGTGAACGGATTCCTGTGGTCTACACTAGTCACAGACAGGAACGGAAAAACTGATTTACTTTTGAACAACAAGAGTTTCACTGAGCCACCTTTCAGCCTGCCTAACTGAGCTGCCTGCCCATCACTCAGCCAGGAATACTTCAGGAATAAAGAAAAAACACGTATTTCCCCCCTGTTCCTAGGTAATGTCAATACACTACACACTAATACAGGGGAAGCTACAGCTTCTCTATGCATCTCATGTACATGGTTGTAAAGCCCTGGTAAACTATTAAGCACCAAGAGAAGAAAGCCACAGACCTACCAAAGTAGGGGCAGATAGAAACACTGAGAGTTACAGAACTGCCCTTTTTTTTTATTTATTTTTAAGTTAACAACCACCTCATCCACTGGACAAGTAAAGCTCCTTCAACACCTCATTTGTACTGTTAATATTCAGCTTGGCTTGGGCATAGTCTATCCTGGCTTGCAGATTGTACTTCCAGAGCAAATGAGCATTTTCTCCTCAGAAGTGGATTTCTTTTCTGAAATACAGCATCTCGGTCTCCTCTTTCCAGAGCTTCACACACTGTTTAAGGGGGTTGACCTTACGTTTCAAAACAGTAAGCACTTGGATATTCAGGTGTTTGTTATTTAGACAAATTCTAATGTTCTGCACAGGGGAAGTAGGTAGGTACCCTGGGTAGAATATTGCACTGAAGAAGAATCCTTGCTCCCATTTAAAAATATTGCAGGACCACTCAGAAGTAAACACAGTTTCTTGGTAGCCACAGGAGAGAAAAAGTCCTGTGGGATTTCCAGAGGTTCAGAAGCCCTTTTCCAGACATACAGCAGCTTGTTTACCTGCCAGCAGTAGAAGGAACAGCTGGGTTGTGCTCCAATTCTCCAGTTACCCTTCACAAGCTGTTGTAGGTACCCCATTCTGATAATACAGAGAATTATGGGTTGGTTTTGTTGCTGCTTTTTTAATCTGAAGAAAAAGAAAGGGCTCTACTGACATGCAGAAGATTTATTTTCAGTACCCCAATTATAATATGTTTTTTAAAGTCCAATCCATAACACATGAGACTGTCACAGAAAAGAAAGCCACTTCTATTTTAATATATTCCCCAAAGAAAAGAAGGAAAGAAAGTTCAATTTGAGGAATAAATAACAAGAGAGAAACTCAAAAGTAATTAGGGAGGCAAGCAATTGTGATACCTTTGAGACATCTGGAGGTCAAGGAGAACTTCATTCAGTGTTTTACCATGGGTGGAGTAGCCTTAGGCACATTCTCTAATTACTCCCAGAAAGGAGGACAGATTCAGCTCTCGGATGAGAGTAAGTGGACACGCATCTTGCCTGGAAAGCTGGGAATGTCTTTATAGCCTGGCACAATGAAGGATCTTCTCTAACTTTGTTAAAACTCGTACCTCCCACACAATGCAGATCAAGGAATGTCTTATGCTTAGCCATAGGGACAATTCTGATAACATAAAAACAATCTGAAATGTTTAAAACATTATCAATAGATTGTCTTTATTGCAAAACTCATGAAAATACATGAAGCTAGCAGTTCTTGGAGCTGAATTGCTTACTATGGACAAAACATCTGCCTGTTTTGCAGAGGTATTCAGAGAAAGCTAGAAAAACAGTAACATCTCCAATTCTTATCTTTGCTCTGTGGCTGGAGGAAAAAGTAAATATTAAAAATACCAAGTAAAAAATGAGGATTAAAAAAAGAGCAGCATTGCCATGCAGTTGTTAGAATAAGAAAAGGATTCTGGTGAAGCACATTTCCCACACTTTGTTCTTTTATGAAATATATGTGTCTATATATCAGGAAAACAGCACACTTGACTTGATAGTACTTGATCCCACTTGTCCAAAATATCGTGAAGTGACTCCCAACACTAGAATTTTGAATCATAAGTAAGGGACTGTTCTCTTGTTCACAGTCAGACTTTGATAGCAATAAAAATTCTATTTAATTGCTGAAATATCAAAAAGATACAAAATGCAGCACAGAGGCTTTTTTGGTGCCTAATTAGGGATAACATGCGTCTTTTTGCGAGTTCTCTGAAGTGACTGTAGAATCATGCATATGATAAGTGCAAGCATGAGGCAGTATAACGATAAACAAGAAAACAAACAGAAGTAGAGAGTACATTAGTGCCTACAGTACTGCTGCAATCAAAATTTGGTGGAGGTGGTCTTACAATTGGAATGCTGAAGTCAGTGGCTAGTTCAGAACTACCACCAAAGAAACCTGAGACTAAAAGTAGAATTACTATTAGTCTCACAGAGCAGGAGGGTGATGGGCAGCAACACTTGCTGAAAAAGCAGTGTAAAAACCTCATACAGATATGAGAAGTCAGCAGGCCAGGGCATCGGTACAGTGGAGTAGCTGGCTCAAAGGGATGTTTATTTTGAGACCCTGAGAGGTGAAGTGATGGCAAACAAAAGCTTTGGAATAAAAATACATTTCAAGGTAGCCTCCTGACCATGTACCAGTAACATCAATCTGTTGGGGCTGGACACTAAGGGTCTGCAAAGTCCTCTTCAGGGTCAGGGGAGGATTAGAGTTGAGTATTAATGGGGATCAGTGGTAGCCTGTGATTTTTGCCAGGAAACTGAGAAAAGTGAAACATAGAGATGCTGAAGGAAGGTGGACAACACAGGAATGTCAGCCTGGAAAGCCCCCTCTTGCAGGGCAGCGATTGCTCTAAGGAGATTACAGGGGTAGAGCAGGCATGGGAAACCTGAAGCACTCTCTAGAACCAAGTCACCTGCATAAGAGACACAAGCTGTAAGAGACATCTGTTCTAGATCTTGATCCCTTTAAAACAGAGATCTAGAGCTTCAAAGTGACCAATACTTCCCCCTCCCCGCAATCTTCTGATCAGTGAAATTAAATGTTACCAACACTTTCTTGTGATTTGTAAGGACATTTAAAAACCAGGAAGCTAAAAGTGACCTGACAGACAACAGAGACAAGTCAAGTTTTGCTGAAAACAGAGAGGTAGCAGAACAGACCCGTGAGGCAACTGGAATAAAGCAAGGCCAAAGCCAAAAGGTCAGCGACATCACAGGAGTGGCCACACTACTTTTAATGCTTAAAAGATGAGGGCAAGCCAAAATGTACAACACAGGAGAAGTCTTTCAACCTGGTTGATAAAAACAGAGGATCAAACAGCTGGAAGTCAAAATTCAGGAAGCTGAACCTTGAATTAATAGACAATTAGGTAGCAAAGAAAATAAGGAAACACTGGAACAGTTTTCTAAGAAAAATGTCAGACAGCACTGTTTGGAGCTTCTTAAAAAAACAAACCAAACCAACAACAAAAACAAAAAAGAAAAACAAAACAAAACAAAAAAAAGAAAAAGAAAAAGAAAAAGAGTGGTATGTGATCTGGCTGACTAAATAGAGGGATCAAGCACTGATTTTGATGCTCTGGAGTATTCCCCACCTGACATCTATCCACCACTCAAGAACAAATCAAGTTTCCCATAGGTGCTGACTCACAGCTGCTAGTCATGCTGATGTCTCCTACCCTAGAGCATCTCATGCCCTAGAATTCTGCCTAAAAGAAAGTCTAGCTTCTAGGAGAAAATGTCTGTTTATGGTTCATGATGACTGACCTTTCAAACTGATGGCATATAAACCCATAGATCCTTTCAACCTCTCCTTTCACAGGCTGTGAAATTTCTGTGTTATTCTCAACACATTCTAAGCACTTTAGGGACTGAGCATATCACTTAACTGAGCCAGGAAGTATTTTCTTTTCTTTTCTACACTATGTAAAATATATTTTTTCTGCCCTTCTCTGTAGCATTTAAGTTTGTCAGTGGAAGAACTGCATGATATGGATCACAGCCCTGTGACATTACAAAAATCCCTACTCATAGCTGCCAGACAGGCTCAGCTGACTCATGCTCAGAGTCACTCTGATGTAGGGGTAGGAAGAAATTCTGCACTTGGTGAAAAACATACTGAGGGTTTTTGCTTTCTGTTTGTGTAACAAAAAGTCCCAAACTTTTACCAAAGCATCTGGTATATCTTACCATATCAGTTCCTTGCCAACGTAAGGACTCTCAAGCACTTTCTTGTTCTTTGCTCATGATAGTTTCTAACCAGAGAAGTAGATTTTTCTTTCTTCCTCATTTTTTTTTTTATTCTTTTTTTTAACTTTAACTGAAGTCTTTGTGTCTGATACAAAGCACAAAGGCATCACATATGACCTGTGATATCCAAGAATTCAGACCACAGGCTCCAGCTGCAGCTCTGTGAAGCAGCAAGCAGTTTTTAATTTTGATTACCTAGCCATCATAGGGACAGATCCATAGCATTAATTTTCTTATTTGGAGCACAGAAGTATTTTAAACAGGGTGGAAAGGAATATTAAAAATTTAGATTCTAGAACACAGTTCCCACTCTTTACCTCTTCTGTAAATTAATACCTATCTTCATAGAGCAAAAAAAAAATTCAAAAAGTTCTGGGCTGCAATTCTGCCATTATGCTAATAGAGTATCCACATATCCAATAATTAAATTACACACAGACCTTGGCATTAACAGAAGCATGCCACTATGGTCAGAAATCACCTGGGAAAAGGCAATCTGGAATATCTCATAACATTTAAAAGAATGAACAGATTTTGAAGCTGCTGCATATGATGCATTAAATTTATTTGAAAAAGACAAAATGCCTTCTACCTGAAAGCAAGTTCTCTGTGATAGGCTCATCAGAGATGGAACACAACTCTTGAGAAACCCATTCCCATGCTTAGCTTCTTAAACTTTGATTTCTTCACCACCTTTATTTTGATAAATCTTACTGTACTCTGCATTTATGATAGATGAAAGAAGATTTTTATAGATTTTCATTAGTAGCTACATTTTAGAGAACTGTTACATGAATAGAACATTGAACATGGAAAAGAAGGATCAATAACTATTCTGACTTATCTTGTGTATCTTCAGCTGAAAATTCTCTAACGTGTTGGTATGATCTGATCCCAACCCAACTACTTAATTTGTGATTTTTTTCTGAAGAAAAAAAGTTAAATCAAGTGTGCATATTTACTTAGGAATCAAGATTAATATACATTATTGATTTACTACACTTTGCAGCTTAAGTTATTTTTGATGTCTTAAAAAGTTTAAACCAAAATTCTGTGTACTGAATGACTTAAGCAAATACTGCATTAGAATTGAGTTTCTAAGCTATTCAAACACAAAAGACTAAAACATTATTATGCTGCTCCTGTTAACACCTTCATTACAGACAGGTGTCTGTTTGCCTTCATTACAGAGACCTTTCCCCAGCATCCTCCTGAATACTGCAAAAGTCCTGCAAAGACTTCCCCAAAAGAGCCACATTCTGAAACACTGGTCTGCAGTGTGAGCAAGAATCAAGACATTTAGATGTCATTAAAGTCACCCTTTAGAGGCCTTTTTTTTTTAAAAAATGTGAACTGTTACAGTTCAGAGATACTTGTTATGCCTATTGTGGTACTTCCAGGTAAAAAAAACCAACCAACCAACAAAAATCTAGTTTGTGTATAAAATAGTAAATATCAAGCACAAAGGCAAATCACATAAAGAAGAGAGTCTACTGACTTGGGTTGGGCATGGTCATTAATGACTTAAATAAATGCTGATGCATCCTGAACAACCAAACAACCTACATCTGGAGACAGATGTGTTTGATTAACAAAGTATCAGTGCTCTAAAATGTGTTGATTGATTGCAGAAAAGATCAAGCAGTATCACCAAAACCTCTGTTCTCCTTAAGACTTCATAGTGACATATAAACTTTGTGTGCTTTAGCAAGCAAAAATAGATACTTTCTTTTGCAAACCACATAAATTTATCTCTGCTCCCACACTTAGTCTTAAGGAATGCCAACACTGTAAAAATAGAGCAAAATATCATGAGAGTTCAATTCTTTAAAGAGTACATTTATTCTGTGGACAATAAATATTGAGACTGAACAGGATATGAAGTAGACTGTAAGAAAACAGTTTTATGTAGCCTTATGGCTGCTAGGACTGAAGGCAAGTTGTACTCTGATGAAAAAAACAACAGTCTACCCATCATTTTAACAGGTTAAAGGACAATTGAAAGGCTAGGAAACCAACACTAAGTTAAATTAAGTGTGGCTTTGAAATGCAATGGTAATAGTGAAGACATGTGACACATATTACGTAATTATTCCTTTTGAAAGCAAAGGATGACTAATATTTACTTATTTCTATATGCTTAGTTATGAAGCAAAGGAAAAGGATGGGGAAAATAATTGCTCTTTCTTTTGAGATAGTCAGCTGCAAAACAAGTCAATTGTCCTGGATTTGCTCTCCCTTCCTTGTGAACACCAAATGTAACACAGTTGCCCTTAGCAATGTGATACACTTTTATCTCCCACAACCCCTGTAACATCTGATGATTAACATTCTCCCTTATCTGTCAGTATGTTCCTGTTGCTGTGATTGCAGAAATGAGTTGCAAAGTTTACAGAAATAGAAGCCATTAATTTCCAATGCCTGTAAGAAAAGAGCTCTTGGACTCTTCTGATATCTAAGGTGTAGTAGCAACATTTTCCCATTCTGGCCAGTACTGCTATTGAAAAATAACCTTTCAGAGGCACATAAGTATTATCACAAGACTCCTACACAGCAGCTCTGTGGCCAGAGGAGTATCCGCTGTCCAGTGAAATTCAAAACTAGCTAACATCAGTTTTTCTTGTTACATAGCAAGGAGCGATACTGTGATACAATATGTGCAAAATGATGTTATGGCACAAGCACATTGTAGTGGGTCGGACTGAGCTGCTTTCCTCTTCCAGCCCTCACGCTGCAGCACTGGGAGCTGGAGGGTGTTGATAACACACCCGTGTTATCACTGCCAGTGCTCACACGGCACCAGAGGATGGGGGCAGGATGGGGGAGAGGATACAGCCAACCTGAGCTGACCAGTGGATATTCCATACCATATGACATCAGCTCAACTATAAAGGGAGAGGGCAGGAGGACGATGGGGGGGCATTCTGCTTTGTCCTCTGAGCAACTGCTACATGTTCTGGAGCCCTGCTTCCTGGACTCGGCCTGACATTGCCTGCGGATGGGAAGTAGAGAATAACATCTTATCTATCATAACCCACATTTCTTTTTGTCTTATTCTCTCCCTGCGTGCCGTGCTGACGGGGCTGGGGGGAGTGATAGAAGGGCTTGGTGGGCACCTGGTGCCGTGCCGGAGTCAACCCACCATACTACAATATCATAAGAAAAATTAGAAATCTGTGGAATACCCAGGGCTCACCACAATAGCAGGGGCCACTCCACAAGGGCCATCTACCAGAAGATGGTCATTCATGTAGGCGGGACACCTTCATGCTATTAGGAATCAGGTAGTGAAACTCTGAATAAAACAATTACTGTCATTGAAGAATATTATTTTGCATATTAGCCAATTACATAAATACTTAAATCTCAGCACCTTCCAAAAAACTGTTATAAAGTTGTTAGTTTTTAACTTTAGAATATTTCAAGTGACAATGGATGTTAGAAAGCAAGCACAAACAAATCCAGCGGGATCGCTGAACACAGCAGTTAGAAGCTATCAGGTTGATCAGGGAAAGATCAGAGTGTGATTTGGTAAATTTTTTTCTTCTTTGTTCTCTGTAACCAAGCTACGGACAGCAGAGCTTATAGTTCTACAGGAGATGTTTAGGTGTGATGTGTTACACACTTCTAACTCACTCTCACATAGAAGGCACAGTCAATTCCCTCTTGTCTACACTGCTTCTGCTGTCCTGCACCAATATGCTACTAAGCAGACACAGCTCTTTTGCAGTAGGCATTGCAGCAGCACTCCTGACAGGTCCTTCACCTAAAATAATTTGACCCTGTGTCTTCTACTTTGCTGGAGAATTATCAGCTAGCAGGATAAAGTGAATTCTTGGGGGTATTTGTCTCACTGTCACTCCACTAAACTAATCCTTTATGTATTTTGCAAATATTTAAAAAATTAAAGCAATCAGTTGGCATTGCTGTGGAAAGCAATCAGGAAAAGCATGAATTTCTTGAATTTTTCATTGTTGTTTGGTTAAACTACAAAGTTGGGAAGAGAATAATTGCCAACAAAGTTCTGAGCTTGTCTTTTGTGGTCACAGTCCATTGCAGTGAACTCATATTTTTCTTACATCATCCGTCTATTCCAGACAACTACAATTCTTTCTGTACACTCCCTAGCACCAAACCTTTAGATTGCATAGTTTATACAGCCATTGCATTAAAAAAAAAAAAAAAAGAAAAAATTAATCTTAAAATAGCATAACAAACTGTGGCAACTGTTACTGTATGTAAAAAGAAATGCAAGTTAGTTACATTTTTCTCTTGTTTGTTAACCAATTTGATAAAAAGTTAATGTTCTTAATAGATCATTAACTTATTGCTGAATCTCTATACAAGAAAAAAAAAATCATTTAAACTGTTCATTGTAATTTCTTAGCAAGACAATTGGTTGCCATATCTTTGCATTTCCAGTGGTTGCCAAATGCAGTTTCCTACTAGAAGAAAAAGTACAAGCGCATGAGAGAAAGTGAGAGAGCAGGTAAAGACTTTAGAGCCCAGTTGCACTACAGAAGTGAGTTCACCACAGCATAGTTTTTGTTCTCTGTATTCTCCAAAAGGGAAATGAAATTTCTGTTTGTCAGTGGCTGAAACCCATAGCTGTCAAAGAAAGTGGAGGAAATTCACTTATTTTGATAGTTGAAGAGTCAGGTGTACAGACAGACAAAGCAAGGAGACTGGTTTTATATTCAGGATCTCTACAGATTTATTAGTACATCAAGTTTTGATTTGACAAGTCAGTTATGCTCAGGCTTCATTTCAAAATGATGCCTAGACTCATTTTAAGAAGTAAGATACAGCCCAGCTCTCAAGTTTTTGGGCACCTAAGTTGTTTTTACCTAAATGCACACTTACAGACACAACTATTGTGTGCTAAGACAGACATAAAGGTGACAGTGAATTAAAGCACAGGCTAACCTCTTGGAGAAAGGGGGATTCAAATAGCAGTAGCAGTAGTCACCCTAAGTGACTCTTGAGGCTGTAGTTTGCAAGCCAGAAAGATGCCTCAAAGTAAATAAAACAGAGATTCAAGTCCTGGACTTGCTTGGTGTGTCAAGAAAAGGCACAGGGGCAGAGCACCTCTAGGCCAGATAGCCAATGGCTGTGTCTGACAGACCAAGGTTATTACCACTCGACTTTATTCCATCAAGTTTATTCACATACTCAAAATAAATCCCATAGACATCTTTTACTGACTGAAACATAAAAAGAATTTATCTTTCAACTGCCAGTTCAGATAATTATTCTTTTCAAAATTTGAAATGTCAGTTATGCCCTGGCTTAAAATAACTTCCAATGTACTGTGTATACTCACTAAGGTATCTCACAGCCCACAAGATAATCTGCATTTTGAGTACACAGCCCGACTTTGATGGGTTTTCCACAACCCTCTCTCCCATGCACAAATAACCATGATCTAGAGCCAGTGTGTAAAAACCTCCTAGTTTGCATAGAAAAAAAAATTAATAACTTTTTATACTTATGCTGTGGTTTCAATACAGATCATATTACATATCAACAGATTCCACACTTGTAATAGGAAAGCTGCAT
Source organism: Todiramphus chloris collaris (assembly GCA_025345505.1). NCBI lineage: Eukaryota > Metazoa > Chordata > Aves > Coraciiformes > Alcedinidae > Todiramphus > Todiramphus chloris. The sequence continues at coordinate 8,227,743 of JANVCC010000057.1, read as the reverse complement.
TAAATATGCATACTGGAAGCACAATACCTCAGCTGCAGACAACCTCTCAGAAAATGGAAAAGACTTCAAGAGACAGATGTAGCAGAGATTTAGACATCTCTCTGTGACTCTTTGCTGGAAAGAAGGGATGCAGCATCTAAAAGAAGTGAACCACTGGAAATATTTGGGGGGGGAAAAAAAAAAAAAAATGAAATCCTTCATGGAGAAATTGTTTTTCTCTCAGTGAAAACCACAAACTGTTCAGAGCACCAGTGATCATATAAGCCTGTCACTGGATAAACTCTCATCTCAGTCAGGATGATGAATTCTCAGTTTTCTCCCCTTTCAGCTGCTTCCCAGTAAACAATCTGAAATTCCGACCACTGAAGGCAGGAGGAACCAGGGCAGCTCTCCAGATCCCTCACCCCTGTGGACAGTGCCTATCAGCACACATCTCCACCACAGACCAGGCACTGCCTTCTGCTGCTTTGTTACAGCCTTGCCTATCAGTGGTCTCTCAGTCATCATCTTGTCACCAATCCTCCTGTGTTTCTTCAGAAAACAAATTTGTGGTGGCAGTAAAATAGCAAAGAAACCTTTCACACAAGATTCCTGCATTTTTTAGTAATATAAGACAAGCCAATGCTAGTGTTAGACTTAATTAAAACATCATTTTACAAGAGTCTGCTTTGTTGAAAGTGTAAGAGAGTAACGATAGCACCATTATTTAATAATGCTAAAAGAATGGCAATGAAGAGCAGTGCCTGGGAAAAGAGGCAGTCTGTTGACAAAGTAGTGAGAAGTAAAAGCTGAAGGGGCATAAAATACATTAAGGTTTTATGAAATGGAAAGAGAATTTAATATTACTGTATGAAAAACAGTTCAAATTTATTCAAGTATAATTTACATCTGTCACTGCCCTTACGAGGAGGAGCCTCTACAGAGATATCTTTCAAATGTTCTCACAGAAGGTGACAATGATGACAAACAACTAAAACCTTGGTCCCAGTCCTGATCCCTGTCCCATTAGCAACAGGGGAGCCAATTTATATCAACTGCTTGAGCACCTGCCAAGCAACACAAGTCATTTTGGTTTAACAAAAGATCCCTTGCAATAAGACATCTATAGGGAATACAAAAGTGGGCATAACCGGTAGCTTAAAATACCGCATCATTGCATTGAGAATCAATATCGCGGAGGAAATGCTGTAAAAGACCCTGCAGAGGAGATGCTCTGTCACTGACTGTAATTCCCCCCATGGAGGTCTGTGTCTTGGCTAGGAAAGCAGTAATTGACTGCAGAGCCGTAACTTCAGTCAAATACTCTGTCTCACACGCTGGAATCCAGCTGCCAGCATGAGACAGAGCAAGAGAACCTAGCCAGAGTGATATGCCGAGGAGCCAAGAAAATCAGGTATCTTAAGTACTTAGATTCATCAAACTAAATCCCACTTGAAAAATAAGTGACCAAACACTCTGAAAGAAGACCTGGTTGGGGTTCAGCACACACTGTGGGTGAAAAAAAAAAAAAAAAAAGCTTGAGGTTGTCTTGGCAACATCATCTGGTTCCTATTTAAAGATAAAATCATTCTCCAACCTAACTTAAAGTGGATGACAGAGATAAGAAAAAAACCCCCAAAACTAAATATTCATAATGTCTTCATACCAGAAAGCACTGCCTTCGGTCAGCTGCCTGAATCGTTTCGGGACTGTTTGATAAGGTTTTCTCTGTTCATTGCAAAACATTCTTATTACAGCGACTATTAACACAAACAACTCTTCAGTCTAGAAAAACACAGCATAAACTCCTCCAAGTTACTAATCACATGAAACATCACAATGCCTTAGTATGTAAAGTACCACGTTGGTGGGGTTTTATATCAACACACCAGCAGACAATTGTAAGCAACTGTAATAGTGCCCTATAGCCTTGTTCTCACTACCCATTTGTGCATGTACACACTTGATAAAACACAAAGACTGGTAAAGATTTATCTCTTTTTTTTTTTGTTTCTTCTTTAAATTGCTCTTGGTATAGTTTTAAGTGTTTTAAGTGACATGTGATTTCCTTTGCTAATAACCTCGTCAGAGTTGGGTCTGATGAGATGGGCAGGAAACCCCATGGAATACCAGCAGGCATCCCATCATAGCATAGGACAGAACTGCCACGCCAGAGTGCTCCAGGATGGATCCCACCAGGTACCTGGTCGGTCTATCCAGTTCCTTCCTTCCAGCAGTAATCTCTCAGGTCAGAAATTCCAATTATTAATCATGTTTACTATATTGCTTTGTTGCTAAAATGCTCTGCCCCTAAATTCATCATAATTCTCCTTCTTCTACCCTAAAAGAAGATAGGCAACGCCTGATTTTGCATGCTGTTACTTTGTGTACTTCTGTCACAAGTTCTGACAGAACCCAGCTAAATGGAATGGCCCAGCTTATTTGTCTCCTTTACAAGTTGTTCAACAACCAAGGGGGCAGGGGGAAATACACCCTACATTTTTCTGCATTTCTTTTCCCTCTAGTTGTTTTTTATTTAACGGATGACTTGCAGTGAGCTTGAAATTCCACAAGAAATCAACCCTCAAAGAAAAAGGTTTACAAAGTTTTCCTATGCCATTTTAATCTCCCTTATCAAATAATTCAGGACTTTTTTTTTTTCTTTCTTCTTTTAATACCTGAGATCCCTTAGTCACAGGCAGGAAGTTACAGTGGTGGCTCAAACAACATCCACATGTTTTTTTCAAAACTGACACGCTTCTCTGTGACCTCAGTAAGGTCAGGGTTTTTTATGTTCTCCAGTACTCATTAGCTGGCACCCATCTGCAACCCTGTTTTCCAGCCAACAGGTTACTCATTTGCCTGGCACTGTAAGGTCACCAAGAAGTGACTCCCTGTCATCCCTGATCCCAACTGACCTACACCACTTCGTCATGAGCTAATAACAATTTCCTGATTATCACTCTCCTCCAGAGCATTAGCTCTAAGAACCTTAGGACACTCCCAACTTTTACCATTACTACCTCACTGGCACTCTCTATATCCAGACAGTGCTTCACGTCTCTTCTCTGTTAGTCTCCTGAATAGCCTCTTGAGTCAACTACCGATGAAATTTGAAGAATTGAAGTAAATTGATGGAGAAGATTGATTTAAACACAGGCAATGTCTTCATCTGATTTTTTCAGTTTGTGAATAATAGATGTTCTTTAATTCCCTTTGTAATAATCCTTTTTCTCGCCACTCTGGAGAGGTTCACTACTCTCATTCCCAGGCTCAGCTGAGCGCTACAGACATGCAGTTTTTCCATCAGGCACTCAGCAACCTTTCAGAAGCAACCTTTATATTAATTTCACCACTTTGATTTTAATTTCTTTTTTATTAGTCATCTTACTTTTTTCAGTCCTCACTTTCAGCACTAATACACTAACAGATGGCACAATCCTTCCCTCAAAAATGAGAAGTTTAACACATTTATAAAGGTAGGCTTTTCTTAATGGGAATGAACATGTGGGCAGACCAAGATGCAACAATTACATTTAAGTGGTTGGCAAAAAAGGATGAGCCCAAACACCTGCTGCAGGTATTTGCAGTCTCAGCTACACCAAGCATGACAAGAAGTGTGTGTATGTGGGGGAAGTAAAAAGGGGCAAACCCAAACCCCCTACATGCTTGAAAAGCTGGAGAAGAGTGACCACTGCTGCAACCACATCTGCAATTCTGCAGGCACAGGTGATGTGCTGCCCTCACGTCTGTATTGGATCGCAGGAGAGCTGCAAGGTCATTGCTTCTGGTGGGACTGCTACTGGGGTGCTCAAAGAGAGCACTTTTCCTGCAGCATCCTACCTTGTCCCTAAATTCAGCCCTTCCAAGAAAGCTCTGCCTGTGGTCTCCAGGACTGCCTTCGCAGAGGGCAGTATGGATTAGCAGCTGATTTACAAAATTATTTCATAATGACATTTTCCTCCCGCTTTTGCCTAAAATTACTCACCATTCATTCTACTGAGTTCTACTATGCAGGCATTCCATAGAAAATTAATATAGGACTGTGTGTGATCTATTCCCTGCAAGCTTTATCTGTGCTTGAGGTAAGAAATAAAGTGGAACAGTTAATTAACACCTATCTTCACAACAGCAGCAATTAGAGGATTTAGGGCCAAAATAGCTCATACTTCAAGAAGTGAAAAGACTGGGGGGAGGGGAATCATTGGAAAGGTTGCAAAAAAAGAACCATTCCCAAAGAAAAGTTCTTTGGGAATACATTCCAGAGGAAACAATACTATTTTGAGATGTAGGAACATGAAGCATACCTAAGTAGGAAAAAAACCCCTATGTGGTTTTTTTTTTTTTATCTTGCCTCGTAACTGTAAATAATACATAAAAATCACTTACTACATATTGATCATGCCCTTTACAGAAAAGACTACATCTTCTGCCAATTTTTCTTGATAATTTAGCCAGCAGTATGCTCCCAGTGCTGGGGCTGGTCACTGGATAATGCTTCCTGACTCCCAGTCACCTCTGCAGGCACGGGCCCAGCCCTGGCAAGCAGGGCAGGATTCCCTGCTGTGGCCCTTGCTTCTTCTTTGCAGTGAACCAAAAGACAAAAGTTATGTGAAAGGAAGGATTCAGGGACGGAGTTTCTCAGGCATTCAGCTGTTTAATCTTGCAGACATGTACCTCATGGGACTCTCAAAAGACACTACCCAAGTTACAAAGTAGTGGCACTTCAGTATCCAGCCTACAAAACTGCACCAGGCATCCAGCTTTGTAATTCAGTGCCTTTATAGTAGAGCTCAGTACAACAGGGAACTTACATTCCACTTAATTATTGTTTTTTAACTTGTTGCAATGAACTGCTAATTGTTTCAATCTCTACATGAAAAATACTCTGTTCTGACATTCTCCATTCAAAGAATGTCTGCCATTTCTCTGCCACACTTCCCTCCAGGTTCGCTGAAGTCAATTGGAAGAGGCTGTGCCAGCCCCATTCTGCACTGTGCTGCCCTGGGCCAGTGCTGCCTCTTGGGAGCAGTGCCACACAAATGGATGGCTTGATCTTCCCCTCTGGTCCAAGCATTGCTTTCCAGGATGCACTGTGAAGTTCAGCTCAAGGGAAGAATCACGTTGCATTAGGAGAGAGGGATTTTGCAGAGAGCTCGGCTTGGGGGAGTGAACAGGGACATGAACTGAAGCATTGGTAACAATGTAGTCATAGAGAAATACTGCTAAATTGATATGAAAGGAAATGTTTGCTGGTTTTGCAGACTCAGCAGTGAAATATTTGATCTGTGTTTTAAAAGACTCATGCCAAAATACTCCAACGTCTACCTCATAAGCACGACCAGCATGGAAAAAAAAATCTATTTTCTTTACAAAAGCTTCAGTTTTGCACTAAGTTCTTCTTCCATGAGAAAATTATTCAACCAAAAATTCCCAGACAGCCTCAGAAAACCTTTGAAAATTGGTTCTTGTTATTTAAGGGTACATTACTCTGCCATCATAGCTTTCCAAGCCCTTCAAGGATGAAAGAAACCCAAACATACCCACATACCCCTGTAATCAACAGTGCAAAACTCAAGCCATTGGACAAGGACTGATGTACTTTATCCAAAGCACAACTGTAGAAAAGCTTTTGATTTCTTCTCCCCTGTTTCCTGTCTATAAACTGAAGAAAACTGTGATTAAGCCTAAATAGGTTAAGCAGAATCCACTCCAAATCCTTCTTTTGATGCCCACGTTAATCAGGAAGCTTTTTCATGGATTCTAGTGGAATGGTAACATTATATAGTTATGAAACAATAACTAATCATGCTGGACTCTCTATCTGGGCTCTCTGATACCCTGCTAAGGTTAGAAATGTGGTTCAGAGTCAGCTCTCCAGTCACCTCATCACTCTCAATCACCTAAGCATTATTGCACATATTGCTCATTGGAAACACCATGGCAATGGTGCAGCACAAGAATTAGGAAAAACTTCTGCACATTTACAGCATTTGAAAGAACTTCCAGTTTTATTTCCTGAAAGAAAAATAGTTAGCTTGCTTAAAATGTGAGCAAAAGGTCTTTAAATAAATAAATTAAGCAGCCAAATGATACACCAAATAAAAAATTTTGGCAACCAATTTTTTCTTACAGTACTTGCTGCATTTTCTAATAATGCCAACATCCTGTATATGTGAATGAGTTTGAACAGTACAGATCATAAAACTGTCTTTTCACTTCATAGATATGAGCTGTTTTGGCCCCAAATCCCCTAATTGCTGCTGGTGTTAAAATAGGTAATTTAACTGTTCCACTTTATTGCTTACCTCTAAGTTAGCATATGAAAGGAGAAGTGAAAACTGAACAGTACATTACCACCTAAGACACAGCAGTCAACATTTTCCTGTGAATATCTGACTGGGTTTTCTCAACTGTTTTTTAGGCACTTGAACCAGACAATCCCTGTAGGTCCTTTCAGACTGAACTATTGTATTTTATTCTATTCTAACTGACTTCTCTCTTATTCTTGCTCACTCATTTCTTCTGCTGAATGACCACTGTTCTGGAATTTTTAAAAGAAATTACACATTTGAAACAGATTTGGAATGCACAAAGTGCACTCAGTTATCCTAGGAGGAAAGTACAGAAGCAATGACAAACATCTGACATATCTGCAAATTTACCATATTTGTATTCAATCTGCAACCAGGTAAAAACCCCACAATAAGTAAAAGCAAAGCCACAGCAATATTCCTGCTAACACTCTTCAAGCAGGAGAAGGAGACTAAATTTCATTTGATTAATTTATTATCTTGCACATCTTAAAACACAAGTGATATTTTGGCTTCATAGTATGCTCTCCTGAACACAGAATTAACCATCAACATGAAGTATGGAACACTTAGTTTAAATGTTGTTTAAGTTCCAATGGTAGCAGATTATTAGAAGCAAAAATAACTACTGGACAGACTAAAACACTGGCCTCATTCTGAGTGGAATATTATTCTAAAGAACAACTGCTTTTGAAACTGAAAGATGGCAATGTCTATAAAACATTACGACAAACTAATCCAGGAAACTATCTGGTAGTTTGTCAACAGTTCTACAAAAATATATAAAAACACTGCAGAGATATTTTATAAAGAAAGGAACAGGATACGTTTTTACATACTTGAGCTTTATGATTTATTGGTTGTCTGTTCAGTATAAGTACATAATAAAGGAAAAGGATGTTTCCACTTTAGCAGACTGATGAAGCCAAAAGGTACGAAAATAAAATGATCCCTGAAATCCTAGTAAAATTTTGCCTAATAAATATAATTTCCAAGATACTTGCCAAAATACTTTTATTTTGTAGATATTTTCATGCAACATATTAGACTAAAATATATTATATATTGCTTAGAATGAATTTAACAATTATATCCTGCATGCTATTAAAACATCACAGGTACTGAGCGTTCTTTTTACATTATAGGATGTTAATGTTACTTGCTGAGTATATGACAGCAGAGGAAACACAGGATCCATAACAGTCTGAGCACATGATGGGCAAATCAGGAAACCTGGATGCAGTTCAGATGCTCTTTGCTATCTTGGCCAAGTCACTGGATCAACCCTCTGCTGTAGCCCCTTTTCTTTGGGTACCAGCTTGTGTAGCTAGGACAGGCAGTGAGAAGTCCTACATCAGAACTTACGTAGGAAGATGGAGAGCTCGTGAACTGCCACCTTTCATGGTGTCAATTTTAAATTCTTCAACATAACACATCTATATTATTTAAGCAACTTAAGCTTCAGGTTCAAATGCTCAGTGAAAAACAAACAAGACAGAATTGACAAGGTTACTGTTAATTAAGTCTCTGGTAAGATAAAAAACCAGTACAAACAACACAAAAGGTCTCCATGAGCATTCATTTTAATTTCTATGTAAGCTCCCTTTGGATGTCAAGGGTAAGGGTGGGATGTTTGCCTGACAGAGCCCAAGGGATTCTCTGAGCAGTTCTGCCAAGTCTAAGGTATGTCTGAGAGTCCTGCCTCAGAGCCCTGGCTGAGGAGCTTGACACCAACACGCTTGTGTCTCTCTCAGAGTCTGGCTATGGGGCTCCCACTGAAATGGTCATTACCTATTCCAGAGTCTGGTTAAGGTCTTTTACTGAGACATGTTTAAAAGTTAAATAGATAAGTTTGATTTATTAAAGTGACAGAGAGGTTTGGAATTGCCATTGATAAAAATGCACTAATTGCAAAAGGATAATTGAGCTCAAGTAAAGAATTCCCGGGTGACAACACATGCAGTCGGGGGCACAGACCTCAGCTGCAGCGCTAACAGATAAGAGAGAGACCATATAGTGAAGGTGCAGTTCTTACCAAGAAGGCATCCCTGTTTTGCATGGAGGGAGAGGAGCATGGCCCGTTGACCATACCTGCTAGATTCTCCAGACTTCTCTCCCTCCCTCCCCCTACCCCACACCAAGAGGGGTAATTCCCTTTGTGATTCTTATATCCTAATTCTGTCTGCCCCTGCCTTCTAGGTGATGCATAGCATGATTTGGGTGGAGAGTTGAGTAACACAGTCATTTATGTTTAGCATGTACTCCTTTAGGCTCATTACCATGCCCAAAGACATAAACTTTCATATTAATTTTGCTGTTAATTAGGCAAAGATCTCTGCTCAGACACTCTGGCCTTCAAGATTTGTTTACACCTGTTGGTTTAGCCAAAATATCTTCTCAAGACTCCCTCCTTCAGACGTTCTGGCTGCCACCTTAGCAGATCTCCAGCCCCAGAGATAGCGCAAGAATTTCATAGTCATAAACATTACAACCTTCCTCACAAAACACACTAAATTAGCTGTATTTCTGTCTCACAGCAAGCTAGGCTGTTATGCCACATTGGCAAACCAAGTATATGACCGTTCAAATCAACAGGGTCTGTTACTCACATGCTTCTTGAAAGCATGTTTCAGTTCTACACACGCAAGCATCTTTACCAAAACTGGTAACTCTTCATACACAAAATCTCCACTGATAGAGGTTGGGTTGTTGGGACTTCTCATTAGGGAAGCAAAAAAGTGCTTGAGTCTTCACAAATTTGCACGAGTAAAACAAGAGGTCTGTTTTTACCACACTGGAGGACTGACGTGTGAAATTACAAACACTACAGTTTTCACCTTCTGCCATTGCTGACACATGCCCTTCACTGAAGGTCTTCCCTGTTGCAATTCATGTTTGCATCATTCCCATCGGAATGTTCCTCTGAAACCCCTTCCTATACAATTAAGGATCACAGCAATGAGAACCAAGGATCAAACAAAACAGACCCGTACAGCTCTACAAAGCAATACCATACAGCTCTATCCACAGACCATATGTTTCCCTCATTTTTCAGTCAGCTCAGGCATAGGTGTGGAACATGCTGCTCAGATTTCTTGGTTGGTAATTTTTTCTTAAAAATGGAAAGCAAAACAGCTGGCTTAATTCTCAAGGTAACTTTCCAGTCTGTAAGAATGTCAGAAGCTATCAGTGCTGGGATGACCCTACTCCTCTCACCGCCAGGCTGCTTGAGCACTGCCCCAGCAACTGCCTCTGCTGTACCACAGAATATCTCATCCTCTTCAGCAGAAAATGCACAGTATAATTGTTTGGGCTTTTTTTTTTTTTCCCTGACTGGTGGATGACTTTTTATAATTACTGTTACTGACCTTCTCTACTGAAATACTTTTTAAAATGCAATATACCTAAAGGTTACAGTAGGTACTAAAGTGAATCAAGTAACTAAATAATGGCAGCATATAGCACACTGAACGTAACCATAAGACAATAAAAAAATTACAAATTTCTAGGACTCGACACTTTTATCCTGGATTTCATTCCAGCCCCTCTGCCATGAATTTTGCATTTTATAGTGTGCAAAATTATAGAGTGATTCAGCTATCTGAATACATAATCTGAATGGCCTTTCCTCCCTGACAAAGTCATAAACCCCTCAAAACCCCAGTATAGGTACTTACCTATGCTGCTGCAGTTATTCTTCCAATTTGCCAGTCGAATGACTATGGGAAGATTTCGGAAAAGCCAGAAGATTAACTGCAAAGAAAAAATAAAAATAAAAAAAAGTTCAGTTTACTTGTGCAAAAGCAAACAGATGCAAGACAAATGAAAATAACACTAATTCCATTATTTCAGGCATAGTTGCTAGAAAAGCCTAAGATAGTAATTATTTCCAGATTAATGTTCACCTCTTCTCATTCATTACACTGAAGGCTTTTTGGTACCAGTTCTCTATTCGCAGTGGTCAATAGTATTTCCTAGGACATACCATTCAAATCTGTCTTTTTCTGTTTAGAACTTCAGTCATCATGCCAGCTAAGAATCTGGACCAAAACATCCATTTGCTGGAAATGTATCTAAACCCTTTTATGAAGGGGTTCAAATACACTTGCTTCCCAAAACCCAGAAACTTCTGTTATCAATTTCTAATTTTCTTTCCCTTCAGCATTTTCTCCAAATGAAACCTTGCCACTGAAGTACAGAGGTCTAAAGTTCACACTTCTTTCAGTTGCTCGAACACTATCACTGGGAGAAAAAAGAAAACCAAAACAAAAACACTTGCAAAATTATTCCAGACACGTATAACGCAAAAAGTGGGGAAGCTTGGCTTTCCTTTCTATGTGAGAAAAGGAGTGGAATGACAAGTCTGTTTTGTACTGTTGGAGTTCAGTGGGTAGGATGCTGCTGGTTATAGATAATCATATATTTAGCAGTGTTAGTGCATAAGGTCAGCAATTAGACTGCTAAGGGAATTGGCATGCATAATCTAGCTGCAGGTTAAGAGCTACTACTCAAGTAATTTAAGGCATAAACAATGGAAACACACAAAACACAATGAAAAAAGAATGTGACAGACAGGAACCCTGACATGAGCCATCATCCAGCCCAAGGACACAAAAGCAGTGTAACTGCCTTTGAGGAGCAATCGTTTGGGTAATTGCTGCAGAAACATCCTAGACATTTTGTTAAATAAGGCCCACTTTCAAAGATGAGCCATAGCCTGGTCTCCCATGAAGCTGAGTGAGTCACACCCCACTTCCTAACTGGGGGTAACACAATAGCAAATTTGCCTTTCTTTTCTCTCAGATCCCCAGGTTCATTTATTGTAATGCTGTTCTCTCCCTGAGGGTCTTCACACTGTGTTATGATTCAGTGTGCAATATTCACAGGCAAATGATTCACAGTGGTACTGTCTAAGCTCTGAAGAGTAAGAATAAAGGGGCTAGTACAGATGGGGTGAGCAGGAGCACTGCTCTGTGCCTACATGAGCATTTCTCATCCAAAGGGACTAAGAGATGAACACAAAAAGCAATTCTTTCTCTTCTCTTGGCTCCTCGCTGTACACCTGCAATAACCACACTGCTCTAGTGCTCTCCCCTGTGACACACCTCTCCATGAGACTCACATCATGGGTGATTCCCTGTAATGATCTGAAAATGTCTGGTAAGAATTCAGTCTTCCTTCACCATTGTCTTACTACAATGGGAAACCGAGTTAGGACTCTTGGGTTACCTGCTTCCTACACATACAAAGTCAAAATGAAGATATGAATTGAATTAAAGCACTGGGTACAGCAGGCTAGAGAGAAAAACCCTCAGCACTGAGGCAAAAGTTATTATTAGTAAAGTATGACTTTATTCTATTGTGATCTTCCTATTTCTTGATGGAGTTTCATCCTATGTATGATGACTAGAACACACCTGCCTAAGCTTTAAGTTGGCTATTTTAATAATTAAAATGTTTAGCATCTTTTAAAGGAAATTTATTTTCTGTCACACAATAAAAGGCCCTAACATTAATGGATATTGGCTTACGCTTATTTGTACAAGGAGATGCAGCTTTTGCAACTTTCATTTTGATTAAACTTTTACAGTTTATGAGAAGTTTCAAAAGGTATGTTTGTGTTAGCTATAGATTTGCATTCTGTGTTTGAAAAGTCCAATTATACTTTCTAATTAAAAGCCTTAAGTGACAAATTTTAACCTGGTGTTCTATAGGTATACAAAGGAACCCAATAAATGCAGCACCCTCATTTTACTGAGGAACCAGAATCCAGTTAACTCATGTGGTTTTTGCTACATACTGACTTTCAGCTCAGAGAATGTGAACTATGTTAAGATTTAAAAATACCTGACAGTAAAAAAGCAATCAATTTCCTATTGCAAACATTAAAAAAAATAACACATGGTCAGACACTCATAAAATTCTACTCTTTGGCTTTCTGAGTTGTTTTTGAGGAACAAAGAAAGCCTACTCAAAACATTCAAAGTTTTTCAATCATATCTTTTATACTGCAACTGAAGCCTACAAGCTGAACATTTTATGAAGTTCACCGATGGGTGGAAAATGTTTTCTAGAAATACCCTTCTTACACTTCCATACCCTTGCTTCAAACAAAACCGTTTAGGGACAGATGCTGACAAATGTTCCTGAAGCACCTACAGGCAGCGTATTCAACTACTAAGCCCTCTACATTATTGGATTGTAGTCAGGAAGATGGCTGCTAAATTAAATAACAGCCAGTAAATGCAACTATCCTATTGGAGCAAGGATTTTTAACAATATAATCAAAATACCAGAGCCCAGCTGGGCAAGTAAGTAATCAGAAAGTACCTGTCCTCCTTGCAAAGCATTCTGTAGGATAAATCACCCGCTAAAAGTCTTTTCAGACCTGTCAAGCCTTTTTTACAAGTAGTTTCTAGTGAGCTCTCTTATTGATTGTTGGGTATTTTTAAGTGGACTGTCATTTTTTGGAGCTGCCTTCCTGAATATGCCAGACACGCTTCTCGTTTACAGTTCACTTAGATGCTTGGTTGGTTTGTTTTTTTTGACAAGTTTCTGGAATACCCGTGTTATCTGCAAATAACCAAGCATGCCAAGAACTTTGGTAACACATCATCTCTGCTGCTAAGATGTAAAGAGAGCAGAAAATGAATACATCAGACAAGTTTTCTCAGAGAAATACTAAACCTCAAGCACCGTGTAAGTTAAACGTTAAGAGCACTGGTGTCTCAACTAAATACCTACTTATATTCATACCAGGAGACAATTTATTCCTAGTTTCAAGTAACTTTCATTTCACATGTCACAAAGAAAAGACTTTTACTTTCATAATACAAAGACAAATACAAAATCTGACAATTAAGAAAAACAGGCCAAAGGATGTCAAAACACATTAGTTGCTTTAGCAAAGTTCATTAGCCCATCTGAAACAGGATGCCGTGAATAAATGGCCAGCACCAGGAGCTTCAGAGAAAAGCTCAAAGGCTTTCCTCAGGGCAGTCAAACAATAAAATCTCCCTTGTTAAACAGAAACATCGGATCCCCCTGACTCTTCTCTACGTTTTACATTATGCGGAGCAGATGTCAGAAAAGACAGGAGTTTTACTTCTGAACCATGGCACTGAAACATTAAGATTCTTCCAAATATTCTGAGCTTTTTATGCTTTGCTTTTTATTTGTGCTGTTGTCACACTGGATATATAATGGGATATTCTGTCTAACTTTAAGAATAAGCAGCCTTTTTAAAAGAATAAAATAAATCTCACTAATCTCTTAGTCTTCATGAAATCTTGAAACAGCTAAAAGTAGGTATTGGGGAAAAATAAGTAATTTCCTTTCAAACAAATGTTAGGTCTCTCATTTAAATAAGTTTCTCTAACTCCTGTTGTCATGGGAGAAGGAGCAAACGAAAGGGCCCCCTTTTGACTTCACAGTAACAAATGATGAAGACCTTTTCATATCTGTTCTTATTTACTGCTTCTCTGTAGTGAACAGTATCAATCTTTTCGCTCTTTCCTAAAAAAAGTTTTCCAACTCCCTGTTCTTGCTTGTTATCCCTCCCTGGTCACTGAGCTCTAATTGGGCAGAAAAATCTCATTAGGAGATCTCAAACTAGATGAATGATCTGGGAGTGCACATTTTTATACCATAAGAGCAGACACTTGCACATCTTACAGAGGGACATTTTATGCTATAAAGGATGTCAGAAAAGATGACTCTAATGATGCCTGAATGTCAAAAATCCACAGCATCATCCTCAATCTAAAGCAGTCAGCAGGGAAACCTGGATATGGCATACTTCAACTCCACCCCAAAATTTGCCTAGCTGTTCAGAGGAAAAAAAAAAAGGAGAAAAATATAGAGGTTTCACCCTATCTGAAAGAATCTGCAGTCTCAATGTAGTGTCTTTCCGTACAAAATCCTACAAAGCAATATGAGGCACTTCTTTGGGCTTTAAAATCTGTTGGCTCTTCCTTGCTTTGTTTGTGCAGATCCAGAAGAACTGTCCCAAACAATCTGATGCACAAACATGAAAATTTATGAGGTAATGACTGGCATGGATATAGCAGCCTGCAAATGCCTCAATCTGGGGAAACGGCAGAGGATTTTCAGTGCTAGTTTGAGAGAATGAACAGCAGAAGTTAAATCATTAGAACCAGTATTTACACAAGTCAGAAAGGAATGGTTCTAAGGTCATTGACCACTGCAGCAAGGGTGTGAGAAGAAAATTAACATTTTGTATAAGGAAGAGTTTTTGAGGACTATTTTGCCATAAGGAAGCTTAGCCTGCTATGAGATAAGGACAGCCTCTTGCCTTTGAAAAACCTCCTGCTGAGAAAACAAAGAGCTGAAATCGAGGGACTTAAGAGCACCAAGAAGTGCTTTCCTGAGTAGAGACAGACTTATACATGCGCCTAAATGCTTCACAAAACATTTGTTACCACTGATGGGGACTGCAAGTAATAAAGTCCTCTAAATACCCACTTAGAAACATCCAAGTAGCAACACAGTGTTGATGAGTAAATATATTCCAGATTGCCTATACAGACACAGTTCCTCATGTTCCAAGAACCAAACCCAACTCAGAGAACTAGAACAAGGTACAGTCACCCTTAGGTCACATCCTGCTTTTTTCAAGACACCTGTTTTTTTCACTCACCCTTCTGCTACTACTGAATAAAACCAATGGCTGCAAGAAAGCAGATATTGGGTCATTCGGGATCTCATCAGGAAATTCATCAACATCCAAGCACATTGTCGCTTAACCACCTTAACAATATGGTTTCTTTAGCTAAACATAACTGCAGGGACTGAAACCCAACATGGTATGGTGATTCTGAACTTGAGGCTTAATCTTCAGCCTGTTATCATCCCTCTTGCCAGTTGTTTTGACAACACAAATATTTGGGACACCACATCATTAATGATACTTCACACTTAATTACCTTTTTTCTGCTTTAAGCTTTTTGCAGTGTTAAATGTTACTATGATTTCTTTGTTTTCTTTAACAAAGAAAACAAAGAGAGCTTTGTATGAAAAGTAGCTTCATTTAGACAGAGATTACCTGCTCTGAATTTGTAAGAAGATTAGAAGATAAATATTAATAAGATTAGTCTATATGGGGAAATTAAAAGGACCTATAAATGACATTGCTCTGTATAATTTAATATCATGATAGATCTGCGTATTAAGTAAGTCTGTTTATGTCTGATTTGCAAAAGTGGAGAAAGTGAAATCATCAAACTAATTAATAAATGAAGCTGGGCAAATTCACCTGTTCCTAGCGACTTGTTCTGTTACACCAAAGACAGGCATCCCCAGCACTGAAGTGCACAGCTGTCTCCTCCTCCTGCTCAAACATTTCAACCATGTTTACCCATGTTAAATGAAAGTTGAATGTAACTGAAATAGTACCAAAAAAACCCCTCCCAATTATTTAATGGGCCAGGCTGACATTCAGCTGGAATACTCCATTCAGTTCAGTGGAGTTAAGTCACAGGACTTCTCTGATGTAACCCAAGGTTCCTGAGAAGGGTTATGTATGACAATTCAGCATAGCGATTATGGGACAGGTCCCTGTAAATGATCTCTTCAGAGCAGACATTCCTTGAATCACACAAGCTCAGGCATTAAGTGACGAAATCCAGGTGAGCAGTAAACCAGAGGACCACATATCCCTAGAAAACAGAGTGTATAAAGAGAAGAGGATGTTCATTTTCTTTACAAGGTATCGACTGTTCCAGACAACAGCTAAAGTGTGTGTGACTAACACAGCAAGAAACATTAGACCTTTCCATTATCTTTATAATGAATTTAATTTCCTGAACTTGGTTTGTGTGTTATTTAATTTATTGACAGGTGCAATCTTCAGTGATGTTCTCTTCATGCTTCTAAAACGGAAGGAATTATGCCAGATACACCATATTCTTTACTACAGGTTCTTTATTAAGAGTTTCCCTACCCTGGAATTTATTTTCTTCATGAAAGCAAATGCAAATGTAAATCTTGAGGGAAGGAAACAAAATAGTTAAGAAAAATGTTAGTTTCTGCTGCTGTTAGCAATATCCTAGAATTGCAGCACTAGTGTGATGCCTCAAATCATCCAAGCAGGTCCATTGCCTACGATCCATAGCAATGGGAGTGTCTTTAAGCTAGGGCTGAGCATTCACATTATAACCTTCTCTCTAAAAGGATAGATTCACCCCTGCACACTTTTTATCATTTCTTCTGATTTGGAACTCCTGTAAACAGGTCATCCCTTCAGCATGTTCAGAATTGAACAAAATGGAGACTACACAAAAAGTCCTGTTATTGATATTAGCAGGGACTCATCCTCTTCTCAGTGACAGGTACTCTTTACTCTGTAGGTGCACTGTGTGCCTTGACATACCGGTATCTGGTAAGTACATATACATTATCTTATTCTTTGACGTAACACATATGGACACTGACCTCCATATATCTTCCATTACTTATATAAATTCCAATTAAGAAGGTATTATAGGAGCTCATTTTTATGTAAGATGAAATGGCACAATCTGAAAAGACAGCTACATGCATATGTGTATATAGACACATTCCTCCGCCTCTCCACCCCCCCAAAAAATCAGAAATTTGACTTTCTAAGACCCTACCTACAAGGGCACAGAACAGATCCTGATTTCAGAGAAGCCTACTTCGGATTCCACTGTTGTCTGTCTGTAGAAAACCTGCCTGGCTTGTTACAGATGGGTTTTGAGTGAGTAAGATGAGGGCAAGAAGGAAAATGGTGTCTTGTTGTAAGGGCAGTTGTTGAATGATGAAAACAGCAGAGTGAGGGAGGAAGGAAGGATTCAAAGATCCTTTTACAAATGAAACTTTTCCCAGAGTGCGACCGAGTTCTTAGCGATACGGGTGCTCAAGTTGTAAGCAGGCTGCTGCACAAGTTAGTTTTTGCTTCTGCAGAGTTTATTTAAAATATTTAATGGTAACATTCTCTTGCTAATTTATCCTGGTTAGTATTTTCCCCTTGTGCTTTACATATCAGAAAATGAAATTAATGAAGCACTTCCATTTCATAATTGCCTCGTATCCTAATTTAGCAAGCTGCAAACATCTACGAACAGTACTATGGTATCAGAATACGGCAAATAGAGTTTGATTACTTTAGTAAGAGCCCACTTCCAGCTAATAACAGGAACTTAAGAGTAATGCTGGTCACTTTTCCTGTGCTACACACTCAACAAGATGCTAGAGCTATTACAGAAAAGAAAGAAACACCAGTGAAAAACATCTGTGGCATGTGTAACTGAGGGGTTCTGCAGTGCAGGAGTTGTCTATATTATCAGTTAAGAATCTCTGGGTTTATAGGTGGAGCTCTGAGGTTGCAGGAAACTTTCTCATTGTTTGCTCAAAAGCGCTGAGGCTGAGTGGGAGAGGAGGAGGAAGGCAGGGTGCTGGACACACTAGTCATGACCTAAACCACAGCCAGGCAGATTGTCTTTTTTTTAATTCTTTTCAGTCAAACTAGACAATTTCTTTCTTGCATTCTGATAGCATGTCTTATTTCAAGTCCTTTAAAAAGTGTAATCATGAAAGAATTAAAGCTCTTTGGGATACATACCACATCTTCTCATTTAGTTAGGCTTTGTAGAATGCTGGCTCAATGAGGCTTAGATCTTTACAGAAAATGCAAACACAGGCGCTGCAAAAACATTAAACATGCAGACAGAAGAATGACCCTGGCAAAATGAAGTCCTATTAGCTATCAGTGGAGATGGGAAAAAC
Organism: Todiramphus chloris collaris; assembly: GCA_025345505.1. Taxonomy (NCBI): domain Eukaryota; kingdom Metazoa; phylum Chordata; class Aves; order Coraciiformes; family Alcedinidae; genus Todiramphus; species Todiramphus chloris. The sequence goes on along the minus strand of JANVCC010000057.1, from coordinate 8,209,684 downwards.
CTACTACTCAAACTGAAAGGGTTCAACAGTTTGGAGTATCCCTACAGTTGTATCCACATAACAGGATGAAAAACACTGAGCTGAATGGAGCAGGAAACAGATGCTGCAAGACACTGAAGTAGAGTCTCCAGAAAAAAAACTAGAGAGAAAGGATGACACTGCTAATCTGGAAGTGATGTCAGTAGGGAAACTTAAAGAAGGTGAATCTCCCTTACCTGATAGTATTGTTTACAAGCTCTATCATTTTGCCAACTTTGCGTCTGAGAAGCAATGCTCTTTTGCTCTTAATGTTGCCAGAAGATGGTAAACCACAGATTTCTGGGGATCTGACTGGCAAAGACTGAGGATAACTGAAAATATTTTTTAAAACTTGCATGTGCAATCATGGCCTTGCTGCACTTTGCAGTAGGAGTTTCACTGATTTCCCAAGTGTTAAGATTTTATTCAGTGACATATAAATCCTCACTGGTCCCACAACAGGAATGCTCTAAACCTGGCAGAAACACCTGTATGCCTTCTCAAAGCAGGAGATCAATCTAGCCATAGATTGGACTACTCTGAGGAAGATTGCCATACTGTAAAGAACATACAATCAAGCACAACAGAAGCACGGAGGAGCTGCTGCTGCAGTCGTACCCAGTCTACAGAAAGAGGATCTCCTAATGTGGATTGCTCAGATTTCCACATCAAATATAATCAATGCTTCTCTCTCCCTCCTCATTCTGCTTATTTAAAAACATTTATACATTGTAGGCATAAGCCTAGTGCATAAAGCAAAATCCATCTAGCACCTTTCAACTTGAAGAGTTTTGGGAAATTAGGGAGCCAAGAGAGGAGTGCTCTGCTAGCATCTAGTGACAAGGAGTAATGAGAAAAAAAAAAAAAAAAGGACAAACTGGCAGGCTTGTTTTCATTAATTAGTTTCCTAAGCTAGAGATATTTCTTACAGACACCAATACAGTTATTACAGAGCAGAAAAGAGCTTCCCCCTTATTATAATGTATGAAATTATCACAAATCACTCATATATACCTAGAGGAAGGCTCACCCTAATTAAAGCCAATAGCTTCCAACATTGGGGTAAAAAAGCTACGAAAAAGCAGAAAACCAAGGAGGGATCTTTACCTAAGTGCCTGCTCCAAGGCATGAGCTGGGAGAAGCTGTTACAGGGTCGCTGATATGCTGGGAGACCGTGTTAGCTCTCAGTGTTACATTCCCTCTTGCTAAATGCCGAAATAAGAAAAGCTGTCAGTAAGGCTGGTATGGTGAGCTAGAGCAGCGGGTGGCTGGGAGCAACACTCTATTGCTAAAAAAAAGTGGGCCACCACACTAAAAAATGACAGTTTAATCAGGCCGTGCCACCCAGAAAATATGAACAATCCCAAGCTGAAGTCGAGTGTTAGCACAAGGGAGGAAAAACAGTTGGTGTAATGCTCATTTCAGCAGACAAAAGAGCACCAAAAGCATTAGACCCAAGGAATGCAGCAGCACATGCCACTTACCTACCATGCTACAACTGTAGTGGTGCCCTTCAGTACAGAGCTTGCTTGCCAAGCTCATTTAAGCATGCACGCACGGAAGATTAACTCATTGCCATCAGAAAGTGTAGTCAATTTTCCTCCAGTTTCTAGACAAGAGCTCAGCTAATGTGGTCACTATGGTGACTCTCAATCAGAAGCAGGCTTTGGTTGCTACACACCAAGGGCTATCAGGAAGGCCACTCTTGGGTGCACTTTCAGAGCACCCAACCGGAGCTGCTGTTTTGCTGGTTTCCAGATAGAGAGCAAAACTGAGTAATTATAATAGGGATCCCCAGACACCAAACTTGATTCTGTTGCTGACAGTCAACACCAAGCAGCAGAATATAAAAAACAAGACTGAAGGAGAGGGCAGAACACACATACTTTCTTAATTGTTTTTTTTTTCTTGAGTCTTAACTTTAGAAATCCAGACATTTCTCAGAAGATGGTGACTTGGTGTCACAAACCTCAGTACACATTTTTAAAAGAAGCCTTAATGCCTGCCTACAGAAGGATGCCACAGCTTTCATCACTGTTATCACTTCTCATCCTTTCCACTCATTTCTGCTTCACTGCTGAGGGAGCTGGTGAATAAATTAGTTCCATTTTCAAAACCAGGCTGTGTCATTTTTCTTGAGTGTTAGTTCCTAATGGTATTTCCCTTTTTGTGATCTCTCACTATCAATTTCAGGCCAAATTCTGAAATCAGAAAAATACAAAGAAGCCCTCTTTACTGAAGTCAGTGAAGCAAGAGAGATGTACAATCAGAATCAAGCCCATTAAATATAGAAGATCAAACTCTGTCTTTCCTCTGTGGCTCCTGAATATGAGGTACCAGATGGATGACTTGGAAGCATCTAAATAAATGATCTAGTTCAAATGCTGCCCTGACACAAGGAAAAATCCACTGAGTTTATGGAATACAAGAAGTCAGTTTTTATATTGAGACCCACAGATGTGGTTTCCAGCCTTCTGTTTGCAGATTCCTGGGGTTCATCTGACTGTTTTCAAGGGATTCATAAAACATTGAAAAGATATCTGAGGAAAACAAGCTATGTCGGGGGAGAAGGCATGGAAGGGCATGTACAAATCTGTAAATAGGGCAACAATTACTGATTGATTCCTTGCCCCATTTTTTCACAGTTTACACAAAGGTAGCAGCTATAAGCAACAACTTTATATGTACATGTATTATATTTATATATCTTAATTATATACATTTTAATATATATTTTATACTTCTAGAGTAAAATATAATTATTCTTATTATTGTTTTCTCCTTTGAAAAGAAGCATATTCCTAACCCATTGGAAAGCAGTGTGGCAGTCATTCAGAGCAAGATTAATTCAGGATTATTACAGTACATAGCTACAAGCAATTCAGCAGTTTCATATTATAAAGCCATACAGAGTTAAATTAATCCCTAGCCTGGAAAAAAGTTTCAGTGCAGTCAGGAGCTATAGCTTGGAGTTTCTGCCAAATCCTATTCCCCAAAATGCTATTCCCTCCAACTTCAGTATTTCCACGTGATTTTCATCCAGATTAACTCTGTCATATCAGGGATCAACAGTGAATTTTCAGATCCGATCCAATTTATAGTTCAGGCATAACACTGTCAACAAATTATCTGCCAGAGGCCAATGCAGAAGCAGAGATCTCCTTCTCCACTTTGGTTTCTATCAAAGAAATACAGCGTGAAGATATTTCCTACTGCAACACTGTCAGATCAGAGGTCATCAGTAGCAGCTTTTGTACGACTATGGCATATGCTGGAAGCTGTGTGTAAAGAAATAGCCATAAAATATCACATAATTTCAAAACTTAACATAGGACATAAAAGCAGTTCACCAAGATAGCATTGCTTTGGTTTAGTTGTGTGTGTGTGTGCGCTGTTGTTTTGGGTTTTTTTTAAGTAAGTATTTCTGAAAAGCTACGTGTAAACTTTCCACCACAAATGGAAACTGGCTTTTGAAACTAAATCCATTATCTTACTCTCCACAGTGAAGCTGGTACAAAATATGACTGGACTAAAGCTTGTGTCTTGAAAAAAAGTTGCAATATAATGACATCCACCAACAGTGTTAGCTTTTTAGAAGCTACATGGGCCACTAAACTAAAACTAGTTTTAGTTCAAACATCCATTACACTGTTTTTTCACATCATTTCATTTGTATTTCTTTGCAGATATGCAAGTCCACTAAAAAGTAAATGGAGTGAGGAGTCTGACTGTACTTTTCTGAGGGAGGATGCTGTGCCAATCTTAGTCTAGACCAAAAGCTATAAAAGCCTCCAACCCCCTTCAAATTCTGATGATGTCTCCTCTGTCACTGACCTTGAGGAAGACTCAAATAATTTTTGATGCAATCAATGCTTTTTATGCTGTCAAATGTAATGACAGCATAGCTGCAGTGATGATACTTGCTGATGGGTGATGAGGGATTTGATTTGCCAAGACAGACACATTCACAGTGCACCCCAGCCTGCAATCAGAGTAGGTAATGTGAGCAAATTCCAGTAAGCTTTCCAAGCCACACACTCAGCAAGCAATAGCAGAGAGAGGAAAAACTCTTCGTGAAACTTTGTTTACAAATCCAGAATAAGGCACCGGTCAAAGCTGCTTTACATACTGTAGCTGAGGACTACAAGAGCAGTTTGCCATCCAATCCTGAAAAAGGCCTAAAAGGCAAAAATTTCTGCACTGATAATATCAGAGTGGTTAAACAGTGGATCAGAGGTGCAGAGCAGCTGAGGAATCTCCACCATCACCACTGAAGATAAAGTTCATCTGGACAAGGTCTTGAGCAATGTGATCTACTTGGACTGCTCTGAGCAAGGGGTTGCTCCCAGAAGTCTCTTTTAACCTCAATTATTCTTCAATTCTATGATTCTAAACAGACTTGGGAATAGGAGTGCAGAGAAACAATGTATTGATTCTTTTACACCCTTTTCCCAGTAGGCACCTGAAACTAGCCCACAGAAATGGATTGCTTCCTTCCAGAGTAGGTTTGAATTGAGTTGCAAAACTATTTTCTACCCCAAATATTTTTATAAAATGTACATATAAGAGAATGAGGGGAAAAAAGGGACAGGACAAAGTCTGTGCATTGCTAGCACGTAAGTAAGACTGCTTACACAAGTCTGCAGCTCCCACTGAAGTGAAATCAGAGAAGAGAAACGGGAAGAAGTCTTGGCGAAAAAGATCTGGTGGAAAGCTGATTAGAGCAGATTGGTAGTATAAAGAAAACAGTTACATGATAGCTGTTAATAAAAGAGAAATCCTTTCTGGATTAGTTTTTATACAAGAGAATAAATATTCCTCCTCTTACATGACTACAAACAGATACGAGAGATGGACAAAAGGGTCTGTGAAACGCAAACATTTTCAATTGCCGGATTCTCAGTGTGAACTGGAACTTTGCTGTCCAAATCAAGCCTGCCTAGGGACAAGCCTTGAAATAACCATCAATTGCCTATGAGTAGACAGAAGTGTTTCTGAAGATTTTAGAAGCCCCTTTCTTTCAAAATATGCTCCAAAATCATGTAGATCTTTTAGGAGCATTTTAGGTGCTCCTGAAATAAAGACAGAAGTAATACTTGTAGCACTACCATTTGTAATTACTTGGACAATTTTTTAACAAGATAGATGATTTGTATAAAGAGATAGATCTTCTCCAATTTAATAACAACAATAATAACAATAGAAAAATATTTATCTCCACATCTGTTATTGAAAGCTGATAGACTTTGTTAGTGCAAAAGCCACTGCCCAGAGACAGGCCTAGACCTCTCTGCAGAGCCTTGTTTTTCTTAGGATTTATGTTTCAAATGATTAAACATTTCTACAGTTGTTTCTACAACCATTACATTTTGTAGTATGTTGTCAGCTGGGAGAAACACAGGGGGATGAGAATCTAAGGATTCTTGTGGTTCATGAATCATAAATTAAAAGCCAAAACTAACATTCTTCCATCTCATATTTTCTTGCTAGTCTCAATCACCATAAATTAAAACATGTGCAAAAATCTGCTGCTATAGACAGAAAACCAAATACATGCTGTAAAGAATACAGTCCAGAGGAAAAAGGCTAGACCCCATCTTTTTAAGAAAACATATTCTTTGAGGGTAACACGGTCTTTACAAAAATGAAGGAATAAGTATAGTACCTGTTGACATGGGAAATGACTGGGAAAAAGTAAATGAAAAGAGAAGGTAGCTTCAGATTAATTTGAAAATCAGTGTTCTACTTGTGCTGTTCCTGGCAGGGAGGAATAAGGACTCACAGGTTCTCAAAGAAACAGAAGGGAGACTTAAACTCAAGTCAACAGTACATCAGTGATCTTTCTAAAATATAGGGGATTTTTCACTTAGTTTTTCTGGAACCCTCCTCCCTTCCAGCACTTTATTCTTTTTCCTCTTGTCCTCTCATTTGTAAGCATACTACAACAAATATAAGCATTAAATATTACTTGCAGGTATGATGGAAGTGTAACTTTTAATAAAAGTTACTTTCAATAGATACAGTGCCTTTCCTGTGCCTTCACTTATAAAAAAGAATTAAAATGAGTATCTGAGAGCAAATGAATGAACTGACAGAACATACAGTCGTGGTCTTAAACAAGAGGTGGTGGCAGAGTCAGATAAACACTTTCCTCCTTGAAGTAACTCTGGCATTGTGACTGGATTACTCTTTTCTGAAAGGTAATGTTTACTCACTGTGTAAGGAATCCCTGCTCACACACTCCAAGTAAAGAACCTGACAAGCTACAGTCTGTTTGCCACATCTACCCAGCAAGAGACCTCAGCTCACCCATATTACAGGCACATCCGATAACAATATACAAAAGAAAGCAACTTGCAACCCCAGCTGAAATAATATAGCTTAATCCATATAGTCTCCCCTGTATAATCGAGTTCAGAACAAACAGACAAAAAATAGCCACAGAATTGATTCTCTCCTGCTGTTGCTTCTTGAGTGCTATTGTCCTTTTACTAACTTTTGTAACACCTCTGGAGACCTGAGCAGCACATTCCTTTTCCAGCAAGACCTCTTCAGAAATCAATAGCACCTATTCAAGGGATTTATAGCCTGATTCTGCAAAAGCCTTTCACAAAGGCTTGCACAACTTGTTAGGGAAACTCTGTGCAGCATTATCTTTTCAAGTGCTCTTCTAAGATGTTAAAAAAAAGTCCATGAAAGGATACTAGTACACAAATATCTAATGATCCAGTGTATCATTTTAAGATCTTTAGGAAAGGTATTGCTACATAAAGCCAGAATACCACTTTATATGACTGGGAGTACTGGATTCTTTATTATTTTAAGTTCAGTGATGCTGTATCAGAGGAAGGATGAGAGAACACCAAGACTTCTGATCAGTAGTTGTCATCATCATATTCTCAGTGTGATGCAACTGGAAGTGATGAATCTGGTAATAAAACATTCAATAATTTGTTCTAAGTTTGCTCTACTGAAGAAGGAAATATGACCTAAGCACAGTAAAGTCATGGTTAAGCCCCAGTGAGAGCAGGTAAGTAAATCATCTTTAGTTCATAGGTCCATCTGCAGAACTGGGAGAATTCCTGTGCAGCCTGGATTTGTTACTGCACTGCCTCCCTGTGATCTCTGACAGTACGTAAAGGAGCTGTTATTTAATGCTCACTGTGCAATTGCATGATTCCAATACTTTGAGCACAGTAGTTGTGCTTTTAGGTTACCTTTCAGGTACATCCAGGTGACACCGCAAAACATAAGCACAGAGGTAAGTGTAATTTACTCGTTGCTGTGAAGAAGAAGTGATGAAGTGCTGATTTGGGGCACACAAACCACAGGGTAGCCAGCATGAACTCTCTCAGAGACTGCTGGACAGCCAGCTCTGAACAAAATTCTTCCCTTTTTCCTCAAAACTCTTTCCAGCAGTAATCAATCACAACCAGAGTGTACCTTCACAAATGGACCTCTGTGAAAAGTACTAAAATTACCTGATTCTAAAACCTTCTACAAAACCAAGTTTAGGATTACCCTACATTGACAGCATTGAGTTCTCTACTAGTAAGATCCTCAGAGACAAGAAAGTCTGTTTCTCCAAAGGCAAAGAGTTTGCTTGCAAACAAGACAATGCAGCTGAGTATGAGAGCATCCCAAGTTTGCCACAGTTTTGAGATGGAGTTGCCCAAATATTTCCACATACAAGCCTCTGAAAGAGGACTGGGAGATTTTTAAACACAGGAAAAGCCAAACCTCGCTGTAACAACAGTTACAACAGAGAGACTCAAAGTAACCATGAAAGACAGAGAAGTAAAACAAAAGATCTGTATACAGCTCTCCATGTGCTTTGTCTGTCCTCAAGACATGTCCCTGTTTCAAGTCAAAGGAGTGAAAGGGCAAAGTATGCCTGGTCCCCTTCAGTCGCCAGGAATTTCTTCCTCCTATTGATGGAACCAAACTGTTTTGTTCCACCTGAGCAGCAGGCTCCCAGCATGGAGCTGTGGCTCCCTGCCTGCCATCTCTTCCCTTTGAGGAGGATCAGTAATTCACTAAGGAAAGCTAAGAACTTGCTTTCTCCCTTGAAAAATTTGCATGTAATTTGGAACCAAGTGGGGAGGGAAAAAAACCTAATATCACCCCCTCACTCCTCCTAAAAAACCCCACTGGCCATAATCTCAAGTACATTTAGCAAGCATTCAGTTTAGACAAAAAAAACCAACAAACATCTACCACTCCAGAATATTAAGAAGAAAATCCTTTCTTTGGAGAAAGACTATTTTAAGTGATAGAGTAAGGAGGCAGTACGTATGTATTTCTGATAGCAGTTTCTTATGCCCAGTGGCAATAATGATTTAACTTTTCAATCTTTATTGTTCCTCCCTCATCTCATTTGTTAAATTTTACTGATATAACTAATCATTAATGCACTTCAGTTCATTATCTGCAAACCATTTTAATGCAGCAAAAAGCCCTTCAGGGGACTGAAAAGCTTATTCTTCCAAGAGTTTCTCTAATTATGAGAAAAGTAACAAGGAAACTCAAAAAAGCGATTAACCTGAAATGTTAAAATAACCAATTAATAGGTTGCATTCAGCAATACAAGGTATGTTGATCTTTGTTCACGTATTAGCACCCAGGGAACTAAAACATATGAAAGTAAATCATTATAATTCTCTGTCAAAATTCTTAAAGAAGGAAAAATTATTAATATTCTTTGTCCCAGAATTATTTTTAATTACATTTAACATTTCTGGACTATCCCCACATGCATTAATTCCAAAGCACTAGAGCTTCATAGTGAAATATAGCAGAAGGTGAAAATGAAAAACAAGAGTTAGACATATTAAGGATCTGAATAACTATTGCATTCGTCTTTCATACTCAGTGTACACTAACAAAACCATTAGTGGCTATAGCTGTTACTGTCTGATATGAAGACTGTACATACACAGACACGTGTTTCTTAAATCTCCCCATATTCCTGTAGTGGGTGGAAATGAAAGGTTTATGTAGAAGAGCATGGCAGGAAATAATATTGTGGTGATGTTTTTAAGGAAAGAGAATCATAGAATCATAGAATTGTCAGGATGGGAAGGGACCTTAAAGATCATCTAGTTCCAACCCCCTGCCATGGGCAGGGACACCTTCCACTAGAGCAGGTTGCTCAGAGCCCCATCCAGCCTGGTCTTAAGAAAAGTGGAGTAATCTCAGTTTGTCCCTTTAATATGTGCCCATGCCTTCAAAAACGAAATCTTTAAAATTCAGTATGTGTTGTATTTGATGGTGTTAAAAACTAATGAACTGTAATTACATACGAATAATATATGTGACACGGCCCGGGGTTCAATAAAAACTACAATACTGGGCACATTACTTAGTAAACATTCTGTATATACCCAAGAGAATTCACTCATTTGGTTCATTACCTAGCCAACAAAATACTCAGAGAATTAAATTAATATAAAGAAGAGAACAAATAATGCAAATGTAACATTGGGGAAATGCACACACCTCATCAAGAAATGGACAGTAATTTTTTTACAGTCATATGCAACCAACCATGTTTATCCTCTTTGTTAAGTCCATTTGTTTGCATAGTTTTGTTCAGGGTACTTTTTGCACAATGAAGTTGAAATGAGTTATTTAATATTTTCATAATCTTTTTTTTTTCTTCTCTTCTCATTAGGCTTTCTAGAAGACAGCAGGAAGATATAACCAACACATGGGAGTTCTGTTCTTCACAGCCAACATGACTCTGGCTACCAGTTAGAGCTATACAAACACGTGCATAATTAGTCTTGCCAGCTGGCAAGAAAAGAAGAGCATAGTAACCCAGTCCTTTCTGAGATAATATACAAAATAGGTCTTGAAAGAAGCTCAGGAGATCATAGAGTTTATCTCCCAGCATCAGAAAGAGGTCTGGAACCCCTTTGCTGGAACTGTGAATGAGATGTACATTTATTTAGACTCTTCTTCAAGGCCTCAGGGGGTGGAAATAGCACAAATGTCATCAGAAACCTATTCCAAACCGATTCCCATGCTTTAATAATCCTACTAGTGGAATGTTCCTGGTCTCTAAACCCACTTGCTCCTCTGCTTCCAACCATTCATGTAAAGCTACGACACAGATTCTACTTCTATCCCACAATGTTTTTAAAAATGCCACATTTCCTTAGCTGGCTTATGAGAATGCCACAGGAAAACAGCGTCAGAGCTTTCAGTGAAGTGAAGCTACAGCATCTTCCATTTACTGTGTCTTCCACAGCCACAAGGTCTATTGACCTGTCACTGTCAGTTTGAAATGCTTTCTTTTGGACAAATCTGCACTGGCTGCCACTTACCACTGTATTATTTTTAGTGCCAGCAAGGCCTGAACATTTGTTTGAGTATTTTTCTGGCTGGCTACTCTGTCCTGCTCACAGCGACTTATTTATTATTTTTTTCTCTTTCTTTCTCATCCTTTTTCTCTCACAGGGTTCATGCTGACATTCTTCAGACTTCTAAAACTTCATGTGTGTTTCTTTTTCTTGAAGGCCTAATTCTAAAGTGTGACAATAAAAATCAACTAAAGTGAAATAACAAAACCTAAAAGCATAACTTCCAACCCCCAGCTACCTGCACTTCCATTATAGAATTCTTCTCTAAAGTATATGTCACCTCTTTTAAAGGGCCTACTATGCAAGTCATCTGGATTAATGTTTAAACTACATCAAGCTGCATATATTTAACATACCATCATCTTATGAGGGAAGACACATTTCTGCACTCCTTTATGCCAACAGCCATCCCAGACAACATGCCATTAGCTCCAATTATACACAACAGAAACACAGTATTGTATGATCTAGTACTCCCTTTGCACACGTACTACAGCTAAAAGAGTTTCTGACAAAGCCCCTTCTAACTTCAGCATCAGCCATGCTAAATCCTACAGCTAATCCAGATGGCCTTTTTAACGGCATAACCCTAGAGTTGTTTTGATTAGGAAGATTCCTACGGTGTTGCTAACAAAAGAGGTTTAGCATTAGCAACAGTGATTCGGTTTCAAGACCCCAGAAGTCACTTGAAATACACACAGCCACAATCAGAGACTTTTCTACCTCTATTGTTTCCATTAAGGTGCCAGTACCAGACAGCTACAGGAATACTAGAGGGAAATCAGAGCAAAAGAAGCTCATGTTATTAATGTCTAACAATATTTCTGCTTCCCATTACAATGTCTTACTTTTTTTTTTAACCTATTTATAGTCTTTCCATTGATGAGTTCATCACTACAGTTGAACTTGTTTAATTGATAGGGTTTAAAAATAACCCATCAAGAAGGCAGAAAAAAGAGTGGTGGTTGTTGTTGGGTTTTTTCATTTTTAACAGACCATTTCCCAGCAAAGACAAAGGAATACTAGACTATGCAACTCTCAGAATGCTATTTAAATTCCTGAAGTTTAAGTCAAAAAGTATGCAAATGGCTACACTGTAAACAGGGAGTCAGCCACAAGGATCAAGTGTGTTTCCCTATTCTCAAGCATCCTGTACCCTCTTGCAGCTGACTAGACTCTTGCCCAAGGAAGAGCTTAAAAATTTCCCTAAGCTCTGAAAGAAAGGGCTTCAAAGTAACCTACTGACCTAATTAATTTATTTTTTTTTAAGGGAAAAAAATCATTCCCAGACATGAAATAATGTGAAATATATTAAATGAGTTTTAAGACTAATTCGAGAAAATGGAAACCTAGACAGTCACTGGAAGTGCAAATATAAGCAGAGAGATGCACAGCAAGTCATTTTCTGACACAATCTCTGTAAACCAAACCAAGTTCTACAGCTGTGTAAATACCTTGATTAAGCCATGGGGAACAAGGTGAAATGTTGCAGTGCAAGATTACTTCCTTTGTGCAGGTACACTGACAACAATTTAAAATGTGCCTCAATGCTGCTTTGACAGAATCAAGCATGGAAGTTATTAAGGGCTTAGTAAGACGCCAGTCAAAACCAAAGTGACAACATCTAACTGACAATGAGGAGGTTCAGCTCAATGCTGTATGCAGTGGAACGATGGAACCATATGCCACTTGCATATTTTGATTATGAAATTTTCAAGTCCAAAAAAGCACCCACAAAATAACATACCCTGAATAACATCATCTAATATCAATGTCATAACCTAAAAAGCAGTTAAGAGACATATAATAAGATACAAACAGAGGCAGCAAAACACACCAAGGCTAGTATTTCAGATCAATTTTGTCTACCAAATATGATGTTAGGATCCTAGCAAGGTAAAGAGCTTCAGATGAGACAAATTGAAAGGGTCATGAAATTGGTATTACTTCAGAAATTTATTTCTTTCCTATAGTTTCATAACATATGAGAAAGTAACAAAGTACTACTGAAGAAAATATTTGAAGAGATAATAAATGCTGAAGATCTATGAGGACACTTGTTTCAGCAGGATGCTTTATCTGTGACCAAAAATATTTTGATCTATGATAGTTCACAAAGCCATTAAATGATGAGTGATCTGATCCAGGCATTAGCTTCTTCCACCTCCAGCTATGGGTGGAAAAGGAAAACCTACTCATATAATTATCAAAACCGTGAAGGCTGACAACAATAACGGAATCGTTGTACATCACTTTTGAGAATGGGTTGTTTTCATGCTGAATTTTATCTTCCTCTGCTCAACACACACTCTTTCACCTGTTAAGCTACTAGGGAGCAGTTACACAGACTTGCCTTTTGCACAAAACCCACCTCTGCCAAGTGTGCGCTCAAATTCCCTAATAATAATAAGCCACGTGTAAAAAAAAGTCAACACAGAAAGTTTCTGCAGATTACAAGAAACTGAAAAGGGTGATTAAATGGAAATTGCCATATGGCCTCTACCCTGCACATTAATAAACTTGTTTCTACAACACATAACATAAAGGATGCATAATGGCATTATTTTCTTCATCATCAACTCTTTTCTGGCTTCTCACTTTCCTTGCCTCTATTTGATTTTTATGGCATTTTCTTGAACCTGAAGTAGTAACTTACCTGTTCCCCTTCCAACACTGTTCATGCTGATTTGCTGAAAGTACCATCTTTTGCCTGCCAACAGTAATTTTTTCACTACAAACCTAACTCTGCAAGCACACAGCTGCCAGGTACTGAAAGCAGAAAGCTTTAAGATAACCTATGGAGACGAAAATACAGACAGAAAATCCAGGTCCCGTTAACTTTGTATTTCTTAGGTCCCGAATTTATGTGATGGGTAAAGCACTTGAAAAATGGAAGGGCAGAGACATGATTGAGTGCTCTGACCCTGTGACCCTCAACTGGTCAGTGTGGGGGAAGGAGTTCTTTACATGGCTTTGCAGAAGTCACTTATGGCCTAACCTGCCCTATTAAATGTAGCTCAGAAAAACCTCCCCGGTATTAACCTTTTACTTGGAACAACAGTTCAGTGTTCTCATCTTCTCTGCCTGTGAAGTGCTAGAGATAGAAGAGTAATCTGGGTAAGTACTTCCACGAAGGGTAAGAGACAAGGTCCAGAGACAGTATTTTATCTTAAGCTAGGTGCTGATAATAAATAAAGGTTTTGTAAACTCTGCACGAAATATTTTTCCAAAACTTGAATTGAAGCTATGACACTCAGTGCAGGGACCTAGTGCCAATGGAGATCATCACTGGAGAGTTCTGACATCTTTACTGGAGAACACAAGCTTCTATGGGAGGGTTCATTATGATAAATTTAAACCCTATCACTTCTTCAAGGGTGTTTTCCAATTTAGTTATCAATTGTCATTAAAGTATCCTGTCAGCAATAACCATGCAACCTCTCTCTCCTCCTTAAACAGGAAGCCTTTCTGGAAAACTTGCAATCATGATAGAACTGAAATACACCTTCAGTACTTCCTGTAAAATAACTTGCACCTGCATGCGATGCACATCTTAGAGGATGGTGTGCAGTGATATGCATTCAGTGCAGTTGAGGAAAAAAAAAGGCAAAAGGAATACAAGGATTCTTATTTTGGAAACAGGAGTTTTCACTGAAATTCCCATTTTAAAAGAAGGTTGGGTTTGGGAGTTTTGTTTGGTGATAAATGACTTTTTCACTTTGCAAGAAAATTAAGCTTTAGCAAACTACATAAAGACCATAGCTGCCTTTAATGGAATCCATAAATTAAAAAGAAGGAAGCTGCAATTCCAGGATTAGCCAGGACAATGAGTCCCATGCAGAACAGCGACACAGACCAAGCCTGAGAAACACCCATTACTGGAATTAGGAACAAGAGGTTTTACAAGCTTACTGTATTTTTCCACCAGAGCACCAGTTCATTTGTTCAAGTTTAATAGTTTATTATACCTTTAATTAGAAGAGTCTTTCCCATACCACTTTAATTCTGTAAAATTATCTCATATGGTGGGTGACTGAAAGATTTAGTCACAGAGAAAACAAAGGCTGAATGAGATTTGGGAATTTATCGCTGTTTAAATTGAGGTCATGAAAGCCTCAAGAGCTCCCTGCAGGACGATTTTAGAGTAGAACTGCAATTTTAGAATATACATGTGGGTGATAATTCTCAAGCCACAGAACATTAGACCTGAAACACTGACATGGGATTTTAATAGAAGAAACTGGTGAATATACTAGAAAATAAACAGAAATAAATGGCGTGTACATTGGCTGTAATTACTCAAGGTACCAAGAGTACGTATATTTCAACAACATTATGACAGATATGTTTGTTTTAACATGTGGATATTTAAACATTTAAATGCTCTCGTTCAGACACCAACTTTTAATACTGTAAAGCCTCAGGTTTGCTTTTCTACCTCCAAAAGCTAGCTGGAGTACAGGCAATGACTCCATGAAAAGCATGAGCTCACAGTTATTAAAATGTTCTGCTTTTGCTATTGCTAAAGAGTCACAGGAATTAATTTCTCAGCTTACAGAAATCTCAGCTTAAGAAATTAATGCAGCAGGCTATATAAAGGATCTGGAGATGTGGGTCACCCCACAGAGAGAGCGCTCGTAGACAGGCCCTTCTAACAACACTTTAGGTGGAGAATATCCTCAGGTATCTCATTTCTTTCATTGCAGGCAGTGTTTGTTCTAAGACTTAGGAAGACTGGAGGAACATTTCCCAAAGCCATGAAGGGTTTTCCAGGCAAAGCAGCTGGTCCTCCTCTCTGTATATGAACACATGGACTTTTTTTATTCTCCTCCATCAAAATGATACGCCTCAATCACACGATTATTTACACTTATATGAAAACGAACACAAACCTTCATTCTGCAGATGCCTGGATCTTAAGGAATACCTATCAACTCCTCAGCCATCAAGAAGAAATTGACCCCAACTGGAACAAATCCTCTGCATGGAAAGTTCACCTCATTACCTGACAGTAGGCCTGAAACGCCAGCTAAATTCACCTTCTACCCCCCTTGGGAATGCCTGTGAAAATTTCTGCATCATCCTAATCAAATTGCACTCCATGCAGATTACAATGATTGACCCTAAAAATCTGAGCAATGTTCTATTTTAAAGCTGTTAGTGAGCTCCCATTAATTTTTTAAATTTTTAAATTTTTTTTTTTCATATAACTTTCTTTCTAGTATAATGTTCCAAGGAAAAGGAGAAGGAAGAACAGATAGGAAAAACAAAATTATAGCAGACAAGAAGGCCAAATATATGCCTTGAAATTCCAAGCTATATGCTGTCACTGGTTGCCCAGAGAGGTGGTAGAAGCCCCATCCTTGGAAGTTTTTAAGACCAGGCTGGATGGGGCTCTGAGCAACCTGCTCTAGTGGGAGGTGTCCCTGCCCATGGCAGGGGGGTTGGAACCAGATGATCTTTAAGGTCCCTTCCAACCCTGACAATTCTATTATTCTATGATTCTTGGTACTCAGCTCAAGGAACTCTCTCCCATAAATGTGTTTTCATATTGTGTGCACTTTTGCAAGCACACCAAAGCAGCAGCTCATGTTGCCCTGCTGAAAGCAGACAGAGATAAGTGCCTTTCCAGTACAACGCAACAAAAAATGCTGAGCGACAGAAAAGAATTAATATAGTCTTGAAATATTTGGAATAAGTTCAGGACCGTGAGGAGAAACTTAAGGGGTATATAATTGCTGTCTTCAGCTACCCACTGGAGAAGACAGCCAGACTTTTCTCAGAGGGATAACATGTTGTAGAAAGTGAAATTGTGGCTTGAGCATAACAGGAAAAAAAAAATCCCCAGTGAGGGCACTGGGAGTAGTGTGCCCAGGGGCATAGAGGAGTATCCAGTCTTTGAAATACTAAAAATTTAGCTGGACTAAGCCCAGAACAACCCTTCTACATGTGAAGTTAGCCTTTCTCTGAACAAGAGAGAACACCCCATGCCCTTCAGACATTCCTTAAACTTTCTGACCGGAGCAGGATGCTTTCCCCAGCATTTTCTCTGAGTTGCATGCAAGTTGCATTAGAGAGAACAAACTTTTGTCTTCAGAAAAAAACTAAGAGGTCCTTCCTGAATCAAGATGATGTTAATAAATCTCTCTTTTCCTGTCTTTCTCTCCTCTTCCATCTTTCTTGTTGTCTTTCTCATGCCCATAATAATGAAATGAATCTGCCTTTCAACATCTAGATTTCTCTTCTGTTTGGGGGAAGGAGGGATATATCATTCCAATGGATTACTCTAATTCTTTGCTTCTCTAGCAGAAAAATGTTATTGCAATAATTACCAGTATATGTGTTCATTAGTCAAAATCCAGAAGGTCACTGAATGAAGTAAATCAACGACTGAGGGACAGAAACTAAATATTCTGATGCTGCCATTTCGCTGCTTGCAAATGAGTCAGCAAAGATGACCAAATGTTTTTATATTAAATCAATTACAATCTCTTAACAGGCACTAAAAATATAAAATTAAATTAAAAGAATATGGGACACTAACACAAATAAAGGACAGGAGAAATATTGAAAATAAACTGAATCAAGTCTCGGTTACACTAAGGACTTTCTGACTACCAAATGACCCGATAACTAGACTCCAAGTCATTATTGTCTGCTGTCATCTGTGAGGTGCCCAGTTCTCACCCATGTGTTGCCCCAGATTGGCTGCCATCATCTTCTCTTCCATCACCACCATTTGCAGCTGTTACTGAAAGTGCCGTAGCAATGTCAGTGAAAGTTCAGCCCTCTGAATATCCATGCATGTAGTAACTACTTTGGCAAGCCCCCTAAATTTTCCAGAAGTGCAAAGGTGACACTAAAATAGGATGCTATGTAACTCTTTATGTATTGGGAAAATGAGGAATGGCATTTTAAGGGACAAAACAAGGTAATCTTACTAATTCAGTGGTGTCTCTCCTTCTCCCTCACTTTCTCACTTGATGTTAAGGTTTTCCTGAAAATTCTGCAGATCCTATGAGGCTGTGATCAAAAAAACAAACAAACAAACAAACGAAAAAAAAAAAAGAAAAAAACCCCTAAAAAAACCCCAAACAACATTTTTCAGTGTATAAAACAAATGTGGCTATCTTCAATTTGTCTTGAAAAAAAGAAAATCAAAGATAGGCAAATTACACAAGAAGAGAGACACGATATCAACAATGAAAATTTAAACATCATAGAGGAAAAGCTTGCTTTTTTACAGTATACCTAATTAACCTCAGATGCTCACTGACCTGAAGGATCAATAAGGTCAATAGCTCAGTAAGAATTAAGGGAGGATTAGACATTTAGATAGGAACTAAGAACTTCCAAGGTTACTTCTGATAATGTTAAGCATTTATAAAGTATATTAATCCTTATGTTTTGGGTATGATGCAGCCGCTCGCTGCCAAGGGTTAAGAAGAAGTGTGATCTCCCTGAGCACCAGGGATACTGGGCTAGCTGGCCCACTTTGTTACAGCACTGTGATTAGAAGAACAAACTACGTTTGTGCTCCCACTGAAGTCTAGGTCTTCTCAGGGTGCTGGACCTTGGTGGGGTGTAACAGGGTTCGTGAGCACCACTGACATAGCAAGTTACACTAATGGCAATCATATGGGAAAATGCACATGCAAAACACCAAAATGACTGTATGGACTAGACTAGAGGAAGGTGAAAATAAATTAAGGTAGACAACACCTTTCTAAACTTGTTTAAAAAAAAGGACAAGTTACAAAAGTAACATGGAAACCCTCTCAGCCAGGACACCAAAGTAAAAGTCTATGCTGCCTTGATGAGATGTTCAAACTGAGACAGTGTAAGTGGCTTTCCAGAATAATAAAACAACAAAAGACACACCGTGGGTGAAATGGATTAACATAATCTCTGAAATCCTTGGAATATATTAAGGACATCTAGATGCTGACAAAAAGGAAATTGAAAATGATAATAAATTTGTAACACAAGGAGACAGGAATTTATCACTCAAATGGAACAATAATACAATGTCTTTCAACTCTGGAGGAAAAGAGTAAACACATTTCCCATGATTTGCAGCAAATTCCACCAAACTAACATACATACAGCTCAAAAATGTAACTTCCATACTAAATTGTACATGGAAGAGAATAAAGCTCAGTCTTCTAACATTCAAAACAGCTAACAAAATTCCCTAAACCTGCATCTGCTTGACAGCAAGAAAATTTCAGCACAAAGGCTGGGGACATTTACTAGGAAAATAACAACAGTCTAATGGAGGCTGAGTCTGGGTTGGAGAGGAAATTAAATGAGAAACCCTTATGTCACTTTGAGGTGGCTTCCGAGTTACAGCTTAACCAATACACAATAAAAACTGTCATCCAGCATAGCAAAGGATAACCAGCATGAACAAACAAATCAAGAATAAAAACCAGCAATATCACCTTCAGATTCACTTTGGAAAGCTAAAGAACACAAGTAAGAGTCAGTCCTTCAATCTACACATCTCAGCACTGATGTATAAAATAAGCTCCTGCAAAAACATAATGGCATGCATTACTAAGGCAGTAGAGAAATTTGCTAGCTTATACAAGAATTCATCATGAAAAGTTTCCTTACTGTATGACTATGTTGGGTATGTGGCCTGGAGTGAAGTCCAGCTGAGTTTGTCAGCCCATCTCTTTGGCCAGAAGCAGCCTACTCCATGTTCAGACCGTTGCGCTGAAACAGAGATGTACAGCAAATCCCCTGTGACTATTTACAGAGAAGTTGACAAAGTGTCTGATAGATGCTGTTAGCATTCTGATACAAATTCACAGCATGATTGTTACTGCTGCTGCCCGAGGCTATTCAACACACACCACTGGCTGAATTCAAATGGCCAGTGACCCTCAGTGCAGAGGCAAAGGACAGACCCAAGCAACAAGCCAATGCTGCCAAGGTCAGCAACTTGAGAAAAGGGGTGACTCAGGAAGCATACTCATTTCCCCCATTATTAGTGACAGCTTCTTAAATGTTGAAGGAGTTTTTCAGCAATCACAAGAATTAATTCTTCTTGTCCTTTCATGCTAACAGTTTACATTTCAACTACTGGATCCCATAAAACCATTTAAAGCTCATGTGAGCCCAGGGAATCATGGCATTAACCTCAGTGAGGCTGGTGCTTTCAAGACCTGAGAGAGGGTACATTCCAGCTTGGGCTTTAGAAGATTTTAAGCTGCTTTCCATCATATTTCAGAAGTCATGTCAGTCTGTTGAAGTTCCCACTGACTGGAAAAGGGGAAACATCTCTCCCATTTTCAGAAAGGGAATCAGAGAAGACCCAGATAAGGACAGGCCGGTCAGTCTCATCTCTGTGCCTGGCAAAATCATGGAGCAGATCCTCCTGAAGGCTCTGCTATGGCATATGGAAAATGAGGAGGCAATTGGTGGCAACCAACATGGTTTCACCAAGGGCAAATCATGCCTGACAAATCTGGTGGTCTTATATGGTGGAGTAACAGCATCAGCGGACAAGGGAAGAGCAACTGACATCATCTGCCTGGACTTGTGCAAAGCCTTTGACGCTGTCCCGCACAACATCCTGGTCTCTGAACTGGAGAGACATGATTTAGATGGATGGACCACTCAGTAGATAAGGAATTGGCTGGGTGGTCGTACTCAAAAGGTTGTGATCAATGGTTCAGTGTCTAAGTGGTGACCAGTAACAAGTTGTGTTCCTCAGGAATAAGTACCGGCACTGGTGCTGTTTGACACCTTTGTTGGTGACACGGACAGAGGGATTTAGCGCACCCTCAGCAAGTTTGCAGACAACACCAAGCTGTGTGGGGCAGCTGACACACTAGAGGGAAGGCATCCATCCAGAGGGACCTGGACAGGCTTGAGAGAAAGACCCATGCCAACCTCATGAAGTTCAACAAGGACAAGTGCAAGGTCCTGCTCCCAGGTTAAGGCAATCCCAAGCACAAGTACAGGCTTGGTGGAATATGGATTGAGAGCAGTCCTGAGGAGAAAGATGTGGGGGTGCTGGCTGATGAAAAGCTCAGCATGAGTCAACAATGTACAAATGAAGGACAGAAAACCCCAACCATATCCCAGGCTAAATCAAAAGCAGTGTGGGCAGCAAGTTGAGGGAGGTGTTTCTACCCCTCTACTCCACTCTGGTGAAACACGACCTGGAGTACTGCATCCAGCTCTGGATCCACAGACACAAGAAGGGACTTGTTGGAGCAGGACCAGAGGAGGGCCATGAAGATGATCACTGAGCTAGAGCACCTCCCTTGTGAGGATAGGTTGAGAGAGTTGGGCTTGTTCAACCTGGAGAAGAGAAGGCTCTAGGGAGACCTTACTGTGGCCTATCAGTAGCTGAAGGGAAGCGGGGAAGGGACATTTTACAAAGGCCTGAGATTTAGATTGGAAATAAGAAGGAAATTCTTCACTCCGAGGGTGCTGAGGCACTGGAACAGATTGCTCAGGCAAGCCATGGATGCTCCATCACTGGATATTATACTCTATGTGAGTATTATTTACACCTGAATGTATGCAAAAGATGGAAATCCACTGGAAGCAATCATGTGTAAAGACTTTTTAAGAGGAATTTCTGGAAAGACATGTAAAACTGAATTTCATCATTGATTCTAACAACAATCTCTTACCTGCAAGCTCGCTTAGAAATACAAAATGAAAATAATGGCGTGTATGTCAAACCCACATCAAAACAGTTTCTTAATGAAAAATAAAAAAAAAGAAACGAAAATCTATCCTAGTCCTGGTACTCACTTTCTTGAAAAAACTGCATGGATTACATCTCAAATTGAAACAAGACTCCAAAAAGTTACAAAAGTGTTAAAAAGCAAGTTACTTAGAAAGTTTCAATGCAGTTTACCTCCCTAATCTCCAAATGCAGCTAGTATCAAAAGATAAAGGAAATTCTGCAGTTTTAAAATGACCTCCTTCCTAAAGAAGTGTCTTCTTAAGCTCCAATAATTAGAAGTTGGTTTATCTTCAGAAATATTAAATATTTCTCATCTTATATCTCAGTAATTAGCCAAGTTAAAATTTCATAATGTTATGTATTTGTATTCCTTTAGTTCTTTCTCTCAGAACAAGAGGATTTAATGGGATAATAAGTAGTATCAAGAAATAGATGGGAAGATCTACAGTGTAATACCAGATACACAAGAGGTGAACTAACTATACGTGATAAAATGCAGATTCTACACAGAGAAAAAAAAAAAAAAAAAAAGCTTGTGGTGGGCTTCATCCCATCTAATTTTAGATTACCTCAGTATGGGAGTATACACCTGAAGCAGCCATTCTTCTGGATTAGTTTTACAGTCAGTGGATACAGTCACTTTTTAAATAAACACAAACCCAACAAACACACACAAAACCCATGTCAACCTTGTAAGATGACTCATACTCTACAGCCTGGCATTTTTCCATGAATCAACAAGAACTGCAGAATGTGGGAGTAGATAACTCATTTAAAGTCAATTATAAGCTCTACCTTTAAACAGTATTAAGGTGAAAGCAGGAAAGACTGGTATAAATAAGGCAGTCACTGCAGCACTCTACCTTCAGCTTCATTAAGAATTTATCCTCATTCACTGTTTAGTTAGCTTGGCTGCACTAAAATGAAACCTCCCAAACAGTGACTTTGGAAAGCCACACAAATTTCCTTCACTGTAGTCACTGACTAAGAAATACTGACTCTACAATGCAACAGGCCTTTTATCAACTATAGGATCAGCTATAGGTTAATTGTGAAGTAACTTAAAATTAAATCCGTCTAATTTCTTTGCATAAAGTACACTTCCCCTTTTTTCTCAGCAAAGATTTATGAACTATTGCAGGAAAAATCATTATTATAATAATTAGGAATCCTCTGTGGATTAAAATCTCTGGAAGTCTCTGTAATCCTTCTGAGAACTAAACATGTTTTCATTGTATTACATTAGTATTCTGACTCAGGCATGAAAAGAAACCTTTAATCTCCTCGTGCCTTAGGGATCCATGACTGTATGCTGATACTTAGAATGGGCTCAACCTAAGCATTTCAACACTTATTAGCCAGTAAAATAATCTGATCCTGAACCTTGACTTTTCATCAATGAATCTGCCATCAGCAGCAGCGGGATAAATCCACATACAATGTCTACCAAAAAAGTACAGGGATATTAATCTTCCATGTCCCTGAAAACAGTTATATTCAGGGTCCTCAGGATCACTATGGGGGTCCCCTCACAATACATATTTCCCATCCTCTGGTCCATTCAGGAGGGCACCTGTGCAGCTGTTCATCCCAGTCAGTTTTACCACTGCATGACCAGAGGTACAGTCCACTAACAGAAACATGGGTTTGATCAAATAACTGAAAGCATCTTTAAAAATTATTGTATGTCACAGGCTGTATCACAACACTTCACACATAGCGATGGTGACCGCTTCGCTTACACTAACCAGTATCTGAGATTATTCCTCCCAAGGATCACTCCCTGGAACAACTGGGGGTTTCTTTTCCCAAAGGTGTTACCTACAAAGAAGATTTGGTGTTTAATCTTAAATGGTTAGAAAAGGCACTCAGATACAGGCTATGATGAGTAGCTGTGTAGATGAAGCCAGTACTTCATTCCTGATGCAGAAGGGTAAGAGCACAATCCAACAGCTGCTCAGGCAGGCAAAAGGCTATCTTGGAGAGAGCCTGCCTATGGACAGTGCAGGCAGTAATGCCACGATTCCCAGCTTTTCTGCACATTGTACCCTGTGGGAGGGAGGTATGGGTACACATCCACTCCCTTCTAACTACTGAACATTTTGGCTGGAGGTATGGTCACCTGGGAAAGGGTGTAAAGTGGAAAGAGTTAGCCTGCATGTCACAATGTACCTTACATTAAATGAAGAATGAAAGCAAGGGAAATTCAACTTCTAGTTGGACTTGCTGATTACAGTGCAGCACCTAATAAACATCCTTGTTATTGGAAAATATCAAGCAGCTTTCCTAGCACTTCTGAGTCAGGTCATTTCCAAGGGGCACTATGTATGACACTACATAGTGACTACAACCCAACTACAACCCCACTACAACCCAAACAAACCGAAACAATAAAAACCCCCACTCTTCTGACAATTTAAATCTTTTCCACAGTCTTTGATGCATCTAAAGAAGACACAAACAAAATGGCATTTAACTACTTCCTATACAGGAGAAATTTTTGTTCTCAGCTGCTAATATGTTGCCACCAGTAAGGCTGTGACCCACAAAGTCAGTGTAGCATACCCTAGTGCATCTATTCAGTGGAATCACGCTCCATCCCGGCTGAACACTACAAAAAGTGTATCAATGAAGTAATTTCAAAAAGACACATCTTAGGATCAACTTCCAGTATTTGATACACACAGGTGATTTTTACTGACTCTGAGCTGAAGCTATAAATACCTATCAAAGGACAGAATTCAACAGCAACAGCAGATCAAAAGGACTAGCTTGAGTAGCTTCCTGTGAAGTGATACAAAAGGGAGAGTAAAATAAACAAAACATCATCAGCTGGCTATCTTTATGTAGGAGGGTGTAAATTGCTCTGGAGCAGTCCTTGAAACCAACAGCTACCCTCATAGAGGAGGAGGCCCAAGGACTGTAAGGAAAGCTCTGTGAATAACAAGCACCCAACAGAATTGATGGGAAAAGTAGTAAATGAAACAGTCTGCAGGGGTATAACAGAAGAGAAGAAACTTAATAAAATTGAACTAGGGACATGAAAAAATGAATAGAATATTCAGTCTCTACAGACAAGCCACGGGCCATCCCACAGAAGCACTTACACTTTTTGCCTGAAAGAGAAAGAATCAGTCCCGCATATACCTTCAAGGAAACATTTGCAACTGAGAGAAAGAAACTGCAATGCTTCATCCACCCTCTGCCACAATTTCCACAATGACTTTCCCTGCAGGCCAGGCTGATTCAGTGGCTAACCCAGCATAACTGCCTCTTAAAAGATGTGACAGAGTAAACTGTTTTGAAAAAAAAGTATCTAATAAGAGGAATATAGAAACAAAAGAAAAAATAAAACAACAAATATAAAAAGTAGAAAAAGACATCAAAAAAGCAAGGCATAAGTGAGAAAAGGAGAATAAAATACAGGAGATTCTGGAAGCAACAGGAGTTACAGGTTTTATTTCTAAGCCAGAGGCTCCTCTGTTCAACCCTGGGAAAGGGCAGAGCTCTGCTGCAGGGATGACTCCATGTACAAGCACCTCAGGCAGCTATAGCAGTTGCCCTAAGCTTCTCTCAGCTCTCCAGCACAGCCCAGCTGCAAGCACCAGTGCCAACACACCTAGCTCTCTGTATGAACACTCCCTCACCACAACAGGAGACACATCCCACTTTTCCTTCTGCTGCACCTAACTTGATTAGGACAGGACTGTAGCCTTCTTTGAGTGCTATATCACCTGTTCTTATGGATGCATTCTGGTAACAATTAAGGCCTGTTAGCAACTGGGTGGTTTTATTCTGCCATGTTTTTTGCAAATGAACTAATTTCAAGGCCTAGACAAATAGGCTTAACATGCGTGAGTTTAAGTATGCAGCCAGGGTTAATGGCTGCATTTCAGTAAAAATCCAGGTTAATTCCACAGGGAAGTGATAGGGGGAAACTGGAACATTCTGCTCTCCTTTTTGAATAAGACATAATTTCTTACCCTCCTTCTTTGGTTTCCCAGGGATAAATCTCATTTATTCATGTGCAACATGTAGATGTAGGAGAATGGTTTTATAAAATACAGAAGTTGCACCAAAACAAATTGAGAAAGCATTGGTCGATAATTAATGTAATAATTAATATAAACAGTTAATAGTGGGTTCAAGTCATGGCCGTAAGTTTTGTTCCTATCCCAGTTGGTCAGACACCTTACTATATATTTAAAAAAATTACTAACAGCTATCTACATTTTGCCTTGCCACTAATCAATCTTATTTAACTTCAGATAGGGTTTAGAGAATGCCATCATTTTCCTGTACCAGTGTGGTCAGCCACTTGAATATAGAATCGATTAACAATATAATGAAATACAAAAGGCTGCAAATGTTCTTCAATCATCACTATTAACTGTGCAGCAAGATGTAAAAGAGACCCATCAACAGCAACATGCTGGCAGTAAAGACAGCTTGATGAAAATGCAAACTCTACACCAGGTAGTGTAATGAATAATTTGGAGTTACCAAGTATGACAAATAGAGCATGCAAAAACCATGTTCAACATCCACTTCAACACTCTACTGTGATGACGTGTAGCTTTTGTTATAAAGCAGAACTAATAACTTATACAATAGTTATATCACACTGGCAATCTGTGAAAATTCCCATTAGAAGTGGCAAGGGCTCAAAAACATAGTATCTAAGTAGTAAAGTTACTCAATTAACTTATTTTCCATTTACAATTGCATTTTATCTCGGAAACTACTTTGGGATGTAACACATGTGGTCTTGGAAGTTTTATTCCTGAAGAAAATTGTAGTTAGGCTGTTGTCACTTTGATGCTGAATTTCTCTACAGGAATTTTCCAGTAGCCATGCTAATGACAACCTGCTCCATGGACATATTGCTCCCTCTTCTCCTTTTGCTTCTGCTCCTAAGTCTACCCTCACTTATCTCACACACATCTCATACTTTTGTCTCTCAAACAGCTTTCCATGTAGCAGATGTGCCTTCTCACCTTCAGTTTTAATACAATCACAGCCAGCAGCAGCATAACGTAAGAGAAGTACTTGAATCTCAGTTGTGTGCAGTAGAAGAGACAAATCTCCTGTTTCCAGACCAACAGCCAAATGTATTTTCCATATAAATCTCATGTTTATAAAAAAACATAGGTTCACAAATTACATACTTACAGTTATTCTCATTTCCATATATTTCTTCTACATACAGAAGCTCTCATGAGGCTATGCTATAGCATCAAGTTTTATTGCACCTGGCCATCATCATTCTTCTGCGTGGCAAGAACACAAAACTTCCCTGTCCTTCTGCAAGGGGTCAGCTTTCTAACGCCATCAGATATATTACACCTTCAGTCATATTTGATTGGACTGTTTCCCTCCTAAAATACGCTTTCTGGGTGCAAGGATGGCCAACTCACAGCTACAGGTACTTCCTTCAAAATCAGGTTCTTTACACTGAGTTCTTTAAAATGGCTGAGAAGGTCCCCAGTTCCATTAACCTTGAATTCAGAATGACATGTTCAGTGGCTGCACACTAGCTGGTCTGATCCATCAACATGAGAACAAGTATGGCAGCCTTTTGACCTGCATGTCATAAGAACCTCAGGGTTCCTAAATCTCTCAAGACAGAGAGAGATTGATTTAAAAAATACCCGAGAACTTTCCTTTCAGAACCAAACTCATATGTTAGACTGAATCTAAACAAAGAAAGAAACAAATTGTTTTCTGCTTAGGGACGTGGAAAGAGTAATACCAGCACATAATACCAGTGTATGAACCTTGTTCACTTGAAAAGAACAAAATTATCATGTTATATCTCCCAAAAATGACATTCTATTTAGTTGATTTTCACCTTTCTTGAATGTGTACAATCAGTTCACGCAAACATGCAGAGACAAATACAAGAATTTCTCTGCAGATAAAAGCACACAGGAAGAATGCCTTGGAATTCTTATTGCCATATCAAAATGAGGTACAAACATGATACATTTGCCATAGATCAGTAGTTTCCAAGTTTTTGGAGAGAACACTGTGAACTGGTTTTCATGACCACATTTCATGAACCACTTGTTATCATCATAAAGTTTTTAATGAAAATAACAAGAAATGGGTTTCCCCTGTGGACCAGCTTTGTATAGTCTCAAGCACTGCTCTTTGAGGATGATTATCTTTAATGGTTAGAATAATATAGCAGAGGTGCTCAATAAGGGTGTTAAAATTTAAGCAATCAAGTAATCAACCTGATTTTTCAAAAGGCTACATATGGACAACTCATTTTGAAGTTACTTTTGAAAAATATGACAATTTCAGGTCAGCTCAATGAACACAATGCCAGTTTACTCCCCCTGAAACAGAATAGGTCTTTATTTAGGTACCTGCATTTAGGTATCAGTAACTGAACATTGTTATCTTATGTTTAAAACAATAAAAATAAAAGACCTACTTGAAGGTCTTCAATTTTTCTTTTTCCCCCAGAACACTTATTTTTTCACCAGGCATTACAAGGAGCAAGCAGGCATTATGACATGTGTGACCTACCCAGTTAGCATTATTCAACCATGGACATTTTATTTTAAATTATTTAAGAGGGCAGCTTCCTCATCATTACAGATGAAGTATATATATTTTTTCAGTTTCCTTGTATTGATCACTGTAACCTCTACCATCAAGTCTCTCTTGACATACCTCTCTCCCGATCAGTGATCCCATTACAGCACAGACATTGCAGCTCCTTCATGTATTTCCTTCCACAAGTCCTACTGCAGCAGCCTAATATCAAGGAAGGACCACAGCTGCCTCTTAACCATTTAAAAGCTTCAAGATTATAGAAGTGCATATAACCTGTAATCATCACGGTATTCATACGATATCCTCTCAGATGCACGTAACCTTAGCAATACATTATGAAGGCAGCATTTGAAACAGGCTACATAAATTGCCCATACAAAAGCCCTTCCATTTGATTTCATCTTCTTCCTTTCTAAAGGCATTATCAACTCTTCGATGCTGTCCTAATATTGGGGAATTTCTTCAGAAGGATGAGGGCAGCAGTACAGTAAAGCCCAAGAAAATAAGTAAATGTTGAATTAAACAGAAATGTCCAAGACAGGGAATGTAAAATATGTGTGACACCTTCCAGAAGCCTCACTGTTGAATGTCTTCACAACTTTCCCTGCCAGTGGATCAGCTTTTCTCTGATGCTGCAGCATTCCAAGATCAAAACTGTGTCTACACATCCTACTTATAACACACAAACTAGCCCCTTAGTTTCAGAATCTTGCACAGACAGGTTATGAAATAGAACTGTTCAAAACAACACAATCTGGCAATAAAGTACTACCCATTAAATTCCTCTAGAGACAAAATACCGTGTACTAAGGTATGATCAGAGGAATAAAAGAAAAATCTTAAAGCTGTTTAAGACAAAGTAGTTAAAAGTCTCTAGGTATCTCAACAAGACTTCTTAGCCTCGTTAATCCAGAAACCATAAAAAACTGAAAAGAATGTTCCTCTCATGATTGATGGAATTGCCTGTGTTACAGCCCATGTGAATCAGACTGAGCTTCACAAGCCACAGCGCATTTGGGAGAGACGGCAGCAAAAGGCACTGATGGAATGAATACAGGCATTGGCGTGAAAGGCAGGCACACAACATTCAAGACACAAAATCAACTGTGTGATTTGAAGCAGGGAGCTGGATTAGATGGTTAGGCTCCTTTGTAGAGAGTAGGGCTCTACTTGAGGAATATGTACTCATCTCTGCTAGGACATGCCATGAAACACTGGCACTCTAAACTATGAGGGACTTTTCAAGTAGCCCAGAAGAAACAGACTTATGGGCTAGCCAGACTATCATCCTCCTTAGCAAAAGAGACAGACAAATTAATATCGGAAGCAAAGCATCCTTCAGACAAAGCACTTCACTCATAATATTTTGCTATTTGAAATATAAATACAGTTCATAAAGTTTTTAATGAACATATTTGGGCCAACTCTTAAAAAATGCCAAATATTTTCACCCAGAAATTGCAATCAAAATTCAGTCCACGTGGCCGGTTGGATGTTGTTACCCATTTCTGCTCCTTGTTGATTGATAGAAGTAATTCCAGAAAAAAAACTTATCAGGCAGGCAGGCAAGCAAACAGGTTCAGAAAATGCTAGTACCCTCTTTGGTTCCCTGCCCTCCCAACACATCCATTAGATGTTCAAAATTTATCGCTTGGAGATGTTCCTTCAGCTCAGATGCTAACACAGAATAAGCAGGTATTTGTTGGCTGTTACCATAGTGATAGTAGTCAAGGAATTTTCTGACAGCATGGTGCTTGACATAATGTCACCTCTTTAGCTTGCTAACAAATGTATGTTTAAACATTCATGTTCCCACGGACATTCATTCCATATGGATAACTAACTTCACTTGACCCAAATCCTAGTTCATTATGTGGGTGAGATAAGAAAGAAGTCATGGGGAAAGAACCTGTCACAGCACAGCTTTGCTGCAACAAGGCACAGCTCTTACTTGGAAACCAAATGAACATCAGGAATGAGATCGAGCTCCTGTACCGGCACATGCTACTTGAGTGAAATGTATTTGTTATGATAGATGCACACACTGGCACACAAAAGGGTGTTAAAATCACCATGTACTACAAGGCCAAATACCCTTCTGAGAGGGCCACAATTATTCCTGCTCTCAGTCCCCTCACTGCTCCACAGAAGAAATAAAGATGGTTCTGTGCTGGCAGCTGCAACACAAGTGGCAGAATGGGTGCCACTCTTCCACTCTGAACATCTCAAATAAAGGGGTCCTTCTCCTCTTTACCCTCACACAAACCCTTCTGCTGTCCTGCTACCCCCCCTCCCCCCGAATTACACAGCTATCTCCTGTCCCATGACTAGGCACTGCTAAAGCTATTTGCTGTGTAGTGAGGACACACGGTCCTGTTTGGAAGATAAGGAAGCAAGGTGAGCAACCCTTCTGAATACTTTGAAATTCTTTACAATGTCCTTGGGCCTCCTAAGATAAGAACAGGAGACTGGATGTTGAGACACTAAAGGTGGAATAATCATGAGGCTTGACAGCTTTAGGGGCCTTAGCTCATCTTGCATAGCCTGTAGATAAGAGAAACTAACCTAACCAAAGTAAAAACTCATTGTTAACAAAGAGGGGCTACCAGAGATAAGCCGGACCGTACCAGTTCTGCAGTTAGCAGCCTGTGACACGTCAGCATTTTGAACCAAAGGTGAAAAGTACACTGCGAGGAAGACTGGGAGCTTTCCTCCCAAAAACCCCTGAAGACCCCGGCCCACAACCACCAGAAGGCAGTGCACAAGCGCTAGTAAGAGGACACCTCTGAAAATGAGTTCCCAGAACTGATTAGAATAATCCAACCCCATATAATGAACATGTAGCCAACTCTGTTGAATATGCATGATTCAGTGTCATAAATACTTGCCTGCTGGACACTTCGCGGTGCAAGTTAGGAGGAGCGATCCCCCTTGCACCCGGTGCCATAATAAACATACCTGCTTTATAACCTTTCACGGGTTGGAGAGTTTGATTCTGCACATCAGCTGGGGAGAGGAATGAAAGCTTTGTCCGCGGAAGTGGAATGACAGTGCTGCCCACTCTCTGCCTTGCAAGCTGGAACTAGGATTCCATACATATACTCCTGAGGAATATATGTTTGCAAACAAAAGCTAGGGCATAGGCAGAATGTATGGCACTGTGAAAAAGGAACAGGGGCAGCAGCACAGAGAGGCTACAAAACACGTTCTGTAGATACTAACATTGGTGCCTCATGACTTCAGGGTTTTTTGCGTTGCTTTGTTTTACTTACAGAATCTCATGTTACTGATGTATTACTCTCTGATAGGAGGGTCTGCACAGGCTCCCTAGAGAAGCAGCCTAAAGGCTGAACTGAGACCTTGGTTAAGTCACTGAAGACACTCTATTGGCATGCAAAAAGTGTACTCTGCATTCTTCAACAGTAACAATAAAACATACATGTTAGTACCATATATCCTATGTTGATGCACAGTATCAAGGAATAACTCACAGACGTGGGACATCTGTGGAAGATTTAATCTCATTTTCATCTTCTTTTAATCTTATCTTCATCTTGCTTTAAAGATTCCTTCTGTCCTTCTCTGCCAGAGGTCATGTTAGCAAGCATCATCCAGTGACACTGTGATGATGTACAGGGCTACTAAATCACAAACGTGGAATGTGTCACCTCTACTCACCAGCACTCCTCTGATGTTGGAGTCTGTTTATTATATTAGCAGAGCATCGTCTCTCTGGTGATGAATTCATGTGAAACACCAGCTGAAAGGACTTTCCTGCTTGGTGCATGGCACTCACAGCACAAGAGGGACAACTTCTAGAAACACAGCTCATGTAAATACAACAATTATCATCAAAAACTAGAGGTTGTTTTTACTTTGTTCTGACTTGGGCCTATGCCAGATTAGACCCAGCATTCAGGCAACTGGGGAGTCATCCAACTGCCTCTCCTCTAGCTGCAGTTCACGAGAATTTATGCCTATAAGTCACATTAGCCACAAGGGGACTCACAGCTGCAAAACATATTGAAAAACCTGTGTGACAGCCTTCCACCTAGATGAGTGCGGGGCAGAATTTTAAAACATATGGTTTTTTCCTTCAGACTGAAATCTTTTGTTCTGGATGGAGTTTGGCTTTTAAATGCTTTAGCATGCAAATGTCTGATGTTATCTGTTACAGACCTAAACTTCTCCTCTCCCCTCTTTCTAAATAATCAAACATAAGGACTTTGTCTGCTTTTATATGAAATAACATAACTGCCACTTATTTTGGAAGGGATTATAATTTAATTCATTTGGTACCAATTTGTTCAATAGCGCTGAATACTTTACAATCCCTCATCAACTCAAACTTCCATATTTTAAAATAAAACTACAAAGCCAGAAACTGAGCATCTCAGAAACATGGAGCAAACCACAATCAGATTTAGTCACCAGCAGCTACACAAAGTCACAAAATTAGTAAGAACAACATCTTTAGCAGCTTCTAGCCATCTGGGGATAGCATAACATGCAGAAATACTTCAAAAGCTTAACTTCAGACACTTCAGTAACCCTTAAAGAACAATAATTAACAAGGTAAGCTTACATTTCAGTTCTATATATACTTTAAATAATGCCTATTTTTCTGTTATGTTTCTGTCTCAACATTACTTCAATGAAAACACTGCAGAAAGGGTCTGACTCTGAGCTCACTCTTTTTAGTGTATGTTCTACCTACAATTATCACTTCCAGTTACATATACCAGATTTCACAAGTGTCATTTGAGACTGGTCCTTCAGAATGTTTTCATACCTGTGAAATTACTGTGCTGGCAGCTGCCCCTTTCTTCCCCTGGAATGGTTTTGTCCCTGAAGGTCAAAAACTCCCTTTGAAGAATTTGTAATGAAAAGACACCTGAAGAATCAACATTTCTTGGTGCTCCAGACATGCTACTCTCCAGACCTCTTGCTGACAGCTAGTATTAAAATCCTGAGCCGCCTCTCTTGTGTCAGGCAATTGAGAAGCAAGGCAGGCTCAACAACCAGTCCAAGGAGAAAGAGGCAGTTCTGAAAGCATTAAAAATCTCAGAAAACTCTCAAGAGATTCTGACTATCAATCAGGGGAAAAAGAAAAAAAAAACCAAAAGAGAAGGAAGTTCTCATATAGGTCTCAGGCCCACTAAAACAAACGTAAAAAATACCAGCAATCTGCTAAGCCATCATCTGTCAACAAACATGGGTGACAGAGCTAGGAGATGGAAAGAAGAGTGAATTTCATGAGACGTAGTAATCTGGCAAGTGAAATATGACTTAAACTTTGATGAATGCCTGTGCTTGCTTCTGCCACCTTCCCTTCTTGCATTTGGTCACCATTCTCAGTATGAATGCTTATGCTATTTTTCTCTTGAACCATCTTGCCAACAATTGGTCAGAATCACAGCAATAAAATACTTGTCTAGTTTCTTCTGCACAAAACTCATCACCTCCATAATGCTCATGGAACTATCTAGGCATTTCTACCTAGACATACATAGAATCACAGAATGGTTAGGGCTGGAAGGGACCTCTGAAGGCCATCTAGTCCAGCCCTCCTGCAGTGAGCAGGGATACCCTCAACTAGACCAGGCTGCTCAGAGCCTTGTCTAACCTCACCTTGAATATCTCCAGGGATGGGGCTTC
The DNA here is from genome assembly GCA_025345505.1 of Todiramphus chloris collaris. NCBI lineage: Eukaryota > Metazoa > Chordata > Aves > Coraciiformes > Alcedinidae > Todiramphus > Todiramphus chloris. The sequence goes on along the minus strand of JANVCC010000057.1, from coordinate 8,176,363 downwards.
AACCACCTCCCTGGGCAGCCCATTCTGCTGTTCTACCACCTTCAATGTAAAGAACTTCCTGATGTTACAGGAGTTGAGAGCATGACAGTAAACAAATGCACAACACTGGCCACACCAACAGGCACACAAAAATCAAGAACAAAAAAAAAAAAAACTAAACACCAACTCTGACAGAAAACAGGATTTGTATCCTGCTACAGTGCAGGAAGCTGAGAAACACAACAGATTCCTTCCAGCAGGACTGCAGCGGCACGGCATTCTGGCCTCAAAGAAATCAACAGGGGAAGAAAATAGACACCAAGCAGCATGAAAAGACCATGAGTGTACAGTTTAACAGTACTGTAAAGTCCAATCTAATGGCTAACTGCTGAAAGGGGGGCGTCCCTATTACTGCCTCCTTCCCAGCAGCTCCAGATATACACTCCTGCAGATGCTTCTAAGCAGTCACTTCCATGTTTTCCTAGAGATTAACTTCCGTGAGACAATCCAACAGAAAAATAACTATGCCAAAAAATCCACTGGACAGCTTTCCAGGAAGTCAGTGCAAGGAAAAATATTGGGAAACTTGTCTAGGATGAAATCTGGGCTGCCTGTTCAGTGGCAGCTGTAGTAGGTCCTCAAGCTATACTCAAAGGAAATGAGACTATCTTGCACCATAAGATATATTATTTCCCAACTAGAGTTATCTCTATCAGCACTCTTATCTTCCATGTTGTTTCACAGGAAACAGCTTATTCCTACCAGCCCAGAGTGCTTCCAACAGGGAGACCTCAATAATCCTACCTATGACCAGCAACTTCATATACAGAAAGATGAAAACAAGTTTAAAAGTCAAAACCCGATTGCTCAGTTCCACTGAATTTATATCAATCCTCATGCAAAACTTTCAAAAAACATCAGGATCTACTTCATCTCAGTGCTGCAAGATAGGACATCATGTTAGTTCCTCATGCCCAGCTCACAGTGAAGCCATACGGTGATATCTCTGTGAAGAGAAAACAAAACCCCTCAGCCTTGGACATTCACCCACGTCCTGGGGTTCACATACAACTGTCATTGTAAATACCTCAGAGTAAGATGGGGAGAGATTATTAACAGTTTCTCCCAAAGCCACCAAAAAGAACATCTGAACTGTATCAACTCATACACCTTAAAATATATTTCAGACATAAAATACAAAGGGACTGGGCTGACAGCATCTGCAATGCTTTAGCTGCTCTGTTTACTTAGATAAATCTTTAATTTATATCTCCTCTATCAAGTCACCGCAGGAGGCATTTATGAATGAATTAACCAATAAAACAAACTCATACTAGTAATTTATTTCTGCATTTACAAGCAAGATAGAGTGTTTAAGGTGCCATCTGAATTAATAGTATAGGATTACACAAAGAGATTAAAAGAGAAAACAGAAAAAAATGAGAATGGAGGAAGTAGTTTTGAGAATTTATGAGCCAAGTAATTCTTTCATATTAATCAGAGTAACTTCAATTATTATTACTTTTCCAGTACATAGAAAATTCTGTCAATGCTGTACCATAGTGACTGACAGTAAAGATACCTTATGACACAGCACAAAGCTCATGCTGCTGTCTCCAACAGTGGCAGTGATAAATATCACCAATGATGAAGGGTGCAGAAGCAGCATCAGCTCATGCTTTCAATCTAAACAGGAGACCCCAGCATCACAACTCAATCTTTCTTCCCATTGTGCACCCCAACTTGGGCTCCAGCTTCCTATCCTGTGTCTTCTCCTTTCTCTTAAGCTATGGCTCTGCCTCCTCAGCCCGGGATCCCAACCCCAGATCTTCAGAGCTTCTTCCTCCTGTCTCCCTCCTCCGTATCTTTACCTCAAGATCTCAATACATAACCACTAACACTCACAATGGTGGATAGCAGCTTATAGACAGCACCCTCACAGACACGTGTCTAAAATGGGAACAGACCTATTCTAGAAAATCGAGGCTTAATTATGTTTACTTTGTATTTGGCATCAAAACCTATGAAAATGCAGCACGAGCATTTATAAAGCTCCAAGCGCAATTCACCTCCAGTGCCAAAGAGTGGCATTTGGACATATTGTAGCATAAATTCATCATTATTATTACTAATGCATTTAAATTGCCTTTTATGCTTTCATAGTGGCTCAGTAAAAATAAATTAAACATTAGCATATTTCTTACAATTAGACCCTCATCACATTGCGAATCCTATTCATTCTAGTGAATAGGGTTATTTGAATACTCTTAGATGCACCCTTGCATTTAAAGAGAGATGGGACAAAAGAAATTTTCTGTTAGAACTGGGTAAGCCATAAAAAATGTATAATTAAGTATTTCACAACTGCTCTCTACAAACAGACGTAAAAACAAAATGATTGGTGTTTACTTGGAAATGCTGTCAAAATATTACAGTATTTTAATTAAAGACAAAAACCATCTGTATGAAGAAAGAGTTGAAGGAAACAACAGTGTAACATCTTAGAACTAAAAGAAATAGAAGCAAATATAAAGTTCTCAAATACTTCAGCAAGCTCATTAATATATAGCTGAAATAACTACTCTTAATATTCTCAGGAATTTTCTCATCCACAAAGACTTTCTATTGGGTCATTTCATTATGCATCACTTCAGGAGAATTCAATTTTCTGACTTTGTAAAAATAAGGTCTCCTAAGTGCCTCAGACTTGCTCAGCGTGCCACAGAGGAACGATGTGCACACAAGACGTAATAAACCCCTCGGTCCCCATGCACAGGTGCAAACAAACAGCATCTGCACACTAAATCTGCAGACCACACCACTCTCCTGCTGCTTTCTTCATCCTAAGCAATGTGTGCAAACGGCAGCGCTGAACTTGTGCCATCAAAATCATTTCAGTGCTTGCGGAGTGCCGTGTCACGCTTGACTGAGCAAAAGCAAAATTAGATGGCAGAGATAAAGCTGAACAACAAAAAAATATTGGAAGCATAACTTACTTTGTGTATAAATCAATAGTTCAAAGTTTGATCCGCTGGGGAAAAATCCATTCTGTGAAAAACTACTGAGGTAAAAATTTTGACAGTGAACTTTGTCTGATGTTAATGAATGTAATGCTACTGTCTTCAGTGGTGGTAACAGCTTAGGTATAGACTGACATATTTTAAAAAGGAAATGCACGCTCCTACCTGTGTGATTCATCAACAGCACACAGTAGGTACCAGAAAAAAAAATTAAAAGTACTGCAAGTTTGAAGTGCTGGTTCCGGCTAGGAACATGGACTGTTTGATGTTTAGCTTTGCACACAGCTTTGACAGCAACTTCAGCTGGTCACTCAACGCATTTTAGTTGAAATTCACCCTCACCAGTATAGCGTGCTGACCACTTAAACTGGTCTTAACAACAATCTCAAATGCCAAGAGAAGAGACTTACTGTTCAGCTCTGTTAGCAAAAAGGGGTAAAAGAGGGGTAAAAGACCTTAACAGTCAAGCTGATTCATTTGTCCAACATTATTTAGGGACAAAGTCAATAATTTTTCAATCAATCTTACACACAAAATTACATCTGCTTCCCACAGGGCAGTGTGTTCCCAGACAAACAATGCTACTTAAGCTGCCTTAATATTAAGCTGCCTTAATAGAGGAAAGGCATTTCAAATAGGGTCCTGCAGAGTTATATATTGGCCCTACTTCTGAGTCTTGACCAACAGCTCAGATGCTGGAACACAGAATATATTTATAAAACCTATGGCTCCAAGCTGGGACAGACTGTAAACACTTTGGAGTACAAGAACAGAATTCAAAATCACAGATCAGGGAATTGGTCTGAATTAAAAGAGATTAAATTCAATTTAAAACAAAACAACTAAAATACAAAACTCTCAAGAGATTCACCCTTTTTAGGGGGGAAAAAAACCCAATGCCCAGATATACTAAGGGCTGGACTATGGATCTCAAAATGCAATCCAGTCATTATACCACTAAAAAAATGGCTGCAGAGGAACAACATGATGTTGATAAAGACAATGCTCAGGCTATGATGCACTAATAGAGAGGCTGGGTACCTATTAAATTGCTTTACTGGGGCCTCAAGAAGCCATTTTAGAACACCACAGAATCAGAGAATTATCACAGTTGAAAAGAACTCTAAGATCAGCACATCCAACTGTCAACAATAAAAAAAACCCTGAAACACCCATAACCACAGAAAAAAAACAAACCCAAACCAACAAACCAAAACGAAAATGAACAAACAAACAAAGCCCAATAACAACAACAACAAAACACCTCACCATCCCAATAGAGCATGTCCCTCATCTAAAAGTTCTTTTGAATACCTCCAGGGATGGTGACTCTACCACCTCCCTGGGCAGACCATTCTAGCACCTGACTACTCTTTCACTAAAGAAAGTCTTCCTAATACCTGATCTAAACCTCCCTGGTGCAACTTCAGGCCATTTCCTCTAATCCTGTCATTATTTACTTGAGAGAAGAGTCTGCACCCACCTCACTCCAACCTCCTTTCAGGTAGTTGTAGAGAGTGATAATGTCTCCCCTCAGCCTCCTCTTCTCCAAACTAAACAGCCCTCAGCCTCTCCTCACAGGACATGTTCTCCAGACCCTTCACCAGCTTGATTACCTTCTCTGAACTTGCTTCATCAACTCAATGTCTTTCTTGTAGTGAGGGGCACAGAACTGAACCCAGTATTCAAGTTGTGGCCTCACCAGTGCCAAGTGTGTGGGCACAATCACTCCCCTACTCCTGCCGGCCACACTGTTTCTGATGCAGGCCAGGATGCTGTTGGCTTCCTTGGTTACCTGGGCACACTGCTGGCTCATAGTCAGCAAGATGTTGAGCAGCACCCCCAGGTCTTTTTCTCCTGGGCAGCTTTCCGTCCACTCTTCCCCAAGATTGTAGTGCTGCCCTGTGGTTGCTGTGACTGAAATGAAGGACCTGGCATTTGGTCTCATTAAGCCTCATGCAATTGGACATCAATTCAATCTGTCCAGAGTCCTCTGCAGAGCCTTCCTACCCTCAAGCAGATAAACATTCCCACACAATTTGGTGTCATCTGCAAACTTTCTGAAGAACACTCAATCTCCTCATTTAGATCACTGATAAAGACACTGAACAAGATGGGTCCCAAGACTGAGCCCTGGGGAACACCACTGGTGACCAGGAACCAACTGGATTTAACTCCATTCACTACCAGTTTCTGGGCCCAGACAGTTTTTAACCCAGTGAAGAGTACGCTTTTCTAAGCCACGAGCTGCCAGCTTCTCTAGGAGAATGCTATGGGAGATAGTGTCAAAGGCTTTACCAAAGTTCAGGTAGACAATGTGCACAACCTTTCCCTTGTCCACTAGGTGGGTCACCTGGTCATAGAACGAGATCAGGCTGGTCATAGAACGAGATCAGGCTGGTCACACTGCCACATGGCCATGGAATTACAAATCAGCCGGATAAAGTCCAAAGGGACTATTCTAGAATAACAAGATGAAAGCGTGATTAGTGACAAAAAATTAGAATTTCTAAAGATAACTACAGCCCTCTTAAAATACTCAGAATATTACAGAAATGCTGGTAATCAGTAGCCCTCTGCGATGACTATGCTAAGCATAGGGGAAAAAAAAAAAATCTCAATATGCTCAAATATGTGCAAGGAAAACCTAGTTAAACCCAAGTGTTGAATTTCTCAATCCAGAATGGTGGTGGGACTTCTATTGCTTGTTTTAAACTAGATTACATAAACACATATCACACAAAAAGTCTAGGACAAAGATTCTCAGGCCAAAAGTTTAGAGAATCCTGGTATCTATACGTATTTTTAAGGCATCTATGGGTGATAATCAAAACAGTCATGTCTGTGAGCAATAAATACAATGGAACATAATTCTGTAACAAGGAAATATGCTGGTAGATGGAAACAGAAGAACACTGGGAAAATCCATGGGTTAGCTCATTTCCTAACAAAAAAACCAGCATATCTCAATGCAGAGAAAGAAACTTAAGAGACTTTTGGGACAGTTAACACTCTTCATTCTGATGACACTCGGAAGAATTTTCCTTTTTACAGCTATTACACAACTGTGCATCAGAAAGAAAGATTCATGGGCTGTTAAGCAATCAGGGACCTTTGTATGGTTTTAGCTAAGAGGGCATTGAGGTTCATGTTTTTTCTCTGAATAACACAAGGCTTAAGTGTTTAGAACATGTTTCTTCTCCAGCCATTTCTACTTCACACTTCTATCCCACCTCTTCAGTATTTTCAGAAAAAATCATCTCAGGGAAGGAAAATTTTATTTGTCTTCTGTGCCACTGTAGACACAGGAACTTTAATATGCTAGTTTGTACAGGGATATGGCTGAGAAAGAGACAGATGGCCCATTCTGACAGCACTGCAAACAAAAGCACAGCTCTTCTACCTGAGGAATTTTCAGCAGCTGAAAGTTAAAATATTTAAGCTACAAGACTTCTGAAAAAATGAATGCAAACTAGGAATTTTTTACAGCATTAAACTTTGGTTAATGTGAATGTCGCATTTATGAATATATAATCCAAGCATAAAATGGGATAATGAAGGCCAAGCTGAGGAAAGATCTCGACTCATGGAAAAATGGGTAAACAGGTACATCTATCTATCTATACCTATATATCCATATATCTCAAGTGCGAGGGATGACAGCGAGATCAGTAGACCTCTCAGCGTATAATATTGGTTTTAATCTATACCCACAAAAGATTTCTTCTCAACACTGTAACAAGTTTTATGTCTTATAGCAAGACAATATTATTCCCGTGTGTCAGCTGAGTTTCTTATCTTGCTGCCTCTCCTCTGTACCGTCTCATTCTCTCTCCTCAATGCCCAAGCAAAGTGCCTGAATTTCTTATTTGAAGTGTTTCCTCTAAACCATGTTTTTTTTTGAAAAGCATGGAGATTCAGAGGGGACAGAATGAGACAAATGCCTCAATTACACCATATAAGCAGGAAATCACTGCCATTCTCATGATAAATGCGAGAGAACCAGTCAACACAGTCGACATCAAAGAACACCTAACTGTCCATGCATAGTTTACGTGCTCCCTCTATCTCACTCCTCCCTGCTTAGAAGCATAACCAGCTTTTCTTTCTTTGGATTGATCTGGTGTCACTAATTCGTATGGGTATTTGCACTTCAGCAAGGGGAGTATAAATGCAATAGGAAATCAGAAGAGTAAATGTTTAACTTGACACTCACTTAGTGTCTGTGTAAGTGGCCAATTTGAGAGGAATGAAGGAATGGAAAATGCAGTCCTTTCCTCTTACAGCATCTGAACTTCTCTTATTATCCAAAAGCCAGAGGAGAGTCTACCAGTGGTTTTAAAATGACATCAGGTTTGACAGCCTGTAATTCTCAGTGACTTTCACCTCTGCCAACAACATAGAATCTTTCCCATGAGAGGATGCTTTGCAATTCCTTTTGTTTCCTAGCAGGAAAGGCAGACTTGGAGGCATATGCACTGTAGTATCTGCTCGCTGGGCATTCTGAACACCAACAGATTCCTTTAAGAGGACTCTCATGGGCCCACTTGCTTATGTTCACTAAGAAACTTGCAGCATGTCAGAGATGCCACCAGTTCCAGCGGCCTTCTGACTCTTCTCCCAGAAGCTGCTTCCCTCCTACCAAGTGTCAGCAGAAGGGAGTCCATACCCACAGGACAAGTGTTCCACCCATAACTGGGTGATTTTGTGCTCCATCTGCAGCTTACTCAATAAATGGAGCCATGAGGCCACATTTCAGTCCCTGTAATGAGAGTGCTATTGCTCCAACATAGTCTGGGGGAACAGCCAGGAGCTTCACCAAAAGGCAGCTATTTGGTATGTACAGTTCTACAGATCCCCTGCACAGTGGCAGATGTGAGAGCATTCACTTGAGTAAGGAAAGACTGTGGGGCAGGCCTTGAAGTACCACAGCCTATGTACAGATTCTTCTGCATATACATCCCTGGTGGTCACGAATGTAGTTTGTACTGGTTGTTATTTAAGCCCCCTGGATCTGAAAACACAATCTCAACATGGCACTGAGAAACCAGTGTTCATCACTGGCACCTTGCATGTGATTTCTTGGCTTTGCCTTTGCCATTATTCTGCCTGGAAGATTGCAACTACTGCTATAATTCTTATTTATTATGTTTTAGATACCTTAACTGCAAATGGCAACTTTAGTAGGTTTTTTTTGTGTGTAATACAGCTCCATCTACAGTGAAATGCAGCCTAAACTCAGCTAAGGAAAACACAGGTTAGGACAGTACATTTGAGCAGAAGGTTGCTCTCACAAAGCAGAACATATTTATCAATTGTCAGAGTACTGTCACATAAAATAGGAGTAAGCATCTGTATCAGTTTAACTTTTGCCTATTTATTAAACACATTAAAGTACACAGATAAAGCTTCTGTTTTATGAGAAGGATTTGCATTTTGCTAATAAAACCAGAATTTCAGACCTGCTGTGAAACAAAGAAAACCCCCCAACTCCAGCAATAATATATTATGTGCTGAAATTTGTTCAGCACATCAATCCTGGGGAGAGTGTCTTTTGCTGGTACCTTAGCTGAGCTAAAAATTTCCTTTCAAAAGAGTAAATCATACAGGTGACAACTTGGCAATGAAGGGGGAAAGGAAAAATACGGATGGTGTAGTGCAGCAGAATTGCAAACAAAAGACTGTTCTACAAAATGTGATTGTTTTCTTTCTCATTTTAACAATAAGAAGCATATGAAACATAGGGACTTAGATAAAGGGAGAATGGGAACCAACAATTAAAATCAGAGGTCTTGTTAAAAGATCCTTGATCTTAAATGACTTTCATTAGTTATTAATGTTGACTATCTGGAGAATAGCTTTCAACAGGAATACTGGGTAATACCTAAAACAATGATAGTGAGTGACACTACTGTAATACAGATCACTTGTAAAAACATACCATCTGATGATTCCCTGCTGCCTAAAATGACTGTAAAAGGTTAAAATCGGTACAAAAGGGTTATATAATAATTCTATAGCAAAATAATCAACATAACTAACAGCAATAAGAACACAGAACTGTAACAGGACAATACTTGAACAAAACAAACCACACTGATGAAGAGAACTAAGCTAATCCGGTTTGTCATTTTTGGCTCTGGCACACAGGGAAGAACTGAAAGACGGCAATCTTCTTTCCACTCACATCCACCTTTGTCAAAGGGCTAGAGAATTTGATTATTCCCCTAGAAAGCAGCTCTTGGAGATTGACTGCTGCATAGCACAAACTTCCCAGTTACATCTGACACTGGACAATATTATCCCCTACCTAGTAGAGTTCAGCACCGCTCCTGCTGCCCCTCTGAACACATCTGGGGCCCCTTCAAAGAAAAAAAGGAGGATCCCTCCCATAGCCTCCCTGCACCCTGATTTCTGATGCAAAGGACGTCAGCAGGTAACAGACCCTACTCTTTGTTCGTTTGGCTCATGTCTTCAAGATTGGGGAGGTAGGGGGGAGACAGAGAGAGTAAGAGTCCCCAGAACTGTAGTTTGAAAACTGCAGACAAAGAACAACTCTGTTGCAAGCTTACAATGCCCTTTCAGAAAAATCCCTGTGCCATTTGTATAGGGCTTTGCTTTTTACCATACACTTAACAGCAGTCTATGAAGCTACATAAGCTTCCTGCAATTCTCCTTCAGGTTTTATAATTGTTCTGGAAACTGCAATTTGATATTTATAATTACACATAACAGATGTACAAGAATAATGGTAGATTGCATTTCTTTTAAGTTAATAGAGCTGGTAATATAATCATCTCATTAACCAAGTCTGGCTTCAGAATTACTGCTCTTAGATAGAAAAGGAATTACATTGTCTCCAAGTCATGACCTGTGAAAACGCTACACAATTCTGTGCTTGTTTAAACTTTACTGAATATATTTATCCTTTATACAATTTTCAGATAAAAAAAAGAAATATTTAAAAATCCATTCTAACCTTTAATACTTCATGCTAAACAATAGATGATTCTCTTATTTTGAGAATTGCTGGAGACTTGGTAGATAAAACCATGAAGGCTCTACTGGAAATTTGCCTAGGACTTCTCGACATGTTAGAAGTGCTGCTCCACCACAGCTGTCTGTGTGACCTTGGGACTGCTGGTATCTCTGTGTCTCTGTTCCAGCTCGGACATGAAACCAGCGCTCCCCTACTGGAGAGGAAAATGGTGATGATAAATTTACTGACCATTTTAAATTTCTCATATACCACACTACTTGATGGTGTTAGTCTACAAAAGATGAATATGGGTGGTTTATATCAGCAAACTGACTGTAGGTCACAGGATTTAAAGGTTACAGGCACTCCCAAGGGTGCAGGACTACAAAAACTTTTCCTAGGAGAGCAAGTCAGGAAGAAGCAGCCTAAGAAATAACAAATCAACCATTTTCCAGGCATCTGCTGTCAAAAAACACAGAATGCAACCTTGTGCCAAATTGCATGTCAAAACAGATTAATTAAATGCATGCCCTTAGCTGTGTCCCATTGCCTACCACAGATGCATTGTATTTCTAAAGAATTTTTGTAGGTTAGCGATAATATTGCTGGGTTTTGCTCACACCAGTGCAAACATTTTTGAGCAAAATGATGGGATGCATTATATATTTGCAACACTCTCCAATTATAATTTCACTTTTTCTTGGCTCATGAAACTGCATGAGCAGTTATTTAAAAAAAAAAAAAGAAAAAATTAAAAATAAACATAGTTCTCTCAACTACACTAAAAAAAACAAACAGGAAAAAGCCTTCTGAAGTTCTTGTAGCTTCAGTCTGGACCAGATAACTTCCTTTGCCTTGCAAATTGAAATTACTTTGAAAAAGGTTAATTGTGATTCTTTCCGTACTCTCTGGGGTTTCACTGTTGACGTCAATTGCAAGCTACCAAGTACTCCTCCACAAGCAATTACAAATTGCAATAATGCCTGTTCAGTCTTAGATCAGACATTATCTATATTTTCATCTTTTTAACTGTACGCTCCAACAATATCGGTTTCATTTTCAGTTAAAATGCCATGTTCCTTAGATATGGACTACATTACAGTTTCACAGTTGACCTCTCCTTCCTCAGGTGAAAAATATTAAAAAGATAATATAAACTAACTAGAAAAAGACAAATAAACTAATTCCTAATATATATATATATATTTTTTAGCTATTACTTTTTAATCCAGAATGAAGTGCTATTTTGCACACTTCTCAAGCATTTTCCCACAGGGGGCTGGAGCACCTCCCTTATGAGGCCAGGCTGAGAGAGGTTGTTCAGTCTGAAGACAAGAAGGCTCCCAGGAGACCTTCTTCAAGTTTTCAATACTTAAGGGGGCCTATAAGAAAGATGGGGAGGGACTGTTGGTCAGGGAGTGTAGTGATTGGACAAGGGGTTTTCAATTAAAGGAGGGTAGATTTAAATTAGACATTAGAAAGAAGTTATTCATTCTGAGGGTAGTGAGACACCCGAACAGTTTGCCCAGAGAGGGTGTGGATGCCTCATCCCTGGAAGCATTCAAGTGCTGGTTGAATGGGGCTCTGAGCAATGTTGTCTAGTTAAATATGTCCCTGCCCATAGCAAGGGGGTTGGAACTAGATGATCTTTAAGGTCCCTCACAACACAAACCATTCTGTGATTCACACAGGAACTTTCAGAATATTTTTGCTTCTGCCATTATTTGACTTGGAGATTTCCTTAGGTTGTTCTACTCCTAATAACACAAGCTGCCAAGGAATTACTCTGTGTCCTTTCATAGGGAGGCTGTTGCATAAGAATAAACTCTGGACAGCCTAGCAAAAAAAAAACCAAAACAATACAATTTCATCTGGCTTATGCCAGTCTGTCACTTAAAGGGCACCCCAGTCCCAGAGCTGTAGTTAAAGATCACCTTTAGGCTTCCAGTAATATGAAGATACATACATGCCCATTATGAGATTAATGCATATTTTTTCCTCTGTACTTATTACATGAATTTAAAATTATTTAACACAGAATGTACTTTGCAATTCATTTTCTTCTTTCCCTGTACTTTTAAAAAATCCTCTGACTGTACTCATTGAAAATACCTCTTTTTAAGTCACCCCTTTGAGAAATATTAATGCTCCCACATGTGTCTTATTCAGGACTTTCATTGACCTTGTGTCTGAAAAAAACACTTTCTGTATCAAAGAAAAGCAAACTTTTAAAATAAGAGATTATTTTATGACTATGTTGAATATCTTGAATTCCATAAAGGAATTAATAAGGAAGACTATATAATTTAATAGGAAGCTTGACAGAGGCTGAAATATTAATTTGTATTATATAGAAAATATAAAAGTAGGTATATACTAGAATGAACATCTTGGGAAGAAAAGTAGCAGCCTACCTCTCAAATTACTCTCATTCTCCCACCTGCCATGGTAAGCTCCTAGCAGCTGTGGTCTTTATTAAATCTTGAGGCCTTTATACAACACTTAGCCCTGCATTAACAGCTCTGTGACAAAATCTTCCCTGCGCAGCCATTCCAAGCTATCCTCTAGTTCCACTGGAAGCTCTTCTTGAATACCTCCAGGTTGAAGACAAAAAGGACTGGCCAAAGGAAGTTAAATTACATAGCTTTCTCATCCAGTCTTTGAGCTAAACCTATGGCTCAATAATAACACTGACCCAGCTTTAGGGCTCCTTGTACTTCCTCAAAAGTGCCACAGCTGTGTAGAAGAACAGATCTGAAATAAGCTGATCCTGCTGATTGGGTACAAATTCACCCTGCCAATTCAGATCTGTTAAAAAACTGATTGTTAAGTTAGCATCAATGGGCTTTATGAAGGATTAAGCATTGCCTGCACACCTGCAGCCCATGTAAAGAAATAAAGCCAGCACAAACTCCATCTCAAGTACTCTGGCTAATCTGAGAGAATGACTACTATGGGCACAACACTGCTTCTGAACACACTGGTTTTACTCAGGGCCCTGACAGTGCACAGACCCAACTATATGAAAATGGAAATCAGAGAGAGAAACTTCCCAAGGGAAATTCACCCAGGATAAGAAAAATGTGTCTTCTGGACCTCAGCACCCAGGATGTATGCAGGAATAACCTTAGTTTGAACTTCAGTTATTTGGCATCTTGCATACAAAGGATGATGAGAGTGAAAGAAAACTGAAGGAAGATGTATTACATAACAGCCTGCAAGGCAGAAGCATCATAAGCCCAGGAACTTTTGACATAATTTCTCCCAACAGAATAGCTCACCTTGGACACAAAGACCTCTTAAGAGGAAAGAGTCTTGTCACTGCAGCTCCTGCCCACACAGACTTACTGCTTCTGGAGGCCTCTAGTGGATTCAACACCACAGAAGCTACAGTGAGACCAAAGATCAGTTAAGGGTTAAGTTAATTCTCAACATACAGAAGTTAATGTGATTCTGTGTAATGTGATTAGAGTTCCTAGCAGTCAGTTTTCAGGTCATATATCATTTCTTCCTACACTCCTCCATTTAAGCAAAATCTATTAGTGAATTTCAGAGGAAAAAATAACCTATGGTCTAGCTTCTAGACACACTTTTGGAGTATTCAGACTACTGTAGTATTTCCTTTTCAGTAAATTCTTTATTTCCTAGAAATAAAACAGCTGTTGACAGGTCCTAAACAGGATACAGGCAGCAGTCACATTCCAGAGCAAATAGGCACAGGGTCTACTCTTGGGAATAAAGCAGCATTAAATATAAGTACTCAGTCTCTGCACTAAGACCACGAAGCACAGGTACAGCTATGACATGTATAAATTTTAAGAGACTAACTATATATTCTTCATGTTCTCTATTTTCTGCCTGTTATTTTACTGGTTTCTGTTTGACAACTTATACCTTGTATGACTTGTGCATCTAATGCAAATCAGATTCAGGTAAGTATGTGAATTTACATACTTAATAAAGTATTCCTCAGACAAACTGGTCATTTTATTTTCACTGTGCGTTCATGGCCACTGCAGTGAAATAAAACACCACCTGTCCTCAGTAGTACTGAAGCAAAAGGTGGTTTCCTGAATTTCCTCAGCATTCTGTGGCACACATGCCCACCAGTTCATGCCTGTGGGCTGTTACTGAAGCCTAAGAAATGCAACAGATGTTTATACACTTCATACCACCAACTTCAACAAATAATATTGTCTAATTCCATCTATTTTAACGTGAAATTTTAAAACCTTTCCTTGCTCATAAATACCTTCTGAAGTACTATAGCAATTTTCCCCTTTCCTACATGTTCTGTGGATCTTTAAAGTACAGAACAATCCTTTTCTCATGTTGCTACCTTCCTCTTCAGGCAGAGAATTTCCTTTACCATAATTGTGTGTTATGAGTATGTTTATGTTATGTATCTGACGGGGGTCTAAGCATTCTTGTGCAGTTTTGTGATCGATTAAGAGGTGCAAAAGTAGGCAGTGTCACTGCCCTGCTCACACTGAGGTCTTCCTCTTCCCCCCTCTCACCAACACTAGCAAACACCAGGACCATACGGAGCTAGTTCAGGGGCTTAAACTAACAAAAACACAATCCTCCCAAAACCCAACAAATAGTTTCAGTGTAGCAATTTGCAGGACCTGAGTGATGAGTCAGGCTGGCACTGCTGTACTCTTCAAGTGAAAGGGAGGGGCAGAAACATATGTCCTGATTTAAGCCTAGCTAAATTACATCATCAAACCACGCCTAAATGGTCCATACTGTCTGCCGCTGCTTGAAGTAGTTTGAAATAGCATCAAGTTGTCTTCAAAAAAGGATCACCTATAGTAGACCACTGTAGGCATTTATGAATTACTTCTAGATAAGTGATACAGAGGTGCTGGTCTTCTGTTAGAGCTGCATTTTTCAGAGTTAGCGTTCTAGAAACCATTACCAACAGTGTGCTGAGCTGAAAAGCAAAGCAGTGTTTGTGGGAGGGGATCACAACTCTTTCTGGACCCACTGACACAAAAGAGATGTCAGTGCTTGGTCAACCAAGTGCCTTGTCAGGTGTGGACTAGAAAGAACAATCTTCAGGTTAAATGTCTGTTGAGAAAAGAACTCTAAATTAATTATGTTCTGAGAGAAGCACAATGGTAGCAGCAATGCAGCAGGACTATGTTAGGGGCAGGAATTACACAGCTATGGGTATAAGAGACTGGTAGCCAGGGAAATGTCAGGAAGTCCAAAAAGGAATATAAAGTCTACATTGCACCATGCTATTCTGTGCATCATGCTATCCTGTACATCACTAACAGCAACTCCTCATTAGCACTGCAAGCCTTTTCTAGCAATCAGTAAAGGTTAATTTTCATTCTCTTCCACACAGTCAAAAGGAGGCTAATTTTCAGTAAGAGGTTAATAATAAATAATTTAAAACTTTGTCAAGAGTGTATGGGTTTTTTGACCGCCTGGGTAGTTATTTTGACAACTTGAGAAGCAGGAACAAAGCACTGGCAAAGTTGAGAAATCCTGTGGTTGCAGCAAGGAATGAGAGAAAGCACAAAAATCATCTGAAAACAAGGGTACATGAAAGCCTCAGATCAGCCCATCAAATGCATTTACACTGCACAGAAATCTGAGACAAGGCTCGGCTTGCCCAGCTGATATTTAAAGGCCATGATGCTTTAGGATTCAGGCTGGAATCTAGGAATCTGATGTAAAGGTAACCTGCACTGTAAATGCGCCTTTTATATTTTACAGGAAAAAAAAATAAAGGCTCAGGCTGAGTACTGTTGAGTACCTGCTTCTGCCAACAATTTTAGCAGGGGCTCTCTCTCAAGATGTCATCAAATATCTAAACTACTGCTTCATCACCACTGGTATATATTTCGGGCATATTTTGTACCTGATTTGAAAGGCATTTTTCCTGTGCTGCATGAAGATGAGCTCAGTAGCATAACCATTCCCAATATCATTTTTCTGTTCTATCAAATTCAAGTCTACAGACATATGTTATTGAAACGCAAAGAATGTAGTCTCTACTACCTCATTCAATTGCACCAAGAGCTGGTGCCTTCTGCCAAGTGATTCATGTTTTGTATCAGAATGGATTTCATCCCTTCATAGTAATTTCTGTTTTGTATATAGAGAGTATCCACAGATTGACTGGAAGGCACCGGCATTATTAAAATATATTTCCTGGAATACTAAAGATAGTTTCAAATATTCAAAATCAACATCTAATTGGAAAAGTAGAGGAAAACTAAGCATGTCATGTACTCCTATATTCCATTTAATGAAAAAAATTTGGGATTTTATGGAAAGACTTCTGTGCCTTTTTATTTGAAAAGGACAATGACAATGGCTGCATTCTTTTGTATGACTAGAAATACCATGCTAAATTTTTCATACCTCTTCATCCTAAACTATGCTTCTCTGAGATGGTATATGTACAAGGATTTCAAGGTTTGGGTTCTTTTTTGTTGGTTGGTTGGTTGGTTTTTGTTTGGGTTTTTGATTTGGTTTGTTTGTTTTTTACACACAACCACACCCTCCATTTTTTCTGTCTAAATATCAAATAATTCTTAATTAAGTATTTCACAAAGCAGAAATCTTCTGTCTTTGCACATAGTCTCTGGACATTGTCTTTCCTCCTCCTCCATCTTCTAGTATCTGTTTCAATCAATTTTAAATTCATGTTAAAGATGCTTTTGTGGCTTATGAAATCACATGTGCAGAACCTGAATTTTTGAGGGTCTGCAAAACAGCAACATCTAAGACAGTAAAATTGGTCACTTGGTATGAAGTTAAGCACATGCTTGTAATCACTACAACTAATCTTCAATAATCAAAATCAGTAACTTTCCACTACTAACAGGCAATTGATACTGATAAACCACTGCTTAGTTGAAAACTGAATTTAGAAGAATTTTTAATAAGGGAGAAGAGAACAGTCTGATTTCTAACCTGGTCAACCTCAAAGTACCAACACACTGTATTGGTACAGTGCTTTTTCTTAGCACTTACCTTGGACATAGCAACTTGCCCTTAATCCTCACTGTTCTATAAAAAATCCTAGTGAATAGATAAACACTGACAATACAATAAAGGCCTTTCTGGATGACGCAATGACTCCTAACTGTTTCTTGTCTAGCAGAGTTCCAAGTTTTTGAAATACTATTTGTAGGATAACCTCTCTTAACTTCATCCAGGAGGACAAACTCCAAAGCAAACATCTATGTGTTTCTGCATTTGTCTATATTATAATACACATTTCCATATTAGGTCTAATTCAATGGTAGCTGTGGCTCAGCTGATCACTGTAATGCCTGACATGAATCACTTCAAGAAGCAATCCTGAAAAATAGAAAGTACTCAAGTAAGGATAAGGGAAGAGAACAACTCTTGGGACAGAGAATACAAAGGATTCAAACAATATGTTGCTGTACCTCAGCTGGGAGATGTAATTACCATCAAAGGGGATGTATCATCTTAAACTGCCTTCAGCAGCTCCTAAATATTTAACAACTGCTGCTCTGCTTCAGTGCAAAGACAAAGAGGGGGTAGAGCACTATTAGGCATGCCTACCTGCTTTTGGCCCATTTCAAGTCATTCACAAGGTGAGAGGTGATAATGTAATTTTCTACAGCTTCTTGGTTCTGACTGCCTGAGTACTTTTCACTCCAGTTCTACTGTAGAGTCAAACACACAGCCTGCAACCAGCATTTTGAATTCACCAGTTTGACTTTGCATTTTAAGTGGTGTAAGAATATTCATACAGGCTGTAACTGTTCAGAAATGGGTTAAAGTTTGATCACCTCTGCCTGTGAAGATTTCAAACACAGTCTGTCCTCCTTTCAAACCTCTATGACATGAGGCAAAGGAATTCAGTGCATTCCATAGGTACGTACTACTACGGTTTGAAGTTGTACTAAATATTGGTCTAGACCTATTGCCTTTTTTATTCCCTTTTTCAACCCATCTTTATTTTTTCTGATACATTTCTACATGCTATTGCTGGTCCTAAAAAGGATTAAAAAAAAAAAAAAATACTATTTTGAGATATATTGTAAACTTTGGGAGAAGGTTTCTGAACTGAATATTACATTCTTGTCCCTAAAGCAGTTTCATTCCAACCTAATTGTGCCACCATTTCCTACACTAAGAAGAGATTAAAAATAAATAAATTAAAAAAAAAAAAAAAAAGAAAAAGTGGTAATTCTCTGCATTACCTGTAAAAGACTTCTCTAGAGATTCATCATGAAGATCAACAGTTACTAGATGACCGTACACAAGTTCATAGGTACTAAATTATGACATCAACACATTTATAGTTAAAACTATGACAGCTGCCTTATTCACATTTTGTTTCTGTGACCTGTACAATGAGCGGCAGTGTTTCAGCACCTGTGATCCACACACAACATGCAGCACATGGGAGCTCTGTAAGTCTTATACTCGCTCTACTCAACTCAACATCCAGGCTTTGGCTCTGAAGATTGTTTAGACTCCAATTTGGGATGCCAGTTGGCCTCAAATGACTCCTTATTCACCTAGGTATGGTTAATTAGCACTAATAACTTCACTGAAGTGATTAAACAGAGACACTAAAAATGAATATTTACATTTACTGCTAGAACTTCCAGGTTTCTTCTTTTACAAATTACATTTACATTATAAAACATAAATGAAGAGTGAACTGGATAGATCTCACTGGGGATGTACCAGATACAGCTTCAAATATTCTCACTCATCTAGGAATTCAGAGTATCCCTTTTTCAGAAAGCATCAAGAGTGAATAAGACTGTCTGAACCAGCAGAAGACATAAAATATACATAATAAACATACATAAATAAACCAACACCAAAATAGGTTTGCCAGGATACTATTGCTTGAATAAAAAAGCTATGTCCCATCCTCTTTGAACTCAAAACAAACTGCCATTTACATATACTGGATATGCATTAAAACATTCTAAGCAAGGCTAAAATTAAAAGGGTTCTTAAAGGAAAAAGGGGTTGTGATATGCCAGAATGGAGCATAATTTCCGTAATCACAAAACACTCCCTGTGAAGCGCAACGTAAAAGCTTTTATTTGGATCTGTCCCAACATTCAAGGAGACTTACAGTTAACAGAGAGAGTTTGAATTTGCATTTTTTTCATAATGTGTGTTTTTTTCTACAATTTGCGTTTTTATGGTCGGTTTTAATTAACTTCTTTCTATGCTCATAAACCTGGAGAGGATTTTCTTTAAGCTCTTACATCTCTAGCCTATATTAAGATATTTTAAGCTTTAAAGCTCTAGTACATTTAATGGATTTAAACCGTTTAAGAAGGAAGGAAAAAGTGCTAGCAAAATGCATCCAAGCTTAATATTTCTGCATGAACTTTCTATCTGACACAACTTAAAAGTTATTTTAAGATAGCCTGAGAACTCCGGAATGGGACCAATCACAATGAAAATGTACTTTGTTTCCCATGGAATAAAATGTATCAAGCTGAGAAATAAAAAGATGGGGAGCATGCTGGGTGGAACGGAAAGAGGTAATATGAACCAAAGCATAAAAAGACTGCACTAAACAGTAACCAAAAGGTCTGCTTCAGGGAAGGAGCTTTTGAGTCCATTAAATTAAGAGGCTGTGCTACCAAAACATCCTGGGGAAAAAGAGAATATTATAAAGAAAGCAAATCTATAATGAAACATAATAGTTATGGGTGAGTGTTTGAAAAGAAACCCAGTCATTTAAGAGATGCTTCAGTGTGGTACACAGACCTGACTTTAAAAATTCCTCTTTATCTGTATTATTAATTTTTCAAAATACTTGTTTCATATACAGTGACAGAGCAGTTCCCTTCTACTTGCTGTCTAATATACAAAGCATTAATAGCACATACTAGCATTAATGAGCCAGCAGTGTGTCCAGGTAACCAAGGAGGCCAACAGCATCCTGGCCTGTATCAGAAAGAGTGTGGCCGGCAGGAGTAGGGGAGTGATTGTGCCCACACACTTGGCACTGGTGAAGCCACAACTTGAATACTGGGTTCAGTTCTGTGCCCCTCACTACAAGAAAGACATTGAGTTGATGAAGCAAGTTCAGAGAAGGTAATCAAGCTGGTGAAGGGTCTGGAGAACAAGTCCTGTGAGGAGAGGCTGAGGGCTGTTTAGTTTGGAGAAGAGGAGGCTGAGGGGAGACCTTATCACTCCCTGCAACTACCTGAAAGGAGGTTGGAGTGAGGTGGGTGCAGACTCTTCTCTCAAATAAATAATGGCAGGACTAGAGGAAATGGCCTGAAGTTCCACCAGGGGCAGTTTAGGTCAGGTATTAGGAAGACTTTCTTTAGTGAAAGAGTAGCCAGGCTCTAGAATGGTCTGCCCAGGGAGGTGGTAGAGTCACCATCCCTGGAGGTATTCAAAAGAACTTTTAGATGAGGGACATGCTCTATTGGGATAGTGGAGGTTTTTTAATATATTTTTTGGGGTTTTCTTTCTTTGGGTTGATGGTTGGATCTTAGAAGTCTTTTCCAACTTTGACAATTCTGTTATTCTGTGTAACTTAAACATTACCTACTCACCTTGAAATACCAGTATTCCATATACAACAGAAGTAACTCCTGCATATAACCTTCCATTTTAATCTGGTAGTTCAAGAGGACTGAAAATACAGTCCCTGCTGTCTCTCCACTCACCTCAATTTTACCCACTCAGAGATCTTCAACTAGATGGAGAAACCCGAATGGTGTTGGTACCAGCTGAATATACAGCAAGACAGACACAAGTCTTTCCTGCTGCAAGAGGACAGGAAGAAGATATGTGTGTTGAGGATCAACTCCATAGAGATTTTGGAGTCACACTTATCGTTCAAGCAATAGTTCAAGTTCTTTTCCTTCTTTTGCAGAAGCATTGCTCTCCTTTGTAAGCAGGCTAAGGCTTGACTCCCTCTTTCTTGGCTATTAACACAGCTGAAGGAGCACAAGCAATACTGAAAAGGAATTCTATCTTCTACAATTCCTGCTCTCTGAGGTAACCACAGATACAATTCCTCACTTTCACCCTTATATCTATTATTTACAAAGGAGCTATCAGTTGGTTCTGTGCTTATCTGTCTGAAGCACCATGAAAAAAACACACGAGTCAGTTGGACTGGATGATCTTAAAGGTCTTTTATAAACTGAATGATTCTATGATGATAAATGTGCACAAGACATCCTCCTGACCTTAGTTTTCAGTATTTATCACCACCAAGATCACTGTAATCTCGAGGTTGTGTTACATAAATTGTAACGTCTGATTTAAGCTGTCATCTTTTAAAGAAGTTAATTACATAAGTGTTATCTTATTCTTCTAATATTTCTAAGATTTGTGTAATTTACACATTTGTAAATCTCACAATTTACCCAAAGGTTATTCTTGCAAATGCATGGAAAATACACACCCTGTCATTAAGTGGCCTGGTGTGTGCTGACCTACAGAAATAAAGCTATGGACACAGTGAGTGTCTGTGTCAGAGACATGGAACACGGTGATGCTTCCTGTTCAAGCTCTGTGTTTCTGTTATTTGCTAAGTGTTGCCTGTTACAGTAATTCATTTGACCAAATACTACAGTGGGTAGAATACCACTTCCTGAGATGAGACTTCTTACAGTAACATGTTAGTGAATAGGATGGAATCTCTGTTTATAATATATGTGGAATTGAAGTGAATTGGCAGAGAATACACACAATCAGTAATTTCTCTTTTTAAATTCTGTCAGTCTGCATCTGTTGCTAAAAGACATGTTAGGATCTCAATTTTAAGAAAAGTCAAAATCACATGTTGTTAGTCTTCCTGATATCAACTGGAACCTATATGATAGAATGTGATGACCCACTGTTCTCTGCTGATGCTGGTAAAGCTCCTGTCTTCCAGTAGTATCCCCTGAAGTCTCTAAGAAGCAAAAAGCCACTGCTCAGAAACCCCTGCAGGCTTCATGACATTCATTTGCAGTTTCTCAGATACAAGGCAGGTGCTTCATACTCTGCTCTGGAAAAGAAGAGATGCATTGCCAAGCAAGGTGAGCACTCACAACTGAGAAGCATGTAACTCACACAGGGGCTGCCACTAGAAAGGGCAAGCGTTAACTTTCAGTCACGTCTGGGGCTGGCTCTATTGTAAAGAGTCAAAGGAAGCGTAATGAACCCCCATCTACCTTACCTACCAGCCCTAATTTTGTTTCTCACAATTACTCTATACTACTTCACCATTCCTCTCCTTCCTTCTGCAAAGAGGTAGAGACCATGTCATTCTGGCCCCGTTTCAGGTAGGTTTTTGAATGGGTCCTGAAAGCTTGCCGGTGTGAAAGCAATATAATTCACCCTCTGGATATACAGAGTTAGGGCTTTCAATCAGAAAGGTTTGAAAACTGTAATGTTGTTACTGTATTCTCATTTTAAGATCTCATTTAGCAGACCTATATAATTTTGTTCTGAGGGACCTCTGGGCTGACTCAGCAGCCAAAGAAAAACTATGCCACTGGCCTTCCATGCTGCCACCTGAAGTTTCTGAATCTGGAAATATGAGCAAGCTGTAAGCACATATTTCCACAGTTACTGTGATGAGTATAACACACTGGGTGTAGGGGCAAAAGGACACTATAAAAATAAAGAGAACCAAAGAGAAACTGGAAGCACATGTGGCATCTTCTGCATTGACAGTGGTTCTAACCCATCCACAGCACCATCAAAATATTCTTTTTCCATGATGACCTGATGATGATTAAAGCTTGGATCAGATGATCTTTCAGGGTCCCTTTCAACCTGGGCTTTCCTATGATTCTATGACCTGGAGACACTCAATACGTGGCTGGGTACTCTGCTGTACCCAGAAAACAGAGTGTCATTCTTATTCTGAGATTGCTGCTTACTTGCAGGTCTTCACCTGAACAGCAAAATTTGCTCAAAGGTTTTCCAGTGGGAATGCACACACTGTCACACTTCTGGACATGCAGATCTCACCTGTGAAGACTCCATTAACTGGAGAATTTTGCTGGTCTTAAAAAGCATCTGCTGACACCACCATTGCACCCAATATCAGAGGCACACAGGCCAGACCTCTAAACACCCTGTCCTTCCACCTTCAAACATCCCTGTTAGTCAAGGCATTCACTCCAACTAATAGAAACCCATTTGAAATTGGAGAAGTAACCATGAAGCTTACCATTTTTTTCATGTTCTCTGGAGGCAGAAGGAAAAGTAATCTTCAGCTACTCTCTCTAGAGGACAATTAAAATGGGAAAAATAAAGCTAAGAAAGAAACGCAGCTTTCTCTAGGTGTCACTGGAAATATTATGCTATTAGAGAAGCTGACAACCTATCTAGACCACTGCATTCTGACACCACTGGAGAAGAAAGGTATGTAACAGGAATAGCAGAAGTCCACAAAAATGCCAAATGCCAAAGATATTGAGAGCCCTTCCACACGAGTGCACCTATTTTGTTTTCAATTTTTTCATTTAAATATTGAGTTAGCAAAATTGATTAGCCATCCTTAGACTTCAAACAAAAACACTAGTGTGACCAATGAAGTGAAGATGTAACACCACATGCAGCTGATAAAAAAAATCTTCCTTATGGAGTGCATGATTCAGTTGTGAAATTCTATTCCCCAACTTATAACTGAGGTATAAAACACAGCAGAATCCTAAATGACTAAACTATTTCATTGTTATGCTACTCTAAATAAAAATAATCACAAAGGACACAAGGCATCTAGGCTAAGAAAAATGTAATCAAAAGTCACATCGTTGCATAATTGCATTACTTTTTTATTTATTTGAATATATTTGAAACACCTGACACTTCCCTGCTGTCACTGAGAAGATACTGGCCTGCAGTGACTGATACCAGTTCCTGTACACTCAGTCTTTTTTTACTGTCTTCTGAGTCATGACAATGCTCCATTCTTTCCTCTCTACATACCAGAGCTGATATACCCTGGCCTAAGGAACTTAAAAGGATAGTGAAGTGTCAAAATACTTAAAAAAAAAGAGTTACAATACATAGCCATGCCTTGGAACTAGTAAAAAATCTACGCTATGAGTAGATTTTTCTTGACATATTAATAACCTGTTTCAGTTTCATAAACCATATTCATGAACAGATACAATGAACAAACACATAGTAAAATGGTACAAAACCACCCAACTAGTGCAGTACTTCACCCAACAGCAGACAGAGCCACTGACCTATTGCTAGGCAGAAATACTTAGTTTACTGTAAAATATCGTCTGTTTTGACTTGTACAAGCTGGCACACGCTATTTTGGAGAGATATCTGAAGCACGCATTCTTACAAAAATAGATTACCAGAAGTGATGTTCAGAAGGGCATGAGATTAGTTTCAGTTATAAAGTGAAAATAACACAAATTTCAGTGTGGCAAAACATTGTTTTTATTTTAGCATACTTTTGGCATGTACAAAGGGAGGTAAAAACCCTTAAGCCCTGATGCACATACCAACCCACAGACTTCCAGAGCACGTCGAGCTAGAAAGTCTACTCTGTAGGAAAGCCAAGATTAAAATTCACAGCTGCACAACCATTCCTTTACTGGGGTGAGCTTTAAACAAGAAAACTGTAACCATCCAGACAATCTTTATTTGTAAACGCTCTTCTCCTCAGAGAAGAAAGGATCCCAAGATCTTACAAGAGTAAACAGCAAATAATGAATGTATTTGCTTACTATACACCTCAACATTACTGACTTCCAGCCCTCACAAAAAGGGCTAACAGCTACTGTCATATTCCTGGTGCATGCTGCCATCTGTCAAGTGTTAGCTATGGACTAACAAGGGCTTTCCAAAACTTTATTATCCAGTGCTTCTAATTATCCCTAATGAAACTAAGCAATATAAAGTTTTTCTATTGTTTTTATTTGGACATTACTTCCCTTGAACAGATTTTAAGCTGTGGGCAATGCTGTTCTCTGTCGTTCTGTTCTTCTGCTGAGTTCCCACTGGCCCAGTTCTATTGTTACCAGAGCCAAGCAAAAGCACCACGATTGCTGGATAGACCATTTTATATAGCAAAGCACAATTTGCATTTCCTAATGGGAAGTGTATCCAGTTACCTCTGGGTTGTCTGTATCGCTGTATGCTACCAAGTAGTTTTATTCTGCCCAGCTCATCTTTTCCGAATAATTTATTGAAAGCTGCTCACTGAGATTTTGTTGCCAGACATCAGCATTTATTTCCTCTAGCATTTCCTAACAGGTTATTTAACTCCACCTGTTTTTTATTTTGTTCTTTCTTCTCCTTCTTTCAACATCCTGGATTTGATGGGATGCTGCAGAGTTCTCATTACAAGTGTATGAGTACAGAATAGGATCACTGGACTCTTTATGGGCAGCTTGTCCTGATTTGATTGAGAACAGACCTAATTCTACTCAGTGATTTTACTGTTCAGGTAAGTTCTAACTAACTGCCCTTACTGAGGTTAAGAAGCCTGTTCTCACAGACAGTGTCTGCTTCTAGCAGTGATAACACCCCATGTTTAGAGTTACTACCAAGGGTTGGTGTGCAGACCAAGGCCACTTCTGGGTCTTGTGTACCACACTGGGGGGTGCAGAAAGTGAAAGGCTGCACCTGCAGGGAGGAGCAGGCAGGACAGGGGACCCTTAACTGACCAATGAGGGATTCCATATATGTCATATTCAGTGTAAAGCTGAGGGATTATGAGGGCCAAGCTCTCACTCGTCTCTTCTAGCTTCTCCTCACTTCTTCAATGGCTGGCACCCAAGGAGGACTCTGCCCATTCTGCCTTCAATCCTGATCTGGGTGTTCCTGAATCCATTACCAGAATCCCGCTCCTGAACATGTTTTCCATATGCCACTGGGCCCAGTCTGGGACTTCCCCAGTGCCTGCTCCACAGCATCAGTGGTGAAGATGATGTAATTGCCATCAGGGGAGATTGGGTTCAATACTGGTTTTATATATATTTGTATATATTCCATTTTTATTATTATTATTTTAATTAAAGCTGTTCTAGCTTCCTTTTCTAACTGCTAAGTTTCTCTCCCTTACTCGCTTTCTCTTCCCTTTGGGCAGGGAGAGGGTTTAAGAGAGAGCATCTGTTACAGGTTGAGCAGACTGCCCTGACCCTAAACCACGATGTAGCTATTTATATATCAAAGAAAATAAACCCCAGATCTTACAGGAGCCAAAGAGGACAGTTTAAGCAGAAAGAGAGTTAAGCTCGTACTCTTGCCCACAGTTATGATCTATATCAAAAGTACACTATTACTCAAACCTGCTTATCCATTACTATTTAGCACTTCTAATCTCTCACATCTTCAAACGCTTTTTACATATTACCTAAAATACTGTGGACCAGTCATCAGATTATGATAACTTAAGGCAACATTTGAAAATTCAAAAGAACATAAGTAAAAAAGGAAAGAAAAGGAAATGCAGATAATGCAGATTAAAATTTAGCATACATTAGAAATAAAGTTGTACACAAATTGTTTTACTTAAATTCTCTAATTTGAAAAAATAGGTGAAAGGAATATTGTATACTAATATATACTAATACTGGTAAATTCAGGAATTACAAAAGCCATGCTTATGTTGAATGTGAATAGGGAAATGAAGAATAGTATCTGTTCTGAGAAGCACGGTCAGAAATGTTCAATGAAACAGCAGAATCTAAATAAAAAGAAGATAATTACTAATGTGACAAAAATACAGACAGGTATTCACAGATCTGAAAAACAAGCCTGTAGGTTTGGGAGGCTTTTTTTAGCAAGCACTGAGTTTTTACTTTAGAATGACAGCACATTGAATATCGCATCTTTTTCTAACAGGCTTTTGTGTCTTTATTCCCATTTGTGATATGTTGTTCAAGAGATCAAAAATTTTGCTTTGAGACATTCCTGTAAATGTTCTCTCCTAAGATACCTATAAAGATACCACAGGTAACATCTACCTGCAGGAAGTAATACTTGGGCATCTCATGTTCCATCCTGTTTAAGAGTATGAAAAGTAAAACATTAAAGGAAAACATTTTTTTAAGAAAACTTAGAAATTTATTTTGAAAACAGAATCTTTAAAACAAAGGGAATGAGGTCCTAAGATATAGCTGAGTTCTGTAGGAAACTGTCAGTTCAGTGCTCCACATGAGTCAAAATGCAAAAGGAATTTATTTTTAAAATATTTAGAAAAGGAAGGATGGATCAAATAGAAACCATAAAGTCACTACTTACATTTCTGGTCCCCTTACCTCGAGGGAGTACAGCAGAGATGGAAAAAAAATGGCAAAGGGTGACTAGAACAATCAGAAACAAGAAACTCTGACCACAGAATGATTAGATCAGCATCCTTGTGCCAGGAAAACAAGAAACTGAGGTGGGTGATGACAGAGGACTATAAAATCATGCATGGTATAGCAAATAATTGTTGCCAATCACTGTCTCTTCTCTCATGCAATTTAAAGGATATTAGAGTAAACCAGTAGATGTCATTCCTGATTATGTCATCTGAAAAGTTTCAGCAGGATGTTAGTGAACTCATCAACACATGTCCAATTTTAAATGAATGGGATCTATACAGTTAATTCCCTGTATATCTTAGTGAAAATTTCATCACAGTATGCAATAACCCTCGAGAACTCCCATTCCTTACTTCCAGTACCAACTATCAGTAACAGGACATTGGCACCTACTTTTAACAGGGAAGATAACAATAAATTAAATTCAATTCAATTCCTGGGAATTTATTTTTTCAGACTGTAATCCAAACATTACAATTCCTAAGTCTGAACAGCCTGATGGTAAGTTACATGCCTCTAGCACGGTAAAGAAGAGTGGCCCAAAGTTAAACTCTCAAATATAATTTTCAAATAGAAGTGTCCAAATGTCTAACAAATTCTTTCTAGCATTTTCCAGGAGTTGAAAGGGCAAAATTCATTAGAATACCATTAACTGCACTGAACATCCTACCCAAACCTCTCAAGGACTTTATCATTAACCAGATTAATTTCACCAGACTGAGAGATAAGTACACTGAATGTTCAGAAGAAAATTTTAATTAAATATTTTTTCAGCAAAGCACTAATCTGCTGCAACAAAAGCTACCTGCAGGATTTGGGCTATTTGGGATATACAGCTTGCTTCAAAAGAAGAGAAAGCTTGGAAAAACTCTCTGAAAATGTCACAATAGCTGCCACAGAAGCATCCCTATTCCCAAACTGGAGCACTTAAACGGAATTTCTTTAGTTATGTGCCTGAGAGATCAAACCAACTATTTCTGACATGATCTGACCCTGGATACATGAAGGAAGGGAAACTGCAAACACAACAGATTATATCACTTCCAATGGCAAGCCGAGGGCCTTGAACAGGGAAAAAGTCCTCTGCTGTGCAGAAGGTGAAGGAAAATGAATGGTCTCAATTGGAGTTCTGTGATCTCTCTCCATCTATTTTAAGAGCTATTTAGAAACAGTTTCACTGGAGCTTAAGCTTTAAAGGTTGACTTCTCACCTAACCTTAGCTTAAGGCTTGAAGTGTTTCAGTTCAGCTCTGAGCTGGGTGAAGAAACATAATTTCAATTTCTTACCACCTAAAGTGCTCTATTATCAGATTAAATTCAAAATATAAACAGCAGCACTCTACTGTACACTGACTTGACTAACACTGTGAAAATTCAGAAAGGCAGGAATCAATATGCAGGGGCACATTAGTAAAGAAAGAACATAAAATAAATTATTTGTGATCCCTCTTTTCTGAACTTAGTACTTTACAACAGTAACTGGATTTTTAGCCTCAAAATTGTGATGCGAGGAACGGTAACAAATAGCTGAAGGCACTGCTTCCGAAGAAATAAAAGTTATAATGAAGGTTATATAAATAAAGTGCAACTTTTAAGGAGAATAAATTAAGTATTGAAGAATAATGTAATGTGGCTGGACAACCTGACTACAAATACAGCAGTATACTGCTTATAAGCAACTTCACTGTTCACTACAGTACCAGATTAAAGCCAGCTTAAGTGAAAATGCTAATACACTGTTCATAAATGGGGGGGACCCCAAAGTCCCCCATAAATCTAACACGTTATTTCTCACATGACGAAAGTTTCTAGGATTGAATGCCAGCTAAAATCTAAAGCACACCTTTCCCAAATGGTAAATTACACTAGAGAAAGGACAGGGCCCAAGCCTTGAACATGAGTATCCAGTAAAGCTTTACAAGTTCACTTTCTGTTGACCACAAAACAACAGTGGGGAAACCCACTTTTGAGTGTTCTGGTCACCTCTGATTTCAGGCAAAGTGAAAAATAAGGTCAAGCCCACTCTGAAATTTCTTGAAACAGCTGTGCAATAGGCAGATAACTACCGGATTGTGTTTTAGGATATCTCCCCAAATTGATTTACCAAAGGCAAGTTCAAATTATTTTCTGTTGGCATTGTAACAACAATTTAGTAACTGCTGGTGATACCCAGGGTTTCTAGGAGGATGATGGTGGCTGGGGGTGGAAAGATATGAAGGACATAACACCAGAGCCTATGGGACCCACACCTCTTCCATTCTCTCCTCATGAATCCATCCTCACTAACCAATCCAATTTCAATGGCTGGATTGGGCTCTGTTTGTCGCTAGCAAGAATGTGTGCTCCAGCTCCCCATACACTGAACAACTACTTTCCACTCAGCAAGCAGAGCACAGAGACAGCTTCGACTAATCTCTTCCTTCTAACCTCCCCGCTCCGGCACCATTTATCAGAACACTCTCTCCAGTCTTTTTAAGATTTATTCACGTTCTTACAACAAAAGGGAAAAGATCTTAGTTCTTAAGTACAAATATCTTACTTCCCTACCAAGCTTCAAATGATGGGGTCAGGGCAAGTCCTATTGCTTTCCTTAGTTTACTGAGCCTCCTGCCTTTGCTAATATATATGTCAACAACAAAGACTTGTATAAACAGACACATATTTTCTTCTTGCTCCTAAGTACTAATTCCAGACTTTGTGAGGCACCAGGAAGGTGGACAAGGCACAGGTATGCAGTGGTAATGGGTGAATAACAGTAATATAGGAAGCACATTGGTGCAGCTGCACTTCATATTTAGCAGATGAAATGACATCCCATCAACACCAGCACAGAGCTGGGGCCACTGTGTAAAGCAAACCACATTGGGCTAGCTGCTGGGTGGCAGCCAAGTGGCAGACTCACTGAGAAGCACTCCTGTACATTTTGTTCCTCGCTAACACATGGCAAAAGGAAATGTAATTCACTTTACCAGGGGACTGTAGAACACTCTTACAATGACCAACTAATTCTCCGCAGAGAGCTCTGAGTTGAGCTGTGCGAATGCAAGAAATTTCAATTCAGAAAAAGAAGTATGTGTGAAGCAAACCCCATGCATTAACATACTATAATATCCACAAAAAGATTCAGAGTCTAAAGGTGGATTTGGAGATGTGTCTGACCAGCATATTAGTTATGGTTTTAAACCCCACAGTCTCACATAGGTATATTCAAGGAAAAGAGCTAACTTTTTGTGTGCCTGTCTTCAGAAAACAAAAAAAAGGTTACACTTTCCATGCATCTGAAAGACATGTAAGATTCTTTCATGAACAAATAGAATCATAGAATGTTAGGGGTTGGAAGGGACCTCTGCAGATCATCAAGTCCAACCCCCCTGCCAGTGCAAGAACACCCAGGGCAGGCCACACAGGAACAGATTCAGATGGGTCTTGAAAGTCTCCAGAGAAGGAGACTCCACAACCTCTCTGGGCAGCCTGTTCCAGTGCTCTGTCACTCTCACAGGAAAGAAGTTTTTCCTCATGTTGAGGTGGAACTTCCTGTGTTCCAGTTTATAACCTTTACCTCTTGTCCTATCACAGGGCACCACTGAAAAGAGATTGGCCCCTTCTACTTGATATTCACCCTTTGGATTTGTAAACATTAAGAATATCCCCTCTCAGTCTTCTCTTTTCCAGTCCCTTAATCATCTTTGTAGCTCTCCATTGGACTCTCTTTAGTATTTCCCTGTCCCTCTTGAACTGGGGATACCAGAACTGAACACACTACTCCAGATGTGGTCTCACTACGGCAGAGTAGAGGGGGAGGAGAACCTCCCTTGATGTATGTACGTATGTAAATATTCACCTATTTTTAGACAGGTAGAAAAATGTAAATTTGTTTCACAATGTGTAGGCTGCCCCCAAAACAGTCTTTGTTTATAATTAAAGGCCTCCTGAAAATTACAACCACACAGTGAAGACTGAGTGAATAAAAAGAAGCATGTATGTTCCTGAAAGGTGTCATCATAACTGCTGTTGAACTATTTTAGTTTGATGGAAACTTCCATGTTAATCTCCATTTTAAGATAACTGATGAAGAAGAGAGAAACAGTTACAACCTTAATTCTCCTCTCAGTACATATTATTCTAGAAAGGATTACCATGAAGAGTTAAATATTATTTTCTCGTTCTAACTCTCATGTACAAATTCCTGTCAGAGCAAAGAGCGCAAGTTGGGAGGATATAAAAAGATAATCAGAGTCCTCATCAAATACGGTGCTTATTTATTGTATCATTTAGACTAAGATAACTTTCTCATTGTTGTAGTGCTACTGGATTGTTTTCTGCTTCCAGGTTGCAACCAGCACATACCTGACTGCTGACTTTTAACAGTAGGTTATTGAATCTTGAACAAAACAAACCCAAAAAATCCTATCTAAGCTGGCATGAAATTAAACCACTCAATGTAAAGCTGCTATGACATTATAATTTGTGTTGTAGAGATCTGTTCACCAGAAATTTCAACTGCAGTGAACAAGACCCTCTAGGCTTATGCATACAAAGCAGTTGTTGTGTCACCTGTTAAGCTTCTTGTATTAGGTTCATGAGGAAGAACCGAAACTTTTATTTTGACAGTTTTAAGCTGGAAGACAAGGATAATGTTCATTTTTTCCCCACACAGCTAAAAGCACATTCAGAACAAGATAATGAAACAGCCTACTGATCCAAAAGCTATCCACATGACTACCTGCTGTGCAAAAGCTCTTTTTAAAGAAGAGAAAAGGTAGGATGTGACATGGTGAATAGCACTGGAAGTACAGTGCCTCAAAACAAAATATATGAAAAAGAACAATTAAAAGTGTCTACTGTAGTGGTTTTTTGGTTTTGTTTTTTTCAGGGAAGCAGATTAGATTATTTCTTCTGAGATGACATATCGTCCCTTCAAGGCTTCCGCCAAGAACTTAGGGGAACAGACCTTTCCTTCTAGAAAAGAGAAACACTGGATGAAGTAAATCACTCCAGGGTTATTTTTGCTGTCTGCACAGAGCATCCACTGCAAAATACTGTGAGTACTGCAGGACCAGAAGTCTGCAGGAACAAGCTTTCCTTTTTCCTAACCAGCCAGGACTGCTGAGAGGAATAAAGCCACTATCACCACCTGGCTTCTCTTTTCTAGAGCTGTTTTCCTTGTCTTGAAAGGGAAAGACCAAGATACTCTGCATTGACCTTCACATTAAAAACACTGGGACATAGTACATCCCAAAGCACAATGAAGAAGGCTCTGCCATCTGTTTCTAAATTCTGTTGCTGGAAAAACATTGCTACAGGTTTGGGTGAGAGTACTCTAAAGGAAAAGCCCCCCAAGACCCCTTGCTGACTAGAAGGTATTTATGGGACTGAAAAGGTAGGCAAGAATTGTTTGTACTTACAACAAAAAAAGAAAAATTATGAGTGTAGAAACAAACAATCTGCCTCACTACAATGAAGAGCAAAACCCCACTATCCTCATCTAACCTGTCTCACTTGTACATATGTAATCCCAGTTAAATCTAGAGTTTCCAAAAATACTAAATTTAACCAATGTGCCAGAGAAAATATATCCCAGAAATACACAGTTGATCTAGAAATGAAAGATATTCTATAAAAAATTTTCTTTTAAACTGAGCCCCCAAAACCAGTATTTGGATTTCTGCTGTTTTCTGAAAGCTTAATACCTCAAAATCATTAATTCACACAACAGACACTTCACTGCCAACATGAAAAATGTCTTGAACCACATGCAAAAATAAGTACTCCCTTTACATCATACATAACTCTTGAGAATTTGTTCTACTACAAAGAATCCTCTTAGTTCAAGTACTCTCGCTTCAAACGATACTCACTGATCAATACAAATCACACACTGTGTGGCTGTCTCACTGTGAGCTTTCAACAGTCACAAGGCAATTATTTAAACTACACTTAGGATGACATATTAAATAACTGAAGATGATAAACCCTTTGGAGTGGGAGGAATCAACAACATAATGAAAGTGTGTATGAGAAACTGCAGTGTCTCCCATACGGTATTTCACAACTGTGCAAGTGTACTTTGCATCCATAAGGGGACTGTGGAATCTTTCATGTTTTCACATGAGCTAACTCACTCTTTGTTCCTATAAAGAGAGCATGGCGTGCCTTATGTAAAGTTAGCCAAGATGGATACCTTTAAAAACTCCTTTGCTAATCCTTCCAGTAATGCTCAGACCAGCATGCATGTGGCCTTGTAACAGTAGGGAAATAAAGCAATAATGTGTCTTTAACACATAACAGGGACACATCTGCACGGATACAGTAACTGAATGTTTTCCCCACTAGAGCTAAAAATGGGAAAAGACATTCCTGCTTTTAGAAAGGCACAATAATGCAAAAAACGAATATGTCAACTTGGTATTTCATGGCAACCTGTGACATCAAACTGCAATATGCTTTTTTAACATGCACTTCTCTATGGGGCATTTCCTTTGAGGCTCCAAAACCTGCCTACTTTTAGGCATCATCCTGAATATCTTGGAGGGCAACAAAATTAACAAATAGTACAATAGCTTGTACAACAGGGTATTATTTCATTCTTCACATGCTCCAATATTCGGTAGGATCCTAAGGTTACTGAAAGGTAAATGGAAGAAGAGATTTTGCCATGTAAAAACATTTAATTTCAGGCAGACCTTCTTATAGTAAGCTTATACATACAACAAAGGAATGCCTGGCTTTTTTGCACATGAGGAATTACATTCACTGGTCTATGTAGATCAGCTTTTTTCTGATTTTGTAATATTTGTGAAACAATTCATCGGCTTTGGTAGGCATAAAAGTGTAGCTGAAGTATTATGAATTATCCTACTGACTCCTAATTATGTCTTTCTTAATTTACAATTTTTCATACAAACAATTAAGAAGTAATAAAATTGAGGAAACAATTGCAATGGGATGAGAGGTGCCTATAGTGCTCCAAATGATTATGTTTATATCGACTTTAAAATGAGACTGAAAACTGTTTCATCACCAGCTGTGGGCAATTCACACTCCCAAATCACTGAAATCAAGGCATTAAACTCTCCTTTTAAAAAAAAGGAGGTTTTTCTTTTTTAGAAAGAAAGAATTATTTTAATACATTTAATTTGACTAAACCAGTACAGCAGAGCTACTGATAGCTCCACTGTTAACTACTGCAATCTAGTGGTGAACACCTAGTTAGGTGCATATCACTAAAACTCTCAAAGAGGCTACGTCAAGTAGAATATGCAGTTTGAGAAGCAGGACTTCCCTTTATTAAAGAGCATCAGCTGCAATGTAAAAATGGCCGCTTGGAATCATCTAAACTTAAAACACATCACTGAAAGAAAAAGTGGCTTGAGTCATTTCTCAAAATAAAAACTGCCCCAAACTATCCTCATATCAGCTGTGGAAATAACACTTCATGAGTTTGTGAGAATGTCCTTCTTTCAGACCATAATCTAATCTCCTAAATGAAAACAG
Source organism: Todiramphus chloris collaris (assembly GCA_025345505.1). Classification (NCBI taxonomy): domain Eukaryota; kingdom Metazoa; phylum Chordata; class Aves; order Coraciiformes; family Alcedinidae; genus Todiramphus; species Todiramphus chloris. The sequence continues at coordinate 8,141,619 of JANVCC010000057.1, read as the reverse complement.
ATCTTACAGACTCATGTATATTTCTCCAAAAGTACATGTAGCTCATTTCCTGTAGAGCCATGACCAAAGTATCTGACCTTGGTAAGTATCTGGTTTACACCCTCACCTTTTGATTTGTCTCTTGAGATGGATAGCTCTTTGAGCAGCAGTACATTTCCATACTGGTACAGTAAGAACTGTCACACTGTGTAAAGCCCCAGGTCACCACAGCACATCGTCACCTCTGATAATAGCCAGTAGCAAACACCCAAGGCAAAACACAAGTGCATACATAGAAGTACTGTTCCCTGCTCCCACTAGCCTGTATCTTGGGAATTTCTGAAGCTGAACAGGTAGGAAGTACCCACTGTGCTTAATGTTCAACTGCACACACTCTCTACAAATATCTCTTTGACCTGCACTTATCTTCCATGAGCACATCTGACCTATTTTAATGTTACTTAAGGCCTCCAAAACATCCCATGGACCTGGCTGATATTGTTGCACCACCACTCTTCACCATTTTTGAAAGATCATGCAGAACAGGTGAGGTGGGGACTGGAGGAAAGCCAATGTCACTCCAGTCTTCAAAAAGGGCAACAAGGAAGACCCTCTTAATTACAGACCAGTCAGCCTGACCTCCATCCCTGGGAAGGTAATGGAGCAGCTCATTCTAGAGATCATAGCACATGGAAGAAAAGAAGATTATCAAGAATAGCCAGCATGGACTTGCCAAAGGGAAGTCATGTCTGACTAATCTGATAGCCTTCCTTCTACAATGGTGTGACTGACTGGGTAGTTGCAGGGAGAGCAGTGGATGTTGTCTACCTTGACTTCAGCAAGGCTTTTGACACTATCTCCCATAACATCCTTGTGGGAAAGCTCAGGAAGTGTGGTTTAGAAGAGCAGACAGTGAGATAGGTTGAGAACTGGATGAACAATAGAACTCAGAGGGTTGTGATCAGTGGTGCAAAGTCCAGATGGAGACCTGTAGCTAGCGGTGTTCCCCAAAGGTCAGTTCTGGGTCCAGTCTTATTCAACATCTTCTTCAATGACCCGGATAAAGGACTAGAGTGAATCCTATGCAAATTTGCTGATGATATGAAACTGGGAGGAGTGCCTGATACACTGGAAGGCTGTGCTGCCATCCAGCCAGATCTGGACAGACTGGACAAACCTAATTTTCAACAAGGATAAGTGTAGAGTCCTACACCTGGGGAGGAACAACAGCATGCACCGGTACGGGTGAGGGGTAGACCTGCTGGAAAGCAGCCCCGTGGAGAGGGACCCTGGCATCCTGGTGGACAATAAGTTATCCACAGGACAGCAATGTGCCCTTGTGGCCAGGAAGGCCATTGGTATCCTGGGGTGCATAAAGAAAAGTGTGGCCAGCAGGTTGAGGGAGGTTCTCTTCCCTTTCTACTCTGCACTAATGAGACCACATTTGGAGTGGTGTGTTCAGTTCTGGTCTCCCCAGTTCAAGAGGGATGGGGAAATACTAGAGAGAGCCCAATGGAGAGCTATAAAGATGATGAAGGGACTGGAACACCTTTCTTTTGAGGAAAGGCTGAGAGACCTGAGGCTGTTTTGCCTGGAAAAGAGAAGACTGAGGGGATCTTCTTAATGTTTACAAATATCTGAAGGGTGGATGTCAAGTAGAAGGGGCCAGTCTCTTTCCAGTTGTGCCCTGTGATAGGATAAGGGGTAATGGTCAAAAGCTCAAGCACAGGAAGTTTCACCTCAACATGAGGAAAAACATCTTTCTTGTGAGAGTGACAGAGCACTGGAACAGGCTGCCCACAGGGGTTGTGGAGTCTCCTTCTCTGGAGACTTTCAAGATCCACCTGGATCTGTTCCTGTGTGGCCTGCCCTAGGTGTTCCTGCACTGGCAGGGGGATTGGACTTGAAGATCTGCAGAGGTCCCTTCCAACCCCTAACATTCTATGATTCTATGACATGTCAAAATACGGTGGGGTCTTGTTCATTTTAAACCACCTGGCTGATTATTTTACCAGGTCCCCCTGATGTTTTATTTCCCCGGAATAGTGAGAAAACATATAGTAATTTCCTCCTCCTCCCCCATCATGATTTTCTAGACTACTTCCACCTCTTATCTTACTTTTTTTCCAGGATGACAATTCAGTCCATTAGCTTCTCCTCCACCCCTCTATAGAAACTGACAGATACTCCTCTCAGCATTCCGGAATTGTAGAGTGATACATGGAATACACCACCATGTTTGTAGGACTCAATACTGTAACTCATTATAATGACAGCTTTCAAGAAAGAAACCCAACCACCTTCACATCCACTTTCTAGGCACTAGGGTTTGACATATGACGGATGTAATTCACCTTTTGCTGCTTTCTTTAGAAACAGGATAATATATTCCATATACCAAATAAGAACCCTTACCACAGATGGCCTTCAAACGGGACAAGACATTTTATGAAAAGCTGTTTGGACAAACATCACACAAAAGTAACGTGAAGGAGAAGTTGGAAGAAGAACTACTACACTTACTATCAGCACCTCTGGGCTGGTAACCATTAGCACCAGAAGAACTTCAGCACTATTCAACAAAAAGTATTTCATGGACACTTCTCTTAAACGATGTTTTTCTGCACTAAAAATGTCAGCTCCAATTAGGAGATGAGTTATGTTTTGTTCTGGCTGAACTATTAGTCTTACCTTTATTTGAGTATTTATCTCCTTGTGCTTGAAACAGTTCCCATCTGTTTCACACCAAAACAAAAACCAGGTGATGTTTGACATGTGATTACATCATAGAGCCCGAGTAGTTAACAGATGTATTTCATCCTTCTAGTAAGAGCTCACTGATGTTCATTCGCTCTCTGACTTCACACATGCATTTACAAATGAGCCATACAAAGGCTGTGGTTGAAAAGGAGCAGATGATATATTCTTCACAGCATGTCTAAGCTGGCAGCAAGTAAATGAATGTTATGATTTAATGAGGTTGCAGTTTCATTCAACTCAAGTACAGCTGACTTTGTTTAGCATCTGGCTTAAAAGAAAATTTCCACTTTTTTTATTACACAGGCACAAGTTTAATGAAAATGAAGTCAAAATGGTGACTTGTACATTAGTGAAGCTAAGAGTGATTAAGATAAGCAGTAAGTGAAAGGAACATGTATCCACAGAACAGCTAAGCCATGAAATAACTCCTCATAGTAACATAACTCAGACATGATTTTAAAACAGACAGAAACTCCTGAGGCAGCAGCAAATAAATCAAGGAGGCTACAAGTTCAAAAGATAACTCTGTGTATATGATTCAAAGACTGCATACTGTCAAGTATCAACAGTACACAGTATTTATGCAATAATCTGGCCAAGGGGTTAACGTAATAAATGGTGACAAGCTCACACAGGCAGTGTGATGAGAAACATGGACTCAACTATAGCCTTAGATGCGTGCCTGCCACTCTCATTAACATCAGGCAGAACTAGATCCGTGTGTCTGCTGTCAGAATCTTGGTCACAGACGCTTACTATCAGAAAGTCTTTGAATCCATTTCCTTCATTACTATTCAGCCTTCCAACTCAGCAGGCATAACCAGATACAGCAACCTCCTTAAGCACTCCAGGAAGCTGCTGTCTTCATTTATTTACACAATTACATTCGGCTGGGTTTTTTTATTATGCAAAGGAGGTTGTTATCGTGAAACACAACATAAATGGTGCTCTCCACAACTGGCCTCTTATCTTAAGGGTACTTGAGAGCCATACATACATACATACTCTGCATACATTTGGACATTGATCTGTTACACAACACACACCTAGTTTCTGTGTCAAGTGACTAGTGTCCATACACGTGTCACAACGTATGACAGGTGAGCAACTACCATATGACTGGTTCCCATCTGCTTGTATGAAGGACAATGGCCCCAGGGTCCATGTAGCATAGCTGTCTGCAACCCCCATGTTAACTAACTCATTCAGGACCCAGTGGTAAGGAGCTTTCTATCACTAGTGATACTAGACTGAGCCAGGAAGCTGCTTTTCTTTTAAAACTGGATAAGGAAGAGCACAGATGTTGAGCAATTTTATCTTCTCCATAATTTTCCCAGTGATACTTGAGGTGGTTTCATAACTGCACAGAGAGAATTCCTTTTCAGCAGGACTGCAGCAGGGTGGTAAAAAGGAATTGAACTTTCCACCTCCTGAGAAGTACCACCTCAGCCCTTACAGGGTCAGCACGTGACCATTTTACCTTGTCTAGGGCAACTGTGACATTAGAATGATTTTTCTGAAGCTGCAGTTGTTAACGGCAGAATTTCAAGAGGTAACAGTGTCCAACATAGTACATAGTGGAATAAACTTGCCAAAGCACAAGTCAACAAAGCATTCTGCTGCTTACTGAAGCCAAGGCAGGAGTGATAATAAGACATTTGACCACTAGGTGTTTATTCCATCAGAGTAGGGTACCACCTTGTTGTTTCTACACACTGTTTCTAGTATTCAAGGATCTCATTGGCTCTGTTAGATATTACACCATATCAAATATAGTGACACAAAGCTGACCTAAATAAATAAAAAACACAGGAAAAAACCAAAAAGCTAAAAATACATAAACTCTCATCCAAATACATCTATGTTATTTATTCTTCTCTTAAGTAAGCTGCCTTTGTTTCATACAGTGGCATGGTCCTTATTAGTGAGGAGCACATTTTATTATATCCAAATGTATACATGGCTGCTCAACACAATGATGTGTCAGTGTGCTACTGTAGAGAGGGATTCCTCATGATTTAAGCCTACTCCTTTCTACTGTTAAAATCATTTGTCAGAAAGGCTTCTAATCATACAGAGGCTAAAATACTGATGGTAAGAAAAAAAAAGTCTTATCTAATCCTCAGAAATATAGCCAAGCTTTTGAACAGGAGTGGTCTTAATGCACAGAGAAGGAATGAAACATTTAATAATATACTCTACTTTCAAAAACTACTAAGAGAAATATTTGCACCAAGAAACTCTGGGATAAAGCAAAGTAATAAATATAAAATTAAGCTATATCTGCAGGAGAGGAAGTAAAACACCCAGAAATAGAATTAAGTGCCTAAATAAGTGAACATTCATCATAGATTCATTAAAGATGTGCTTTCTGGGAAAAAACAGCAATGCAAAAGGTCATACAAGCCAAGAAATATTTTTCTGGCCAAGCAAGTTTGAATTTTTATAAATCAAACTTTAATATGGTCTTCAAAAGAGACCATTGTGATCATTTAGTTTCACCTCCTGACTAAAACCAGTCAATTTCACCACTCATTTGTGTATCAAAACCACAACTTGCTGTTGAAAAAAGTCTCTCTAAAGAGAAAGTAACCACATTCCTTCTAATTATTACTCTTGTTGATAAAAAGGTGTGTGTTATTGCTAGGCCACTTGTCTGGATTTGGCTTCCAGAATTCCAGATCACCATACTGCATTATCTAGCAAGCCTCTATAATCACAAATCCCAATTTATAGAGAGGATATGGGTAGGCAGTGACTGAATTACTTTCAGTATTCACTTTGGGTGAACTTCATAGCTCAAACTTTCCAAGTGCCTACTTACTCTAGAAGGTCTTTTCAAAGTATGTATTTTAAAACAGAACAACTTATTTCACCAACAACATCATAAATATGTGCATAAAAATCATACCACCTTGCTGTTTCTATACATTATCTCCAGTCTTCAAGGACCTCATCTGCTCAGTTAGGCATTACAACATGCTCTTTATGTTCAGTCAAGACCCCATGACCTCTTTCACTAATTTCCAAATAGACCACTATTTAAAAAAAAACCAAAAACCACCTTATTTTTTTTCATAGATGTATGGCCTAAGAAATCATCTTGGGCTCTGAACAACGCTCACACATGCTCAGATTTAATGCTTAAAATGAGTAAAAACAAAACCAAAGAAAATTAGACACCCCAATCGCAGAACAAACTCTAATAGCCAGACTGCAAAAAGAATCTGAAATCAAAAAAGGCAGCTCTGCAATCCCTGACCATTAGCTGGAAGCAACCTATGCCATGCTAGGCAAGAAGATACGGCAGCACCCCAAGAACATGGCACAAGTACCTCGATGCACTTTGATTCAGAGCCCAGAAGTCTCTCAGAAAAGCTTCTGTTCTTCCAAAATACTATACTGTGATCAGTGTTTTCAAGTTAAACTCCAGCTACCAGAGAAGTCAGTAGAAAGGTACTAGAACAGAGCACTGGATTCCAATGACTCTTTCTAGGTTGACTTCTGGGTCCTCCAGGTAGGTATACTAGAAAAGCATAGTCTGGGAAGCCAAGACTGCTTCCCCTGCTCACAAATACACACTTTCTAGGCGGAAGCCCTACAGAGCATCTCCTCCTCTTTTACATCACTCATGTCCTTGGGAATAACCAGTGGTAAATTCTTTTTAAAAAAATGACAGTTAATCAACTGCAAACACAAAAGGGAAAGAAAATTTCAATAAACCAATGATAAATATTCATGTCTCTCCAACTGCTTCAAAATCATGAAACTCAGTTGTAAATACTCCTGTGAATAGCTATATACCAAAAAAAGTTAATACTGAAATTGTGAACTGAATAATCTCAGAGTTTGCATAACACAAAACTGCAAAAGCTATATGCTTTAAGAAGTATTATAAAATTATATCTTTAGCCATTATTCATCTAGCCCTTGAATCATTTAATTTCCTCACAGAGATATCAGTTATTTTGGCCTGTTTGACAGCATTACCTATGTATAAAGAACATACCCTGATGAACCCAATTTCAGTACTGTTTCAGCTGCATTACTAATAATCTTCCTTTTTGATGTTAACTATCTGATCACATAGGTATTGCAGCATTCTTCATATAGAAAATAAAATTGTATAAATATAGTTGGAAAGTAATGCAAGCCTTTACAAGTTAAATGTTAAACACTATTTGTTTTTTAATAAATACAGGACTGACTGCAATGATCTCTTCAAGAGGTCTCAATAGTTTACTTCCTCAAGTGATATTGACTGACAAGAATAAAACTTAAACCTTTCAAATACAGGCTGTAACACTGCATCTGTTTTTGTCTGACAGATATCCTTTCACATGGAACTGAAGAATTGCCATCTTGCTATGTTGCTCCTATCTGTCAGTGGAACTGCCCAAATACTACTCATTAGGCTTATCTACAAGGATGCAAACATGAAAACACTAGTCAGATTCTTAGGAAACTATTTTAGGCAGCAGTTACAAATCCTACAGAATGTGTAGAAAAAAAAAGCCTGTATCTATTTCCTGCTTTTATAGCAGAAGTTTCTGTAGCATACTTAAAACATCCCATCCCCAAACAAATTTAAAACTCCGTCTATACCTGGGGGAACCATAACCTGTTTATAGTTCTCTACAGTCTTTGTTTTAGTGAAAAAACCAGCACTGTAAATATACAGGATTAAATAGTACATATAGATATTAGGAACGGCTTAATGACCACACAGTTTTGTTGAGAAACACAAACTTCATCAAATGAGTAAATTTTTGGAAATTGCACTCATCTCTTTCATTACTCTTCCTCTATGAATCCCAACAAATACTGGTATTCATAGTAAGATAACAACTGGGGGTAACCACTGTAAGAAAACACAATCAGGTTAGAAGTGCCTATAAACAGAGCTGGAGATTTGTCTATATCTCTTTCCATTTCAGCAGTTCAACTTTATAATTGTCACAAGGCTTTTGTTTTAAAAATAATAAAAAAAACCACACAGAACTATTTTGTGACTGATCCAATGTAACTACAAATGTACTTATTATGACACACAATTTACTGTACTTCTGAAGGACCTATTTCTTTTTTGTATGGTTCAATATAGCTTTCGTCACAGGAATGTATCAGAAGTACTCTGGCTTTCTTAATGGATTATGGATAGGAATGGAGTTTTAGCAATTAGGAAAACAAACTTTTTTCTTTCACCTGTTAAACGTAATTTGAAAGGTCTCTAATTTTTTTCTTGTTAAAAATGGACACATTGAACTGAAATTATTCAAAGGTTCAAGAGAATGTAATTTCAGAGTAAGAGGGCAGTAGAGGTAAACCGTTACAGCAGTTGTCTTGTTTGCCTCCTCCACTCTCGCTGCAAAGATTGTTGTGTCACAGTAGGACTTGCACATTGCTAGCTTTAGCTCAAGTGAAGAAGGAACATTACAAGCCTTTGGCACACTTGCATGATATGTAGCAGCACATGCAATAAATGTTACTGAAATCACTGAACTGTTTTATGAAATAATTAGAAACTAAATATTGTTTGCAGACATCACTGGGGAAATAGCTTCTGTAATGGATAAAGTCAATAAAATGGAATTATTCATGGAAAATATCCGACCAGAAAAGAAAGAAAAAACAGGTCAAAGAAATTACTGCTGAATTTATTTACTAGTATTTACTCATTATAATTGTCACAGTAGGAAAAGAACAGCAAAGTACATCAGTTGCTGCTTCAGGAGATCAACTTCTTGAGACTTCAGGAGACGCATATGACTTGGAATGTTTTAGTTAATAGATTGAATCTATTACAATGCATTAGAACAAAAAAAGGTAATTGTTAATTCCCATTTTCACAAACATTAAAATGTTTAACCCTAATAAAAAGGCCTAATTAGATTACACTGATAAATACAAATCTCTTCAAAATAGCTGTAAGCAAATACATATGAATAGATGGTTTCCAATGAGACTTGACAAGTGGAAAGCAGATGGCAACACGAAAGACTTCAGTTCTCCTCTAAGCCATGTGCTGTAAAAGCTCTGAGAGGTTCATGTTTCATATTTGATAACCTTAGAAAATAGTTTTAACTAGCAATCACTTGAACAAAGATTACCATACAGAATTAAGCAATACCTTGCATGCTACCAGGATACTATGGGTTCAGTTTAAAATGTTTTTTTGACAGAAGTTTTGTTAGATTATTAAAAACATTTGAACTCTTAGGAAAAAAAAAAAAAAGAAAAAAAAAAGAAAAAAAGAGCTGCCTGGGTATTCTTCACTATGCTACTGTGGCTACTTCCTCCCTTGCAAAAAAACATACCTATGACAACATGCTCTTCCTTACCTCAAAACAGGTTGCCTTGCTGCAGCAAAGGGTTATTATCAGAAGCTAATCCTTGCTATACTTACATAAAAGGCATCCCCGGTTCTTTACAACCATGTTTCCCTTCTGGTGAGCAAGGAAATAGCCAAATGTCTGCTAAACTATCAATATAGATTTCTAATGTAGAATTAGGCTCTTATAGTGTGGGAGAAAAAGAAAGACAAAGCAAAAGGAACTGATGATAAGTAGTACCCAGAAACGCAAATAAAACACATGACAACAAGTTTTAGTGTAACTCAGGCTGAATGAGCATTTCCCCACCTGCAAATGACACCTTCTACCTTTACCAAAACAACAGATAAAGGCAGGAAAGAAAGCTGCCAACATCATGAGTCATCAGAGGGTCTCCTGGAGCACCTCAACTTATCCAGAGGACTTCAGTTGTGCTCATGAAGAATTCTTTTTTTTGACTTTAGGCATTGAACTTCAGAGCCAGAGTTAAGAATACAGCTGAACTGACAAGAGACTACAGAGAAGACTTATAGGCTAATTAGTCAGAGAAGTCTGGTTTTAACCCCCTGAGGTTATTGCAAATGGGGTCACCCACCAGGAACAGACCATTCCATTTAGAAATCCTCCTGTCTCAATTTTCTCTCCTGATCTTTTTTCAGTGGATTTGGGAAGGCATTATTTGATTTCAAGTCCAGAGCTCACTTTGGTTTCACATGCATGACAGCTTTGAAAATATTTGATTTTTTGCCAAAACTTTACCCATGCTGGATTTTCCATATTTACACTGCAGAAGAAAGTCATCTCCTAAAGTCTCAGCCAGCAGACTGTATTCTTGCCTGAATCCCAGTAGATCTGAGCCACAGCAGGATGTCTGTTCTCTCTCACAGGACAAAGAACAAGAGGAAGAACAAAGAGAGAAGGGAGACAGTCCCACTGCCTCATCGAAAGGAATTCACAGCAATGCCCTCACTGTGAAAACGTCCTCAAATGCCAACGCCTGTGTTTACAGCTCAGATTTTGCCTTGGGAATCCAGCTGTGTGCAGAAAAGTAGGGCTTTCTCCTGCCTTGTCAAGCTCCTGCAGCACCTCTCCATCTTGAGCTGCAAACATGCCCCCTTAATGCAGACCTGTGCTCCTGTAGGCTCTTTTATTAGGCCAGACTGCCCACAGACACATATGTATATCAGTATAACTTAATATACAAACTTTTACCTATATTGGAACTGAGCATCTTCTGCTTGATCATTTCTCACTTTTCAATTTTTGCTGCTCATATTTTGACTTTCTGAACACTTCTCAAAGTCTCAACCCTGAGCGAACGTCAGAAACTACTTAGAAAGACAAGGTGAACTCTCTCAGTCCTGACAGAAGCTGACTTCAGTTATTCTGTGTTTATTTTTTTGTCTTCTTCCCTTCGGTTAGAAAACAGTATGTCTATTCAAGTTTTGATCCATTAGTTGGAAAATTAAGCAATTAAAGCAGACAACATCTGTGGACAATGATTTATCAAACAGTTTCAAGAACCAAAGTGCAAACTGAAGACAACTTCAAGAGCTGAAGGCTTAATACATCTTCACGAAAAAAAAATAAAAGAAGAAAATAGAGAGAATGAGGCTTCAGAGAACCTAAACCTCCTGGCAATAAGAAATGGGAAGATACTTATAGGTGTGATGAAGAATAAAGAAAAAATCATTATAGCAGAATAGAAAGGGGATAATTTCAGAAGGCTAATTTTATTTTAATCACTGCATAACAATGTGCTCATTTAACAAATACACCGTTACAGCAGCAGTCTAGCAATTTGACTTCGTATATGTTACTGCATTTAAGCTACGTGATACAAGTCCTGTAGTACTCAACATTTAAAAGTGGTTTTGAGTAAAATATACTTTACTGGTGAACAATGATACCTCTTATAAGCAATGGTAATTGTGATGGTGATTCTGTGTCATCGTGATTGTACAACTAGTTTGCAGACTGTTGACAAGTTTAATTAAGAGCAAGTTTTACTTGCCCTCCTGCAAAATCAAAAGCATTAGAGGGAATTACCACTCCTCATTGATTTTATCAAGGGTTATATCAATATTTGGGGGGTTTTATATCACTAAGCCATCCCCAAAATAATGCAAATCTTGTACACTGATTTCTTTTTAAGAATCAATGAAGCAAATAAAATCAGCAACACTAAATACTAAATAACCTGTAGTTTTCACTGTAAATTGTCCTGGTTTGAGCAAGAACAGAACTAATTCTGTTCAGTAGTTTCACTTCTCAGCTCAGTTCTTCTAACTAACTGCACTGTCTGAAGTTATCAGCCTGTTCTCAAAGGCAGTGTCTGCTTCTAGCAGTGGTAACACCTCATGTTTAGAGTTACTGCCAAGGATTGGTGTGCAGACCAAGGCCAATCTGGAACACCGCCGGTGCCTGCTCCACAGCATCAGTGGTGACGGTGATGTAATTACCATCAGGGGGGTTGGGTTCCATACTGGTTTTGTATATATTTGTATATATTCCCTTATTATTATTATTAATTTCCTTTTCATTAAAGCTGTTCTAATTTCCTTTTCTAATTGCTCAGTCTCTCTCCCTTATTCCCTTTCTCTTCCCCTTTGGGGAGGGAGGGGCGTTAACAGAGAGCATCTGTTATAGGTCTAAGGGGCCTCCCTGACCCTAAACCATGACATAAATATAAAAAGGTTTATCAGATGACAGCTGAAAGATAATGGTAATAATGTTCTATCAGATAGAGTTTTCTACATACATCCCCTATTGACAGAACACACATAGGCTCACCCAAAGGCACCTGAAAGGGATTTTTCTCCTAAGTACACAGCAGAACAACAGACAAGACACATTCTCAATGTGCTGCAAGTCCTGCAACGCATCAAATTTCAGCCCCTATTCAAAGGAATTACATATTGTGGCAGGTCTTCTAGGAACGTTCATGGCATCTGCCACACAGTATTGCTATAGGGATTGCCCACTATCAACACCAGCATTGCTGCTGAAGAACATCAAAATCATAATCACTCTCCAGCTTGAGTAAGTTCTATTGCAGTACATGTCACCACAGTGCACATGGCAGCTGAGCTATGGTCAAGAAGCGAGTCAGAAAGAGAATGGGGACACAAAACCTTGGTGTCTTCTCTCGGGTGGCCTGAATCACTTTTTGGTTTCTCACAGGCAGTGTACTGTGCTGTCTTATTACAGACCTGTTTTATGGGTTATGCCTAATGCCTAGTGAGTTATGGTCACCTGCACCACTCCTGTCATTTTCCTCCATCACAGAAAATGGAGAACCCGGGCATTCCTGCATAACAATTGTGTTACTATAGAGGACACTATCAACAGGAAAATAACAAGAAAATGACAGCTTTACCTTCATTAAAAGGAAAAAAAATACTGAATTATTTCATTGTTTCATTCAATCTTCAAAAGTTCCTAGATTTTTGGGGAGTTGAAGATTTTGGCGATTATTACCAGTTTAAAGTGTTCTGCATGGTAGACACGTATTTTTTACATTACTTTTCTAAAATTACTTATGAGTTTGAGAGCTTCAAACCAATCCAGCTTTGGCAGTGATTCCCACACATTCCAATTTTACCAGAATTTATTTTTCCCACTTCTATTAAATGCATGATTAAATTAAGCTTTGTAACTCCTTACTTTGGATTCTGAGAGTAATTAGAGGTACTGGAGATGCAAGCATCATAAATTAACCCTCCTCCATGTAACATTCATGTTGTTATATATTTTCTAAGATTTTAGAAGAGCTCAGGAGCAGATTTGGAACTGCACACTGTGAAGCCAGTACAGACAGATGGGGAGGTAGCTGGAGAGCTGGGTGAGAGGCACAGTACCCCAGAAAGGCAGCGTGCACTGGGCCCTATCCTCCAAACCAACACAAGATATCACCAATTATGTCACAGGTTACACCTCATTTTTTTGAAAGTCAGCAGATCCCAGATTCTGATAGGTTCCTACCAGCACACTTCACCTATAATTTAGGTAAAAGATAACCAGCACCTGGCCTTTGGAAAGTTGCCCAGCTCAGCGCAGTAGAGTTAACTTTCCTTCAGCCTTCTCTTATTTAGCAGGCAAACTGACAAAGGAGCTGTTTGCACAGCTTTCAAGTGAGATTCATGCAAATCCCTCAACTGGAAGAAAAGTCCCATAGTGTTTGACTTGGTCTTGACATTTACACCAGTATCTAAAAGTGGCTGCAGCAACTTGTATGATGTAACTTCTAAATAATGCAAATGATAAACAGAGTCAAGACAAAAATACATTGTTCAACAGGATGCCCATTCACCATAAAAGGGAAACTTTATAAATTGCACCGTGATCCTGCTCAGATGACAGATAAGTACAAGAGTCTTCTGGCAAACAAACAGGAAGGTTTGCCTTAGAACAGTATTCTTACACTGTACAAGGTTGTGTTAACTTCCTGGTGACAAATTTATCTTGAGCAGAGGCAACAGATAATGAAACCCCTCTTCCTGGGGAACAGACTTAGGTTTTTATCCTATTTTTTACATATCTCCAAGTTCATTGAGACATCTTCACTGACTCCAAAGAAAAGCAAGTATGCAGAGTCAGGACAACTGCACAATTCCTGCAGAACCAAGCTCTATCTCACAATGATGTTTTTTCCATTTAGTTTCTCATCTTGCTACCTAATGCCCATGACTTAAAAACTGGTAGCCTTGTTCATTGTACTACTTATCATTGCTGCCAGTCTTATTACACTGCAAACACAGCAACTTGCACATATCACCTCCCTGTAAACATTGCTATGTGAAAATCCCAGAGAGTGGTAAGAAAAATATTAAAACTGTTACAAACAAAACATGAATGGAAATGCGTATACAAAAGCACCAGAGGAAACAGCAGAATGTCATGCATGATCCACATCACACCCAAACAGTCCCAGGCAGAGCAAAGGGCACACATGTGCAAATGCTTGTGTTAGGAAATTACATCTAGTAATGTAATTATTCGAAGAGAATGGGGAAAATATTCTATTTAGAAATTCTGCAAAATAAATCACTTTCCCTTAAGTTCACGCATTTAGTTTTGCCATGGTAACTTTCTAAAAGAACCACCAGTTTTTTAATTCATATGTCAAAGAGCGAGCAGCTAAAATTTTCTCACTACCTTTGAGGCTTGTAAGAAACTGGTAAACATTTACTTTTACTATAAAAGATTAAGTTTTCTATGTCTACTGTGTATTATATATTTGCTTTAATTGGGCTGTTTTTAGCCTCCTTAAATTCTGTCTAATTTTTTAACCTGGACTTTTATCTGCTGCCAAGCTTCTCATAAAAATCTGCAAACGAATTACAAACTGTGGTTAATGAGCTATGCATAAACATTCTCTTTTTCTTTATCATTCTTACCATATGCTTTGGCTGCTTTATTATCAGCCTGTAAGCTAATAATCTATCTACTTTATTTCCCATCTCACTTGGAAAAAATGATGAAGAAATTCAGAATAGTTTTCAAACTCCCTGTTTTCTCTGACTTTTGTTCCAAAAGTTGTGCCTTATGGTCCAGCCTGTGTTGTGCTCCCATTTTCTCCACTGGAAAATCCTGATTTCCATTTCTATTAAAAAAGCTCATCAGATTTCCAACACCTGCCTCCCCCTTCAAGACAGTGGCAACACAACAATCATAAGGTTCAGATCAATCTCTTTTACCCTAGTTACCCATTAAGCAAACATACTTCTTCCTCCCCCAGCCTCCATTCCTATTACAATCTATAGGTTTAGTGAAAAGTAAGACTACAGATTTGCCGAAAAAATTGCAGTATTTATGTCTTATGTATCCATGCACAACAAAGCATTTAACCATTGCCTTCTTTCTAGCACTGCAAGTTGTAATACATGCTTTGATAGACTTGCTCCTATCAATAGAGGCCAACAGCCTTCTGGGTATTCGCATTACATTTTGGTATATCTCATCACACAGATACCATTTACAGGGGATGGTAATGTCATTGAATTAAAAATCCTCTCATTTTGTCTAAAAATATCATTAAAAACTTCAAGTGTTCTCTTCTGAACTAGGCCAGTATTGCATTTCCATTTGCTGTTGGAATTGAATTGTATTACCTCTTCGCACACACGGACACCTGAGTTAAGTGAATACGCTACACTCTGCATAACACATCACTGTCACAGAGCTAATCTACACAGAAAGAAAAGGCTTCCAAACAGATGTTTCGCAGCTCTCTAATATTAGGTAGCTAATCATTGCCTCAACGTGGACTTTAAGAAGCTGAGCTCGTATTTTAAATAAGAATCTTAGTAAAAAATATATAAATTAAAAAATAAAAGTACAAAATAGAAGGACACTGTTTAAAATTATGAAAAGTGCCCCTGAGCAACAGTGTTTCCTAAGGTGTAAAAGCTACATCATTTTGTCCACCTTCAGCTTAAAACAGTAAAGACTAACAGGACAAGAATGAGAAAAAGGAACAAGCTCTTTAAAAAAATCAATGAAAAAAACCCTTTCGATTCAGTGCTATATGGATTACAAGCATTATTAAGGAATAGTATCATCTTGGTCCCTCATTTCTAATTAAGCCACTAGTTTCAGAACTGAGAGTTAGCATTTCCTCTTCTTTATAATGGAATAACTGACTCCAAGAAAAGCTGGAAAAGACAGCACTAAGAACTAGGCTTTATTTGATGAGTATGAATTTGTGAAGAACTCTCACAAAGTGAGCAACAAACAGTTAACCACTAAGCTGAAAAACTTTTTCTGGATCATCTGCAGATTTCCTATCAGAGCTGCTTTTCTAGTACATAAGCTCTATAGAGACTTTAAACCATTTTGCACCTGGAAAGGGGTTTGTGAGTGAAATTACTACGATTTCAAATGCAAGCTCATGGCAACATAACCTGGTACTGAAAACTGATACTGTACTGAGAAAAAAAAAAAGACAAACAAAGCTTGGTTAGACATTCCGAGGTCCTCAGGTCTGCCTCAGGAATGATGTGTATAAAAGGTGCCTAGTAGATTCTGTGTTATGAGCCCATGTATTTATTAGCCTTAACCAGCTTTGTTTTCTTACTTTATTGTGCTCTGACACACATTATAGTCTTCAATAAGAAAACAGTGCATGGGCAAGGGTGGCTGTTTTCAATGTTTTCTGATTCACTGTGGTTTTTTTTTCCTTTGGGTTTTTTTTTTTTTGTGTGTGTGTGTGTTTTTTTGTTTTGTTTTGTTTCAGAATTCAAAACTAAGTCCATCAGAACAATTTCTATTTATTTAATTTACTCTCAGTACATTCCCGTGATAAAAGGTTTATCTTCCCAGGTATGGAAACTTAGAAAATATGGAGAGTGCATGTACCTGCTTCAAGGCACTTTCAAGTCCACAGAAAAATCATGGGCAACATTCATCTCTCCTAACTGCAATGATTTAAAAGTTGTCTGGTCTAAGGTGGTTGCAGAGGCCTCCACAGTCAAACACAATTCTGTCTTGGATCATGATTCATCACTCTCTGCATGCACCAATCTCTCCCTGTTGATTTACAGGGAGGACCCAGATGGGTACTTTAGATCAGGTATACTACTTTTAAGACTGCTGCAGTTAAGTGAGATCCACTGCTATCAACTTACATGGAATGGATTCTGTCAGAAAGTAAAACCATATAGGAGTCTATTGCAAAGGAGCTCCATGATTTCTGAATCCCTAGTCCTAAACCTTAACCAGCAAACACTGTCACTCTCTGCCATAAATGAGCTTTCACTTAATGCAGTCCTGAAGCAGCGTGTCAGTTGAGGGAAGAACAAATACAAAATATGTCAAATAATTTTTAAAAAGGCCAGCAGATTGACTGTACTTATTCTAGAGTTGTTAACATCTATTACTTTTTCCTCCTAATTAATCTACATTTACATTGTGCCAAGTGAACTGTACATAGTGTGTAAGCATGGCACCAGAGCATCAGGCTTTCTCCTGACAACTGTTACAACACATGAATAGGTCACACTCCCAAATTTACACAGCAAACACTCTTACTGCGATTGTTTTATTTCTTAGCACTAAAATACTAACATTCTTATCGTGCCAAATAAGATGCAAATCAGTAGCGTTACCATTCCTATGACTAACTAGCCCAGACCAGTGTCAACAATTTGCTGTGGGCCAGAAGACCACAAGGCCCTCTTGAAGCCTGTTTTGCCATACCAGCAAGAATGCAGGCTGGTGTGATTCACTTGTTAAAGTACTTTGGTTCACAGGCAGGAAAACAGGAATCAGCAATGCGTTTCAGTTTACATCCTCATCCCCACAAAAAAAAAACCAAAACACTGAAGGAATAAGAGGAAAGGGCAACTCTGTAAGAAATCAGCTATCATTAGACAAGCTCTGCAACTCTTTGGGATGGTGTATAAAAGTTTTCACCCACGACAATCACTCAAGCAAATCATAAAAGAGAAGGCCATAAATATCAGAGATCAAAAACGCTGCTGAGTATTCAATGACTGACCAATAGGGGTTACAGTGCCTACACCTGCACCTCTTTACATGGAAGGGGACACAGTTTCTGTTTTACTCACAAAGGGCTCTGCTGAGATTATGCTTACTTTAAAAAAAAAAACCCTCTGAACAGTTTTACAACAACAAAAACTCCCCCAAACACAACAATGTTACCAAGAAAAATCAGTGCTTTCTCATGCAATCACACCACCCATACCTTCAGAAATTTTCAGCTCAAGAGGATAGTTTAAGCTCTGATTAAGTATACAGCACACTCTCATAGCTACTGACTGTTACAGAATCCATAATTGATATATTTGTCTGTCCTTATCTCTCTTTTATCCATTTTTAAGGTCTGCTGTATACTAAAACATCTCAGGAATTAACCTGTCACTTCTGTGATCTCGCTTGACACAGGTTTTCCCTTGCTCCTTGTTCTAGGCTGCAGTTCTGTACTGCTTTTCCCACTAGGCCATTTGCTTCCATCCAGCTCAGCTTAAAGCATAGATGATTACATACAGAAAACCTTCAAAGATAACTTGGAAGCTGTTCAGTACAGTCCAAGGGACCACAGCAGTGGTAGCCCAAAGTACATTTCCCCAAAATACTGTGCACGTTGGATCCTCAGCACCAATTCCCTCTACAAGCAGATCTACTCCTGCAGCACCCTAGTACATGCCAGCAGGGACACCATCGGACAGTCCTATCTTTGTTTCTCAAGTGGAAGTCATTCTCCTTCCAGATTCTCACCCCTTTTCAAAGGAAGAACGCCATTCAAATGCCACCCTTGTTTCCCTGGTTTGTCCTGACAGAGAGGGGCAAGATCTCATCTACTCCCCAGCACTACACATTGAGGGCTATGAAATATTAGCCTTTATTATTTCCCTCATGAGACAAATACTCCTGCAGACTATTTGGGAAAAAGAAACAAGGCTGCTTTCTTCTTACTAAAATAATTAACAACAATGGAGCTCCAGTCTTGATAGCCAGCCTAGCTGCAACCAGAAAAAAATCTCAAGTACTGACACCCCAATTTTATAGTACCAACTGTGGGTATTAGTGTTCAAACAATGAGATTCAAAGGAGTGACTGATTCTCAAAGAAAAATGTGCCAAGCTAAGGAAGATCCTGACAAAGTCTAAGATGACAGACCTAAGAAAATTCATAATGTTAATATATATGCTTTTAATGTTTACCCCCTTAATATGAAAGAAATCCCCATAGCCAACAGAAATTTTAAATGAAAAGAAACCATAGCAGCCATGAGAAGCTAATCTTTAACCTCCCTGGTCTTGATTCACATAATTATAATCGTGTTAAATGCAATGCCCTTTGATTCAAAAATATCACCATTACTGTAACAGAAAAAGTAATTAGTTTTTTAATTAATGAGAGACTTGAAAATGCACGAAGGGGAGCATTACCTTCTGTTTTTTTGAGCTATTAAAATAATTGTATAAAAATATCACATGAAAAAGTCACATCACGCTACAGATCTAGTCCTTAGGGCTCTGCTAGAAACTATACTTTAAGGTACGGAACACAGGTATTTGCACAATAAAGATTTAATCATCCAATTGGACAAATGAAATACTTATCTCTTAGTCACTAAGGAGAAACAAAAACTTGTGGTAAAAAAAAAACAACAAAAAAACCCCAAACCAGTTCAGTATAGCTAATGAGAATAGCATTTTGCATCACCACTCAAGTAGAACATGCCTCGTTATACCTGCTTATGCTGGATCAACCAACACAAGTCTCAACAGAGTCTTGAAGGGCAAAGGACTACACAACAGATCCTTATTCAGAGCTAGAGATTAATCTAACCTCATTTTAGAAGCTTAGAATGTAGACATTTACCTCTGAATTAATAATCTATAGACAATAACACTTTTAAAGTCCAAAATATTTTACCTATTTAGATAGAGACCATGGGATAAAACATTTGGCCCCAGAAGTACCTATTTCTGTCCACTAACTACAAGAGAACTGCAGATTACCAATTCATGCATAACTATTTAGACACAGGTAATAAAAATGAATAAAATGTTTCTTTAGAGAGATTCAACTGTTTTTGGTTTGAGTAAATTGTTAACATTGCCCTCCTCCCCAAACGGTATTTCAGTCTGATGCTGGTATAAGCCTCCATAATGATGGGAGAAAAAATTCTGCAAGTTTTACATACCTTTCTGTATGGAGTTAACACAGCAATTTACTCTTATCTTCTGCCACTCCACAACCTCAAGGACAATTGTTTCTCAAACTGAAGTTACCTTTCTGCTAAAACACCCCTTCTGAATGGGGGCTTTTCTATCACAGAAGCTCAATACAATTTGTACTATTTCTTGAAAATCATCTCTCCTAAAGGCAGATCGTGGAAGTAATTACAAAAATGAAATAGCTTCAAAATCATCTGGAAGGCTTTACAATATTTTCAGGAAGTATTTCTGGTTAAGAGAGAAATGAAAAAATGCCATGGTCTGCGTGAGGAAATTGCGTACAGTAATCAAGGATGAAAATAGTGGAAAAGTGGAAAGTATGGCAGCTTAGGTTTACAGAATCTCCCATATGGGACCAAGCACTCCCCAGTGTAATGTCACTAAGTTCTATGTCATGTTCTTACTTTAAAATACGCTTCTTGGTGTTATTGTTTAAAATAAGTTGAGCAATTCAGCTGGAATACATACTGGTACAAAAGCTAGTACTGAATTATTAACTGAGCCAAGCCACAGGTAAACAGTTCTGCCAGCACAGAATGACCTAACCCTCCAAAAGAACTACCAGTGTTTTGATCACTTGAAGAGAAAGGACATTAGGAAGCTTAGTGTGACACTTATGCACCATAAAACTTTTTTAAAAACAAGAAAATACTTGAAAGGATCAAAAATACAATGAAAAAATCCGTATCTATGGTACAGCTGTTCACTACTGAAGGTTAACAATACTGCTCTAATTTTAGAAGCTAAATATTTATAAATAAAATACCTGTATACGCTCTTCAACTGAATTCACTTGCCTGGAGAAGTGAAGGAAAAAAAGCCAAGAATGAACAGAGGACTACAGGTTAATGCATCATTTAAAAGGAGAAATAGGAATTCATGCTTCTCCTTGCATTTTGTAAATTATTTAATATATTGTGTATCACAGCTCTGGGTCTCCAGTTCTGAGATTAACCCTATGACTTAACACTTCAAAATCGATCTTGGCCAGGAGGACCAATGAAAAGAAAAACCTAACAAATTGAATGTCAAAGATAAACCTAAAATCAGCAGGGTTTGGGTTCATTCAACACACAAAACATACAAATGGAACTCAGCTGCCACAGCAAAACAAAAGAAGACTGGAAAATAAGGCCTTGCTTCACTAGGTTTATGAATTAAGCATATTAAGCTGGTACACTATGACACAAATCTTAGACTGAATGCGTTCGCATATGCATCAATGACAGTACTATCGTATACTATTCTATTCAAACAAAGCCAGCTTTGCTGTCCTTAATCTCCAATTATACTGCTGTCCTCTCCCTCATCCTGTAAAGGAAGAAGGAGAAAATCAACAAGATAATTAGAGATTTTAAGAACTTTTTCAATTAATCTTGAAAGTTAAAACTTCAGAAACAGGACATGTAGTGCTTGTGGTGCTCCAGAGTATATCTATAGGCCTCCCACACTCAAGAACAGAAGATCAAGGAAGAGTAACTAAATCCACAGAAACAGTCCTCAAATGCACTAATATCCTGACGTGACCCTTGCTGAAGGGAACATCCAACTCACTAAAGACAGTCAGGATTGCAGGTCTGGAAACAAAACGTCAGACAAAATGAATTGTAGATGTACCAGCTATTCTCTATCTAGTCCAGTGGTCTAGTTACAAAACAAGACAAATATGAAAAGCCTGAAATAAGCACTGCAATTAATCTGTTGCTTGTAATAATTTTTCTGTGTTTGTCCATGGAGACCCCAAGTGTTTACTGAGTGTTCCATTGAGATTTTTGTAAGCACTCAGTCTCTAATAACACAAATGCATCCTTTATATGGGATGGATGTGTCCCACATAGAGGACTGTCTCTCCTAGACATGCTATTGCAGTTTCATAACTGGAGCTGTGTGGTTGTCAAGAAGAAATATCTGAAGGACCAGCCAAGAGCAATATTTTTTCAGACTATGTGAGCATCACTGAAACATTTATTTGGAATAAACAGCACACAACCCTCAAGATCTTACCAAAGAAATTCTGGAAACTGATGAGAAGCAAAAGACACCAAACCCACCAAGCAATTAGCACAGCCATTAATCACAGATCAGAGCATCCTACAAGTGGTCTAACATCACCTACCTGAACTACTGCAACCACCTGTGTGGCTGGATGGAAGGAGTGGGAACCAAAGGGGAACCTCTCGAGGGACATGATGTGCATGGGCAGAGCTCTATTACGTGCAGCCCCACTGCCGCACACAATAAGCCAGCAGAGCAAAATGAGAATAGCAAAACTGGAGTTTGTTCTAAGAAGGCTGGACCATACCAACGTGTATAGTATCTGTAAGACAATGTGGTACCTTCTGGTAACCTCAGGACACTAGATAGCACACAGAAGGAAGGTGTCCTCTCAAAAACCCTGAAGTAATTTATTCCCTTTTAAATTCAACAGGATTCAGGCCTGAGTCACCTTATGATAAGACAACTACAGGCCACCCATTGGTGCTTTGGACAGAGGAAGCTAGATTTTGCATCTACAGTTTTCATCTACAGTGTTCCTGTTTGCAGCCAAGGCAGGCCTGATGCTGCTGAAAGCCTTTGTCAAGCTGACACAACCCAAGTGAATCCAAAATAGATCTCTGAATGAAACATAGAACAGAGGGCAGGATTCCCTCTACTGATTCTCATGAGTTGCATGAGAAACAATAGAATCAAGCTGGGATTTCTAATATTACTTATCACAACAAGAGAATCCAACTGGAGAAAAAATGACAACTTGGGGAGCACTGTCACAGATGTACAGCTACAGCCAAACGTCCCCGTTTACTGATGACAACTTATAATGTATTCAACTGTATACTTCACACTATTCCAATGACTCTTTAAGTAATGGAATAAATGCATAATACACTGCACAAAATTTTATCTCGTATTCAACCAGCTGTAGTTCAGTGAATCAGTAATTTTGTTTATCCGTCTGAAATACTGAAAATGAACTGTGTATTTCAACTGAATTGCAACTGCAGTCTTCATGAGGTTTTTTTAATATCTGAATTATATGCTCCCACATTAAATTTTCACTGAATATTGAAATGTGTGAAGAAATGGGCTTGTGCTCTCACCATTTATGAGAGTTAACTTAGACATTACCTTATAGAGTGCTTTAGTCCCTCAATCACCTCCCCACTGCTACATTTAATGAGAATACTTAGTTTCAGTATTACTTTACAGCATATTCAATCTGACATGTGTTCAAAGTACCAAATGTGATTATTCCATAATATGACATTGCCTATTAAAAATGAAAGAAATACAATTTAATTTGAATTGTATTACTAATTTACATCTACATATAGCTTATTAACTGCTGCTGTCTTCTCAGTCGGGTAGGCAAGATAGGGAATGTTTTGATTTATGTAACAATTAGAGTAAGACCAGGGGTTCTTTGCATATTTAAAGTGCATTTCTTCTCTGAAGAGTGAATTTTCAGACAAAAGTCTTGCAGATTCCATAGTATTCTCCTAAACATTAAGAAATGGTTTCTCTTCTAAACAGTGAGAAACTGTTTGGATTACAAGTGAAAGGTCTTTTTAAAATTTTCAGTCCTGTAACTTCCTTTAAAATCCAACTGAGTTTGCTCCTTCACATATTAGTAAACTCCAATGCAGACGAGTATTACGTTATTTTGGAAGAAACCCTGTCTCTGGTTCCAGTTACTAGGCTCACTTGAAGTCTGGATCTTCAATGACGTAAAAAGGAGTTATCACACTCAGTCAGTAAAAGAGAGTGCATGCATCCTTCAGCATAATGTTTCTTTTTCACAGGTGATTTAGATTGGTTTGCTCCATCGTGGAGAAGCAATATTTGGCTTTGTAATTGAGATTTTGACTCACATTCTCCATGAGAAATAATTTACAATGAGATTCAAAAGCTCACGGTACTGAAGCAGGTGATTTGAGAAATTATGAACATAATAGAACTAAAGGTTATTTTTCCTGGATCAGTAGAGATATATTCAATAGCTGACCTTTCATCTTTGCATTTATGAATGTGAGAAAGCCACTCACATTATTAAAGGTAAAATTCTTGTGGAGGCTTTTAGTGATGCCTTGCAAAAACCAGCACAGGGAAGCTGGTTTCTCTTTCTCCACAGTAACACCTTACATTAAGACACGTGGGATTCACACAGCATGAGCTACTAGACGACACACACTGCTATGTTCCCAACATCACAGTGAATTTTGTATCCAAAAGCAAGCATTTAGAGCATGCTGGAGTATTAATTACAAAAACAGGAGTAAGAGTTTATTAAGGAGAAGTGGTTTTCTTTATTTCAGGAGACACCTCACCTAACATGCACATGAGTAAGGAAGGGTACATTCCTTGTCTCATTCTGTCATAATGCCACAGCAACTACCTGCTACCTACTGTTTCTTGACAAAATGTTCTTTCTTTCACATCTTCTTTGGGAATCTAATTAATGTCTATAAATACATAAGGGCTGGGTGTCAAGAAGGCAGGGACAACCTCTTTTCACTTCTGCCTTGTGACAGGACAAGGGGCAATGGATTCAAGCTCGAGTACAGGAACTTGCACCTCAACATGAGGAAGAACTTCTTTACTGTAAGGGTTACAGAGCACTGGAACAGACTCCCCAGAGAGGTTGTGGAGTCTCCTTCTCTGGAGACTTTCAAGACCTGTCTGGATGCATTTCTGAGTGATCTGCCCTAGTTTGGTCCTGCCCTGGCAGGAGTGCTGGACTCAATCATCTTCAGAGGTCCCTGTCAACACCTAACATTCTGTGGTTCTGTGATTCTTACACTTCACTGGTGCTACTTCCAGAGTATTAAACCAGTAACATGATATAGAACCTCATGAGGATTTCATAAAATCATTTCCTTTTGCTTTTAGCTCACACATACAGCCAGTATGAATCATTTGCTCAGTAGACAATCTAAACTGACAGTAAGCATGTTCATCCTGCTGTGATTCCTGATACATAAGGAATGAAGATAGGCTGTTGGAAATTATCGCTACCTCCACACGCAAGGTTTAAATATTGTCCTTCTCATCCTTAAGTTCTGAGTAAAACACTAGTTATACTCTAATACAGTGCGCAGTTCTCTGGCCTCATACCATTGCTGCTCTGAACAGGTAGGGTGGGTCAGCAAAATGCTAGGAGATTAACATTAAACCATGCAATTTCCATAGAAAGCTTTGAGCTAATTACTAGGATCAATGGGAAATAGTTATCCCAGTCCTCAAGGAATCAGAAAATAAAAGAATATGGAAAGAAAATATTTTCCTTTTTTTTTTTTTTGTTCCATTTGTTATTTTTTGCAGCTATTTCTTAAATTGTTAAATGTTTGGTACTAACCACCTTCCTTAGTGTGGACTTCTATAGCACTAGGCTGAAGTTCTGAAAGAATTAGCAAAACACAAGGTAACTCCAAAAATAAAAAAAATCGTTTGTAATGTCTGGTCAAAAAAACCATATGAAAAACCCCTGTCATCTCCACTGTCATCTCAACAGTAAATGCATGCTTTGGGTTAGTTCCAGGCAAGACAGCCATCCCCAAAGGAATACTTTTAATAGAAAATAATTGCTGTAAAACCAAACCACAGTTCAAAAGGCAGATAAAGTAAAATCAAAGCAACACTATAAAGGACCAATTGTATCCCACATCTATCCTAGATTCAGAACATAAAATAACATTTGTAGCTTTAAAGAACCCTGCAGGTAAAAGAATTATTGCTATTACTCTTACTCTGAAGCTCTCTTCACAATTTCATAGTAAGTAGCTTTTAAACACTTATTTTTCTCCATAGCTCCAGACAGTTTACATGGCAAAACTTCAACAGAATGTCAAAAAAACATTGTTAAATACCTAACACTGAGATCAATCAGGTTTTGTATCGCTTTAATAAATAGAAAGGCTATTTCACCGTGTTTGGCTGAACAAAAAAAAATCCCAAACCTGTAACTGCAGATATTGCTAGAAAAAAGGGCAAATCATTGCAGGAAATACTAATTTATGTCACTGAAATAGCGATCAGTAACTCACACTCTCAGTAGAAAAGACACAGAACTTGGAATTCTGTGTTTGGAAAATATCAGAAATTTCAGAAAAAACATAGCAACACTAAAATTAAGTTAGCTAAGCTGACATTCAAGCAAACACTTGGAGGCTGCCATCTTCAGAACACAAATCATGTATAAATTGATTATAGGACATTATTACGTGCTGAAGCCAGATGATAGTATGAGTTCCAACTCTAAGCACAAAGAGCACTTGATGTCATTCTTTAATCCTGTTGTTCTATCACTGCTCATCTTGCATCAATATATTTTCCATCTTGGGATCACAGTTTAATATTGCAGTTAACAGCCTCAGCTCTCCAACATGGACATATCAGAGCAGACTACTGAACAGCAGCTTGCTCTGCATTAATATTGAACTTTGTTGACTTGTGTGTCAAACAGCTGTTCTGTTGAGCAATGACCATTCCAAAGGAAATCGCATCTTACTCCTCCTGACAGTGATTACATTTGCTGGCATCAGTTTCTTCTCTAACAATCCCTAAGCTCTTGAATGACCTGTGGTAATCTTAGGGAACAAAATAACCAAAAACCAACCAACACCAGCTCTGTTTAAGGTTATTTCTGACATTGGTGATTCATTTGCTGTGACAGATCTTTTTCATATGACACCATTCCATTTTTTGTTTTCCTTAGCAGTAACTGCTAAAACACAGACATCTTAGCAGAAATCTAATGGGACATTGAAGATGGAAAACAACTGGTAGTGCTCCAGCACAAGCTATGGTTTTAACAGGGCCAAGTGCAAGGTTCAACAAGTCCAAGGGCAAGGTCCTGCACATGAGTTGGGGCAACCCCATGCACAAATACAGGCTGGGCTTCAAGTGGATTGAGAGTAGCCCTGCAGAGAAGGACTTGGGGGTGCCGAGGGGTGAAAAGTTGGACATGAGTGGGCAATGTGCAATTGTGTGCCAGTTGCACCCTGGGCTGCATCCCCAGCAGTGTGGGCAGCAGGTCAAGGGAGGCGATTCTGCCAGTCTGCTTCATTCTGGTGAGACACTGTCCCCTACAGTGCTGGGTCCAGCTCTGGGGCCCCCAGAGTAGAAAAGACACAGACCTGATCAAGTGGGCCTAGAGGAGGGCCATGAAGATAAGAAGGATGGAACCCCTCTTCTGTGAGGTCAGGCCGAAAGAGCTGTTCAGCCTGGAGAAAAGGCAGCTCCAGGGAGATCTTATTTTGGCCTTTCAGTATCTGAAGGAGGCCTATAGTAAAGATGGGAACAGAATTTTTTATCAGGACCTGTTGCAAGACAAAGGGTGATTGATGGTTTTAAACTAACAAAGTGGAGATTTAGACTAGATAGAAGGAAGAAATATTTTACCCTGAGGATGGTGAAACACTGGAACAGGTTGCCCAGAGAGACTGTGGTTGCTCCATCCCTGGAAGTGTTCAAGGTCAGGTTGGAAAGGGTTCTGATCAACCTACTCTAGGGGAAGGTGTCCCTGCCCACAGAAAGGGGTGTTGAACTAGATGATCTTTAAGGCCCCTTCCAACACAAACCATTCTATGATTCTATGAAATCACCATGGTTTTAATCATGAATGTTGTGTACACACCCCTCACCTTCAGTAGAGCATATAGCCAGAACTATATGACTTCTCACTAGGGAATCAACCTTGGTTAATAGTGCTCCAGGATGTCTCATATGTCTCATATTACAGATGTGACTAGTGAATCTGTACTTAGTCTTGTTTGCTGTCTAATGCCACATCAGAAACAACCAACCTGAAATCCAGACACCACAAAGACTTCCAGGTATTCCATAGATCCACCTTGCAAACATCAAGCTATTTCCAGCTGTACAGATATAGGGCTGCTTTTTGCAGGAAGCAAACCTTGTTACACTAGCACCATATTTAATGTGTAGGTATGCAACAAACTTGACAAAAACAGCAGTCTTGGACACAGTTATTGCTGTCTTCATTTATACTGCCTTGACCACACTGCATGCCTGGTATGGTGGAAGATTTCTCAAGCTTTCAAACTGTTTAAAGGAAAGTTGACACACTTAAGAAGCTTGTTCATCTTGCAACTAGTATTACCTGTACAGAGTCCTGCTGCAAAAAAAAAAAAAAACAACCCTCAAAGGAACCCTAAAACATGTCTGTTTCCAAGTAATTCTAGCATGCCATCCAAAAGTACTCCCAAATTTCAACTAACCACATCACTAAGGCCAAAAACCTGAGGTATCTGCCCAACTAAACCAAACATGTTCAATTCCACTTACACTTAGGAGTTTATTAAAAAAAATCAACTCTAAAAAAGATGTAGAACACTACATTCCTTTAAAGGCAAATGAATGTCTCCAGAAAGCAAAGGAAGCAAGAAGTTCCTCTTAAGAAAGAGCTCTGCAAGGAAACTAAACACTGTGTAAATACGGCCACAGATCCAGTGGGGAGTTAGACTCAACTTACAGACAGTGCGGAGGGGATGGAAATCACACTATTTCTAGCTCATGAAGATCTCAGAAAGGAGTCTCCTCCTGATTCCTGAGAAGAGAGAATCAAGACACAGAACGCTGTAGCAGGAACCATTCTGCTGCTTTTTTCCATCCGTGTGCACATACAGACACATAGAGTTCACACCTCCTGCAACAATACAGGCTGAAAGCCACTGGAACTGGAGAGCGCCATTTGCAGCTGTTAAAAAACCAAATACAACAAAGAAAAACAACACCCCCTTGCTTCTTACTATTTTACTATAATTCACTATGTATCCAGTTTGAGGAGGAGCAGGATTTTACTGTAACACTCTGAAATCATGTTGACATTGTGTTTCTTATTTGGCAGGATGATACTAAGCAGAAGAAATGTTTCACAGTATCAGTTCTGGGAACTGTGAGTATTCTGTAGAACATTTTTTTCTTACATGATTTTATATCATCTAACAGAATGAGAGCCCCAATCTGATTTGATTTTGTGAGCACTAGTAACATAGGAATATTCTTTAAAAAAAACCCTTCAAACAAAAAACAAGGTAAGAAACAGAAATGTGAATGTATCAAGGAAAAAAAAAAAAAAAGAAAAGAAAAAACCCCTTTTTTATAAGCTTATCCAGAGTCTGTAACATTCTGCTTAAACCAATGCCAAAGAACTCTGCCAGCTATTTCCCAAGTTACTATGTGAGGTGTTTTTCCCAGGGGTGAACTCAGACTTTCAGAAACTGTTACTAGACAATAACCAGTACAAAACTGGGAGCTTGCAAAAACTGCAATAAATGTTGATAAACCATCAATGTTTGGTATTAGTGTGTTTTCATAGGATATTCTAGAAGCTTAAATATAGGCTTATGCAGGTTACAAGTGGAAAGTTATTCCTGAAAATTAAATTTTTAGATTTTACTATGTGTTTGTTCTCTCAGCACTGTTTTCATTGCTATTACAGCTATATAATTCTTCTCACAGACCAAAATATAGTTTCTATGTTGCTGAACTACAGGTGTTTTCTGCTTAGAGCTTTGGCAGCAAATTCTAAAGTATATTAACTTCAATCGCTAGCACTTTATAGTACTTACATCAACTATACATCTCACAGATTCTGTAATAGGAAAAACAAATATTGATTTTCACTTTTATCAACTTACTTGCTTTCTTTAAAAAAAAAACAGTAGTGCTTTTTCCTGTCACTGTTCACCTTCTAAAGCTCATGCTTTTAAAGCTATATATTAGCCCAAGCAAAATACATGAGAAGAGATACTAATTAAATACAAATCAGAGATATAAATTAAATCTGAAGATTGATAAATCTCCCAATTTATAGCACCACTCCTAATGTGTCTCTTGCATGGAATTTTGTACACTGGAGTACAGAAATCCTGATGGGGAGTGTTTGGAAGTACCTCAAATCACAGAAAAAAAAAAAAAACCAACACCTTATCAAAAGGATGGGAAATAGGTTGGTTTAATAATGACTGGTATATTTTACAACTACCTCAGCTTCTTACCTTTATTCAGGACCTGAAGTTAATTTCCTTATGAGAAACAGTTCATGGCAAAGGATAATACTCAAATATGACTTTTTGAAAAAGTGTTTCAGCTATGTTACTGACATTCAACTGTCCTAAGCAAACTGGGAGCATATAATCAGTGAAAAAAGATAACATAGTTATCTTGGTGATGCTGCTTTGCCTTTTAAATTAAAGCCATATTTTTGAGAAACATTAGTAGAGAAAAATCTATTCCCCGTAACTTTTCAGCCAAGTAAATTATCTTACCATGAGGTCTTCGTCAAAAAAAAAATTGTCCTTCCAAGATTAGAAAGAACATATGTAAATTATTGCAGGATCAGGACATAAATCAATTTACAATGTCACATAACTTCTTTAGTCAAAATACTCTACTTGCTGACTTTGTTATTTAATGCTTCTTTTTAAGCAAGTGCAACTGCATTCCAAAATCAGAAAACTTTATTGGAGTTCTTTTAAAACACTGAAAGAATTGCACTTTAAATATTAGATGATGGAGGGAGGGTAAGCCTGGAGCTTCTTTCCTAATAAAAGTAAGGAGAAATGGGAAAATTAAGGAAGAAATTGCTATTGCAATCCAATTGCTCCTCAGACAACTCTTTCCTCACTTGAAATATGCCCTCATTACTGCCACCCTGCAACCACACAACAAAGGTGCAGAGGTGAGTGTAAACAATAGGTCACATCATGATGATTTTTGCTATCCCTTCCGAGTGTTGCTACCCATAATACTATAATAATGAGTGGATCTCCTCACCTTGCGATGGCAGGTGACACATGCATTTAAAAGGCCATTGTCAGAGGTAGGCAATAAAAATCCACAAGAGGACTAGTCAGTATTAAATTACTGCCTCTGACTCAGAAGTCCACAATTAGAGGCTGGAACTTAAGAAAATATGAATGTCTAGGATTTCAAGTGTTCCTATCAAGATCAAATGCTGTATCAGGATGTAAGTCCTGATGTGGTCAACAACCATATGAAACACCCACAGAAGTTATTTTGAGAATCACAAATCATCAGAATGAAGAGAGAATAGAGGGAAAAATTGTAATTTATTGGAAAGGGAGAGAAGTTCAGCAGGAGAATGCCCATCAGGGTTAAGTATTAGTAGAATATATCACACAGAGCAAAAAGACAGAGAAACACTGACCCTCAGGGAATGTTAGCTGACATCATCTAAGGTTAGAGAAACTACAGAAAGGGAGTATGTTCTTGATTCTTTCCTCTTTCCAAAATTAACAGCCAGAAGACAGTAGGAGGAGCAAATGTTGAGAGATCAGCAGTCAGTGAAGTGAAAATGTGTGTTAAATAAGCAAGAAAATGTGTTTGTTACGGCATTGAGCTCTTTATAAATAATGGGCATTTACACCTTGATAATTCTGCACTTCTGTGTCAGAGTGAAAATTGATTATGTGTCATTAGAATGAAAGATTGCAGCAGCTGTAAGTAAATTTATAGCAATATGAGATTACTGAAATCTTAAAAGGGTTTTAACCTAAATAGGGAAACTTTAAAAGGTCCCCTTGAGTCTAGAGCATAGCCTGAGAAATCTTTTCCAACTGAACTAACTGCATACTCTGTGCAGTGTTAAGATTGAACTGTTTAACACAAAAAAAGCTTATGTATGTACCAAGATTTCAAAAGTTTGACCACCACAAGCTACAGGTCACTTGTAACTTCTTAAACAATTTTCATGGCCATGCTCTTGTCCACAAATTGTGCAAGGAGCCATGTCAGAATAACAATTGCCTTGCCACTGCAGCTGGGACAGTAAGCAGCATTTTTTATTCTTTTTACGTCTCTTCTTTCTGTAGGTAACCCAGGAAATGAGTAAAAAAAATTATTTTTTTTAATGTAAAAAAATATACATATATATATATACACAAAATTTAGAAAGTTTAGAGAATGATCACTGGGCTTTAGGGGTGAAAAAAGAAAATAACTTGCCTTCTTTACTGATCCAACTCCACTAAATGCAGTGATGTTACCTCTGTACATACAGCTAATGCTGTCTGGAAATTATGGAAATTGAGCCTATGGTCCATGTCTCACTTGTACTGCTGCTAATTAAGTTCTTTGTGACTCATCATTTGATTTACAATACAGAAGGGGGAGAAAGTGCCTTCCTCCCCCCCCCCCCCCCCCCCTTTTTAGGGGAAGAGTGATTTTGAAATAAGCTTTTCTGTGATTATTTTCCAGAAAATCTAATTTCAGAACTATAAACTGCTTTTTCTAGAGACATTCAACATTAAAGACTCTACATTTTAAAGACCATACTCTAAGAGCATACTGCACATAATCACAGATATCAAATCTGATTGGCTCATGCCACTTTCCTACAAGCATATACTGCACTGCACTTTGTGCCTCAACACGGAATTATCAGAAGATAAAGATTTACCTCCTAAGTGATTCAAGGATCAACTTTTTTAAGGTTGATATAGGGAAGGGGTTAAAAAAAGTTGTTCCAGAATTAAACAGAACTTTAATGAAGTACATTCATCTCAGTGGAACTTTCCTAAGAAAAAGTAATGTTGAACATTAGGATACTGTTCCTGTAGTATCATGTTAAAGGCATCCCTGTGGAAAATACAAACATTATTCTGATAAACTCAATACTGCTGTAAAGAGCAGTGTCGCCAATGGACAAGCAGCATCCTGCAGATGTCCTGACACTGCCTGTATCATTCACACACTGGATGGCATCTCGCCTGCAGCTGTTATTACCATCCTAGAAAATCTTCATTCATAACGTTCAAAGAAGTGGAACAACTAAACATACTGACTGTCTTTATATGATGCTTTTCACATTCATTTTCACATTTCAAATCACTGAAAACTGCCTTCCCAATCAGATCCAAGCATTATTCACAATGAAGGCAAAAAGAAGCAAAAAAATAAAGCAATTTTCTCAAAGAAGATAAAAATCAGTTCTGATCAGAAAATCTTCTCTAAGTACCACCAATAACTGAAAGTCAACTCCATCTGCTTTTTGCTCCCAAATATCACAGAAGGCATCTACTAGTTCAGACATTTCCTTCAAAGAAGAAAATTAGGCCCAATTTGTACTTAATGAACAGTCTTGCAATTCTGGCCCTGAACAGTAGCAAATCAAATGAGAAGCTCTCCCGCACAATCATGCACATAAACCTGTTTTTTCTCAGTACTAGGTATCTCTATAAGTCTAGTGGTTCCTCCTTTCCCCCCCAGCTTGGCTCACAAAGAAAGAATAAACAAACACTTAAAACAAAATTAGATTTAGCTTAGCCTAGAAAAGACAAGTTCTTTTTTTCATTTTTTTTTTTTTTTTGTGAGCTGAAGCCATTCAGTAGTATGATCTAAATGCACAAGTTGTTTTGGCAAAATGCAAAGCTCCAGGTTGCCATTTGCCTGGATGGAATTGACCCAGTTCCAGGGAAGACGACTTTGAAAAACCCACCCCTTTTGGCACTGCTGATTTTTGGTCCTCTTAACATAAAACACTGCAGAAAGGATGAGTGTCCTCACACAAGGCATTCTTCCATAAATGAAAAAAAAAAGGTTGAATAAAAGGTTCAATAGAACAATAGTGCTGCTTCATGCAGTATTTGGCATTTTTTAAAGGTCACGATATATTAAGTGGATATATTTCTAATTTTCTGAAACGTATGCAGAAGTTCACAGTTATTATATTACTCATATTACTTTTATTATGCATTTTCTTAATAAAGGAATTAGACAAGCAATTTATTCAAGCTATCAAGTTGAACTTAATGGATACCAAAACATTGACAGTGTTAGATTTAGTGTAATTACCTGCCCATTTCACAGACTTCCTTATAGCATGCATCCTCCTAGAATACTTGTGAAATTAATATAACAGTTGCCACATCCTGTTAAGTACAGCCTTCAGAACTGACAAGAACCCAGTGATGGAGAAGTGACCAAAGTAACTGAAACAAAGGTAAATAATGCACAGTGCAACAAAACAGACAAGATTCAATCCCAAATCTGCCTCTACAATCTTGTTTTTGTCAAAAATTAACAGACTTTCCACAGAGGTGATGATCATCAGTCCTTCAGAAAGTTCAGAAATGTAAAGAATTCAGCTGAGGTCAAGAGAAAAGATGAGGATGAGAGTTGTGCCTTTCAGTCAAGAAAGCATTCCCTGTTCAAGCATGCATTTAAGTGCATGACACTGAAGCTCAGTGCATCATGAACATAACAAGCAAAGACAGCCGTATGCAGTTCCATCCTACTCAAGAAAAGACTTCAAAAGCTAAAATACCTCCCCCATATTGGATTTTACATTGTCAGGCACTTGGGTAAATACCTTGTTAAATTGGGGATCAGATAATGATTTTAGATCTAAATTCATCAAGCATCTATTATATTCTACTGTTCAAAATAGATTTCTTGGGAAAGACAGTGTACAGTCACTGTTAGGAGCACTATGCCAAATCTGCTTCTAGTGCATATGGGTAGGGAAGCCAGTGGAATTGTAAAAACTGAGTGTTTCTTAACAAAATGTTTCAATTCTTTGAAAAATAATGTGCTTGCCTTTTTTTTTTTTTTTAAAGAATGCAGGCTATTAAAAATGCATTAATATTAAGTAATCAGAGAAGTAAATTTTAAAAGGAATACTTTAGTACAGATCATTATTTCCATTTCACAGCAATTCATTTGAGAAATGTTCCTAATTAATTTAACATTCATTTTTAATTGCCAAAAGATTAAATGTATTCATCTCTCTTTTGCTGCATAAGTTTAAATGAAGGGCTTTAAATGCCCTTTATATTTATGGCAAGCTGTTTTGTCAGTTTATTTTAGCAGAAAAGTCCTTTTGTTTCTGTGGGAAAAAGGGTAAATGAAACCTGCAGAAGAGATGCAAAAAGAACTCTGCAATGAGTCTATTTTTTATTAAGGGCAAATCTTACATCTCCTGACCAATGACTACCAGGAAAGTTTCTCTGGAAGCTGAAATTGGAAAAGCAGGGCAAAGACAGCAACTTACTACAGTTTTGCTAAATGCTCCTTAATTCCATTCTCTGAAAAGAAAGTAGGCAAGAGGATTTAAAGCCAGCATTTCAGAGTACTTTAATAAGCAGCATAATACTCTGTTTAAAATTGTTCCTGAAATTGGTGTGGATATTGTGAACATTCTGTGAACCCACAGCAGTCCCTCTGGCCTTTACAATTCCACAGGTAATGAGGAAACAGAATTGGTGATCAATCCAAAAATTTAGAGAAAAGAAGTAAAACAATTGTTTTCCTATATCTACATTTCCCTGTTTCTTGTGACTATATTCAAAGCAGCACTGCACTATCTCATTCATAGCATTCTGGAAAACATATATATGAATGTCTCATTCAGTTCATTATATTAATTTGAATTATTTATGCAGGGAACCATGCCTTTATCCACCCCAGTCTAGCTACTTATCCACCACACACTTGGTTCTTTTGCATAATGATAATAGGGCACACTCAGGAGACAAAGCTTTTACCCAGGCTGTGGTTTGATTTTGAATTCAACTACTTAGAGCACAATAAACAGAAGTTTTAATCCAGACCAGGTATCTGCCAACCATCACACTTGCAAGTCCTGGTCCATCTTTTTCTCTGTTGAGCCCAAAGGACCCTCAATCCACCTCAACATGGGAAAACATAGTCTTTATAAACAAGATGGGTTCACATGTCCATTTGAAGTAACTTCTACCTGGCTTAAGTGCTTTGAAATCAACAGAGGCAGGTTTCTCTCAGATTAAGCATCCAAGGAGCCAAGTACTTCCCTTTACAGAACGCCTTCCCTCACTGTATATGCCAAGCAGTGTAGCTGTTATAGCTACTTGCATCTTCAGCACCTAAATGCAGATGATTACTTGAGCATTACCTCAGACCTTGACTCAGGCTCTGAAAGGCAGAGAATTCAGAAGAGTTTGCTTTCCAAAGAATTGCCATTTGGCTAAACTAACAATCACCAGTTCTGCTGTATAGTTCGGGGGGGGGGGGGGTTAATTCTGTATGGAGATCACCAAAACCTGTCTATCACACACTACATAATGAGTTTGACCTTGGGTTTCTGAGTTTTGCTTTCACTATGAAATTAGGCATTGCAATTCTGACATTCCCCAGAACTCTGGGACAGAGGCTTGGAAAAACAAAGAGAAATTTGAGTTTACTGAATACTTACAGCCCTCCCAAATGCTTTATCCCACTTTCACAGAAGTCAGCCTTTGTCAGACCACAGTGAGTTGTTTTACCAAGTTATAGAAAGGCTGCCTCAGCAGACTGAAATAGTTGCTTAGAAAATAAACAAATAATTGGTGTTTAAAAGTATTTTTCAATTATACAAAATCACGTGTTGTATTTCCAAGATCCATTTCAGGGCTTGTCTCAACTCAGTGAATGAGCCTAGGGCCTAAGCCATAAATTGTTATTTGTAAAAATGAGAAAAACATATAATTTTATTAGGCATTAAATTAACTACATAGAAAGTATGAGAAAACATTAGGTTGCCTGTTGT
The DNA here is from genome assembly GCA_025345505.1 of Todiramphus chloris collaris. Classification (NCBI taxonomy): domain Eukaryota; kingdom Metazoa; phylum Chordata; class Aves; order Coraciiformes; family Alcedinidae; genus Todiramphus; species Todiramphus chloris. The sequence goes on along the minus strand of JANVCC010000057.1, from coordinate 8,105,293 downwards.
GCTGTTTTTTTCTTTCCTAATAGACAGTACCACATTTAAATGAGCACTATAATTCTTAGACTTTAATTCAAACAAACCTAATTGTGCATGCTTCACTTTGAACAAGATAAAAATGTAAAGCATACATCAATGGATTTAATATTTACCGCACTACTTAACTGCACTTCAAGCTGAAGGAAAAAAAAATAATTATTTGATGATGTGTTTTGCTTCATAAGTAACAATATCTAGGTGAACATCATAGGCAATTTTGCCAAACAGTAAATTTCACTGTGCTATTTATTTTTTAACATTATTTTAGTTCCTTGTTAATAGAAGAAACAATGAAGCTACAGATATTTAAATTGGTCACAGTAAATAAATAACAGTTTTGTATCTACTTGCAGTTAGATTAATTGTTAATGGGAAACAATACAAAATGTGTCCACTACTATTCAATGCATAAGCAGGAAACATTAACATTCTCAAGCTGAATATTAAATAAATTTGAAAGGCAGTAATTCAATAGGTTGCTAACTTCGTATTACCTTCTATTTGTAAAAAGAACAGAGAGGGCAGCAGAAGTTTATTGCATCAGCAGTATTTACACCTCAGCAAGGGCCAACACAAAAAGTTAGATGTTATTTAAAACCACTTAAGACTGAAAAATATTTTTTAACACGGAACTGGGAATATACAGATTTTGTGCTAGCTTCATTTAATAAGAGTGTGAAATTCATACTGTTCTGTAACAATGTATTTTAATCATCCTTTATTCTTTACCTTCTGAGTGTGATTAAAATGCAGCTCAGACAAGCACAAGAACTATGAGGGGGGAGGGAGGTCATAGTTCTTCTATGGTACTATTTTTTTTTCCTTAATGTTTTCTTTAACAAAAGACCCTGACTATAACTTGCTGAAATAACATTATCTATTGTTAATCATTCTAATTTATTTTTCCAAGACAGAAAAGGACTAACAATTATACTTTCAGGGTTTTCAGACACAGCTTTATTTGATTAAACAATAAGACTGTCTTGTGAAGCTTTTCAGGCCCTGCATTTCAAAATCTAATGAAGCAAATCTGAATCTCTCTTCCCTTAACCACCTACTACCTCCTACCCCAAACCTGGCCCAAGCACTGTTCAGAGCAGCCCAGACCCACGCTCTCCAATGTATGGACCATCTTCTTAGAATACTATTGTCAGAGTAACAATTTTTGGACTTTTAGAATTAGACAGCATTCTGGTGCCATTCAAAAGAACAGTTATGTGGATGGATTTCCAGGTATCAGTCTTTGCATCCTCTTTTAGACAAGCCACAGCCATCACCCGTAACTCGTAACACAGCATATAAAATGTTTAGATTTGATATATGACTGAAACAACTAGCAAAGCTGGATCAAATCCTGTTCCTCTAGAACATTCTGTACCAAGACACAAGTATTGCTGTTAGTGGCAATCACATTATTCCAGTCTATACTAATACTCTGCTGGGACATATGCAGAGCCACATTAAATCGACGGTTCCTGCTAACCCTGCCTCTGGCAGCAGCCGATATTGGATACTCAGTGACATATCAATCATGGGTAAGACTTTCCCTGAATATACCCCAGCACTTGCCAAACTGGGCAGTTCTTGGATTCTTTTGTCCTCAGAACTGAGGTTTCTTGAATTAAGATTCATGGTTTCTTAGAAAACCTATCGTGACCTTCCAATGTCTACAGGTATCTTCACAGAGCCTGTCCTAGACACAGGTTGATTGCTAGCCAATTTACCAAGCCAAGTAATTTTTTCTTGACTACTGAATAAGCTTATTCACCAGAAAATATTTGCACTGTGTCGTGCAAATATGTAAGCAAAAAGTTCCCTTCTTTTCCCTCCCACTAACATGAGGCAATGGATCTATTCTGCTGGTTCTCCTGCTTCATTCATGAAACACCCAAACTTAACACACCTAGTGGTTAGTCTTAGTCTCCCCTTAAGAAGGCTTTCTTGAAGGAAATCAGATTTTCAACCACCGCCTTCTGTTCTGCTGAAAATTTCCTACCTTCCCTGAAGTTAAACTCACCAGCTCCAAGTTCCATACACTTACCTTCTACCCACACTACCCCCTTCTCCATGCTAATACTGCCATTGCTGCAGAAGCCTTATAGATGGCAGCAGTGTCCAACTTAAAATAATAATAACAATAATAAAAATAATAACAAAAAACATCCCAAAGCATCCAACTGATAGACTCTTCCTTCTAGCCTTTAACTGATGCTAGCCTAATTCTCTTTGCCTATACTTTTGGAAGTTCTAGTAACAAAATTTTGTAAGGTATTTTACAGAGTCCTTTGCACCTTGCATACCTCTTTTAAGATGGTGGGATGCATACTGCATTTGTTCACTGAAGAGCTTTTTACGTCATCTGTGAACTTGTATCTTCACTTAGACAAACAAGCCTGAGGAAGATGGATAGTATTCTGATTCTTTGTAAAAATCTACCTTCCATTATCTTCTGCCTTAGCTTGGTCATTTTCTGGCTTGACAAATTGCAAATACTTTGGAGAGGAAGAGTTCTTTTTTCTTCTAATAAAAATTCTTGTCCCAGGTCTCAATTCTTTTATAGGCTCCTCCTGGGACTTTAGTTACTCCACTCAGATTAGAGCCTGCAGCATGTCTTACTCTGACAGATTGCATCCCTGATTCTGGATTTGCAAATCTAATCCTGTCTAATAAACTGTATTACCTGTTTTTACAAAGAATCTAGTGAGGAGTCAGAGGTCCCACTGGAAGATACATTACAGAAAACACAGTCTGTGCCCCACTGCATTCACAAGATTACACCACCAGCACAGACTCAGCAATGATTTCACAAATCTCACTGAAGATAGATATTAAGCACCACTTTGCCTCTGAATGTAATTAAATTATTTCTTTCCTTCACTGAAACACACAGTTAGCACTTAACCTACCTGATTACTAATTTAACAGGACAACATTGAACAATATTCAGGCAAACCTAGTCAGGATTCGAGCAGGCAGTAGTACATTTAACTAGGCAGCAAGGAAGTTCACCTGCCCAAAGCTGCAAGTGGGATCAAGCCATGTCATCTGTTACTGCTTCAGTACTTGTGGTCTTGGGAGTAGGGGTTACTGTTTCCAAAGGATAAGCAAAACCTGGATAATACTAACACATACAAGGTCCACTCAACAGGAAACAACCTGCCAGGTCAAACTCCGCTGCCCTCAGGGCTGGAAACAAAGGTAGCACTACTGCCAATCTCCAAAAGACCTGAGAAGTCGTAAGAAACCTGAGTCTTTCTTCATTTGAGTTCATAGAAAAAAATCTTACTTCATAATAAAGGCAGAAAAGCAAGTAGTTTTAGAGTTTAGATCCTGTTTAGTATTTTAGCTTACAGCTATAAAAAAAACAAGGAAAACCATCTATTTCTCTCTACTCACAACAGAAAATGAATGCCACTAATTCAAACACTGGTGAAGACATTTTAAGTGAAGTAGGATGAATCCCACAAAAGAGCAGCTATGGAAATTACTACCATGGCTTGGATCTAGACCAGACCATATTCTTTAGGCTTTTCTCTGCTAACCAGTACAGATACAAGTTTAAACACCTATGCACATTTTACCAGTCTTTGTCCCAGGTCTAATTTTCTCTCCCTCTGCATTTAACTCACAGACATTAATGAGAGCTGCACGTGTGTATATGCACAGAATTGACTCCAGGCATTTTCACACAGCTTGATTTTTTAAATTTAATTAGAAAAGCACATTGAAATGCTTAATCTGTGTGTTTTGGGAGAAATGTTTAATGGTGGCTAATTAATACATGAAATTTGCATTTCGAAAACTAGTATCCAGGCACTGTAATAATCAAAATATTTGCAGTAATCACAATAGAAAGAATGAGAAGATTATAAATGGTTTCCTGGCAAGTGTTCATGTCTATCTTGGTTTGTTTGGGTTGGTTTTGTTTTGGTTTTTTTTGCTTGGTTGTTTTTTGAATCAGAGTTCTGGATACACTTCAGTTTATTAACCAAATAATAAAAAAACACCCAACAAAACTATCTACAGCTGAGTGAACAACAACTGTATGCATCTTTTCAAGAGCAGTGGGCAAATCTGGAAGCTGTAATTTTAAGGGTTTGGGTTTTTTTCTTCTTAAGTAACAGGCTGTAAACAGTGCACAATATTATCCCAGTCAAATAATTTATTTCCTTTATCAAATCTCTATTTCTGAGTGTATTAACTCAGAGCCTACTTCCACTAACTGTTGCAAGTCTACAAAATTTTAAATTCTCAAAACACAGTAAAGGCCACTGACATAATACAAGCTGTGGTCTACACGATATAAAACTGTTTGCCTTAATATTACAGAAATTATCTGGCACATAAAATAACATCAAAGCTTTTACACAGAGCCTCTTTGAAATGAAGAATTAAACTTTGGGACTAGAAGAATCAGGGAAGGGAAACAAAGTGAAAGGAAAAAGTCTCTGTAGATTTGAAAAAAAAAAAAAAAGAATAAACCTTCTGGTTTTCTTGACTTGATGTTATGTTGCTAAAATACACCTTTCCAGATGCATGTCTGTTTTGATTTAATACTAATTTTATTCTTTTTGAGATCATTCATTTTATTCAGTCTCCTTTGAGACTTGACAGCCAAACCTTTTCCTGGACTTGGCCCAGAAGTTCAGCTCTTTAAACAGGACATCCTGCAATGTTTTGCAATTTCTAAACAATTCAAGCCTTGAAAAAGAAGACAATGGTCTAGCTAGAAGAGAAAAATCATACTATACCCACGTTTCTAAATTCCAGTTATAAATTAGTCTTAGTTATAAACTGATTCTAAATATAGCATTGTAAGGTCTGGCGTTAAAAATTTCCTAATTTCCTTATCAACTTGCTTTATAACTTTTGATCAAAGCTTTCAGCTCTTCAAACAGACTATTTTTATTTCATTGAAGCTGTACTGTTGTTTTTGTTTTTCCCACACACAAGCCATACATACCCTAAAGTCCATAATTTCATAGACACACAATTTCTCCTTAAATCAGTTATTTGTCATCAGAGATGATCTTGGCAAAAGGCAGTAGACTCTCCTTTTGTTATTCCCAGAAAGAAGTATGCGGTCTTTGGATGAAATTTGTCTTGATACTTGATGTCAGAGTAGTTTAGTGGTTCACAGTCACACTTTTCCACAAGAAGCAAAAGGAATAAGCCCTCTTTCCTTACAGACTTTGTACTACATTACTTCAGTAAGTAGGGCACAACCACAAGTGCCAATTTCCATATAATCCCACCTAAAAGGGACATCGCTCCTACTCTCATAAAGTTTACCCTTTCATCACACCAAAGAGTTTCAAAGACCACACATTTCCCACCAAAATTTTCCTCCATTAAGGATGGATTAAAAGATTTGCTAGTGCTTCTTTAGAGGAAAAACTATACTGCAAGAGAAGATGCAACAGTAACCCCTCATTTGTACTCTTTGCATGGAATGTCAAAACAACCCTAAAGGAGATTGGTACAGCTCTTCAAAGCCTATGCATCCTGCCTATTGAAAAGCACATTAAGATGAAGAGAGATGCCAAACAAATCTGTGTTGAAAAAAGACCTGGAGCAAGCAAAGTCTGAAGAAGCCACAGTCAAAGCTGATGAGGTAAATTCAATATGTAAGACATGCATGAGTTCATCAGCACTCTGCCTCAAATTCTTCATGTGAAAAACTAAGAGCAACACTAAACACACAGACATTTCCTATATATTTGTTTTAGTTGACAAGATCATTCTACAAAGACTTTTTGAACAGAAAATGCTGTGCAGAAACAGGCCAAGCAAACCTTAAAATTTTGAAATACTATAGACATTTCAGTAGGTGGGAGAAAGTATTTCTTTTGTTTTTGACACAAAAAAAATAAAATGCCAAGCCACGTCCTCACTTGGAGCTTTCAATGTATAAATATAAAAAATAATTCCAAAGGCTGTCAAGTTGAGAAAATTCTGAAAAGCTTAAAAGTTGAAAGGGAACAAGGGGAGATGAACTTCCAACAGAGGATTAACTCTAACCACTATTCAGATATAGAAGTTCTCCCTGCTCTGAAAGTCCAGTCAAAAAAGTATGCTATGAAGAACAGAGTCTCACATTGTAAGAACATGAAACAGATGATTAGGGCTGAACTTAGTATTGTGCAATGAAGAAACTGGCAGAATTGGCCAAGAACATTGTTGGTAACTATGAATAATGTTTTTCATGGAGGATTTTGCCCTGTACAGCACAAAAGACGCTCTGTTTTATATAATGAAATCTCGTGTTAATACAGTACAGTAAATTCTATTAATAGGTGCTTAACAGTTTCCACACAGATTTAAAAGACCCAATAGAAAAGGTGTGTTAACCTGAAGTCCACAGCTTCAGCTCATAGCCCTACACTTTCCCTTTGGCTGTACTCTGTAAAGAATATTGATGAATTCCTGTTCTATTGGAATATATGATGTAAAACCAATGTTTACCTAAATACTGAGATATAAATCCCCAGAGTAATGGATTTTAGAGAACTGGTTCCAGTAGTAATCTTAACCATAATATTCTTACAAAAAAAAGAAGACACAATAACATTTTTCATCACATAACTGTCTGACAACAAGCAGCACAACCATATTGTTATTCAAAATATTATGCCCAACCAAGCATTATTATTCAAATCTGCTTACAACATAGGGCATATGTACTTCTAATCAAGAGTTTTCATCAGAATAATCTGTGACTTCAAGGGAAAAAGGATACAAAGCAAAATGAGTGCTGATATCTCAGCTCTGCCACCCCCAGGAACTCATGGCAGGATGATAGCCAGAGTGCCAAACTCCTCATACATACAGCTCTGCATGTAAGAAAATAGATGCATACACATTTCAGAGAGCAGGATCACTATGTTGTCAAGCTCAGATTGGGAAAAACACTTTGATAGTACAGCACATGTAATTATCTCAGCCTTAGAAGATACACCCAACAGCTACTTTTCACTTTAATCCTGCAAATCAACTAAATTTTCTTCAATGGATCCTGGCCTTTCCTCAATTTTGAAGTAAAATTACAAGGCAAGTTACAATAGGAGAAGAATGCAGCTAATTAAAAAAACAATCACCCCATACACTTGCAACCTCTGTCATTTCCTGCACGGTGGTTTAATGTCCTGACTGCCTCCAACCATTTCTATTGCTGCTCGCATCTACGTGTTCACTCTTAAATAAAATCCTACAATAATGAAAACAGCCTTTTTCCATCATTATTGTCTAGTTTCATCATCATCATTCTTATTGCCAGTTTGAGGTAGAAAATATAGACTCTCTTCTCAAGTGCACTGGCCTCATCCCTGATAAAATTAAATTTGGTCTTCATTAAAATTATATGGGTGTATAGGAGGTCAGGATGTGATGAGCTCCGATTGCTTCCTGAATGAAAACTAATCTTCCAGTTATTGTCCAAAATAAATTATACATTAATATAATCAAAGTTAATTGAAGAACACTGCATGATTTGACTGTATTAAAATCCTCACAAATGCCAACATTAAAATTACTGCTCAGTGTTTTGAGGAAAAAAAGTGTCTTCTTTTACTTGGCAAAGAGCTATTAATGTAAGCTGGAGTTCTGCAAAGCTAAATTAATAATACTCAGAGCAACTTCTGTGGTTACACAGAGATAGCACGTGAATGAATCCCCCTTCTTCAAACATTGAGTTTTCAAACCTTTTAACTTAATATTCTGCATTTCAAATGAAGTATTGGTCATACACAAGTCACCAAGGTTTATATTATGAAGAGTTCCAGGACATCACACCTGGGTCACAATAAAACAAGTAGCCATTTACACACAAGCCACAACACTCCCTGGTGGATATATACAAGCTTACAACTTCTGGTTCACTTACAGCAGTCAATTAGGAAGCAAGTCAAGCAAAATATTAAACTGGGATTTTTCAACTGCAAATGTAACAAATTAATCAGAAATTTGTTCCTTAGTTACCTTCTTTTCAAGTATTTTGCATCCTAACAATTAATTAAATTCAGCCTGAATTTTTAGCAGCCTGATTTTAGATATTGCCTGTGAGACTAAACACAGCTCTCCTCTCCCTGAAATCACTTAGGTACCTACTACTTACAGGTTATGACCTCAGAGAAATCAAGGAACCCTTTAAAATTAGCTTCAAGAAAATCAGCAGGATTGGCATTATCTTTGTTTTGCCACTAATTTTCTCACTATTTTTTATGTTGATTCAAATACCATCAGAAAGCAAGCACAAAGGACTGTACCACTGCCTATCAATGTCGAGCACACCCAGCCTAAACCAAACCACTCCGAATCACACTTTATTTTCATAGTATCATAGAATGGTTTGGGTTGGAAGAGACTTTAAAGATCATCTAGTTCCAACCTCCCTGAGATAGCAGGGTCATTTCCCACTAGACCAGGATGCTCAAGGCTCCATCCAGCCTGGTCTTGAATACATCAAGGGATGGATCATCCACAGCTTCTCCGAGCAACCTGTTCCAGTGACTCACCACCCTCAGAGTGAATAATTTCCTTCTTATTTCCAATCTAAATCTACCCTCTTCCAGTTTTAAACCATTACCTCTTGTCCTATTGCTACAGGCCTTTGTAAAACATCTGTCCCCATCCTTCTCGTAGGCTCCATTCAAATACTGGTAGACTACAATAAGGTCTTCCTGGAACCTTCTTCAGGCTGAACATCCCAACTATCTCAGCCTATCCTCACAACAGAGGGATTCCAGCCCCCAGTTTCCCCACTCGACCCCACTTTCCCTGTCACCAACAAAGGTGTCAAACAGCATCAGTGGCGGTTCCTGAGGAACACAACTTGTTACTGGTCACCACTTAGACACTGAACCATTGATCACAACCTTTTGAGTACGACCACCCAGCCAATTCCTTATCTACTGCGTGGTCCATCCATCTAAATCATGTCTCTCCAGTTCAGAGACCAGGATGTTGTGCGGGACAGCATCAAAGGCTTTGCACAAGTCCAGGCAGATGATGTCAGTTGCTCTTCCCTTGTCCGCTGATGCTGCTACTCCATCATAAAAGACCACCAGATTTGTCAGGCATGATTTGCCCTTGGTGAAACCATGTTGGTTGCCTCCTCATTTTCCATGTGTTTGCATTTTTCATTTTCCAGAGCATGCAGGAGGATCTGCTCCATGATTTTGCCAGGCACAGAGATGAGACTGACCGGCCTGTCCTTGTCTGGGTCTTCTCTGATTCCTTTTCTGAAAATGGGAGAGATGTTTCCCCTTTTCCAGTCAGTGGGAACTTCAACAGACTGCCAGGACATTTTGTGACGTAAATAAAAAACAACAAACCATAATTCGGCCGCACCAATGGAACTTTCAAGTTGCTGAAAGCAAGGACCTGAACCCTCAGGTATTTTCCATCCTGGGATTGTTCCCAGAGCCACGGGCAGGGAACGCTGCCTGAAGGCGCGCACGCTCCCAACGGCCGCCCTGCGCTCCCCTTCCAGGCAGAGGGAGCTGGAGAGGGAGGTGCGAGCCCCATGGCCGCTCCCACCGCCCTTAGGGCGAAACCTCTCGGGGAGCCCCATGGCTGTGGGTGTGGGTGGGCCGGGCCCGGCCAGTTCCCAACTGACCCACAGTGGAGCGGGGAGGGGGAGGCAGCTCCCTGGGCTGCAAGGGGCAGAGAGCCACAGGCCTGCTCAGGACAGCTCACCCAGGCGGCTCTGGCGCGTTGGGCAACGCCGACTGTAGCCCCACTCAACGAGTTCGTGAGCACTCCGAACCAACAGAAACCACCCGTGCTCATCGCATGCCGCGTGACTTCACATTACGCTCCTACAGGTTTATCAGATTCTGAGATCCTGCAGGTTTTTACGCTCAGTAACTGTTGGAAATAAAGAGAGGTTTTACAATATAATGATCAGAGTTCACCTATGGTTACATGTCGTGACTGAAGAGTTGATTCACCCTGATTTCTGAAACATAAAAATATCACTTTCCAAATCAGCATACCAGAATATAAAAAGAAGAAAAAAAAAAAATTGCTGTTTCCTTTACAAATACCAAAGTAAAGGAACCTTCTTTTGGAGTGGTATCTCTTTGAAGAGTTTGCTCTAGAATAACCTTTTTTATAATAAATATGTCATATATAAAACATTGGTTTTGCTGAAGAGCCAATACTTCAAGCCTCTTATCACTTGCAGTTACCTCCAGCAGCATAATTAATACTTAATCACGGCGGCAGTTTATGATTCACATACAGTGACGCCTAGCGTGCTTTTGAGGAGATAAAAATAAATTACCTATTCTTACTTTACACGTGAAGATCTGCTCTTCCAAATTATTAGGAATTCGAGTAACTACACTGAATTTGCAAAACCGAGCCTTCATTTGTATCGATTCTTCTTCGTCCAAAAGGAATTAAAACAAGGAAGCAAGCCTGTAAAGTCTGTTTTCCGCAACACAGAAAATAAATACTTAATTAAAAGAAATCAAATATCCCATACAGCACTGGCTGTCATTTTCAGCTCTATTACTCAGTACAGAAAATGTATTGATTAACTGCCTGTTAGAAACATCTCCACATTAATAACAAAATTAGCTGATTGCTCTAACTTGCTAAGACAAGACACTCTGCTTATACTGCAGTTTAAGAATTACTGCCGAACACCTCCTGTCACTCTAGGAAGTGAAGTACTTCCCAAACCAAGCAGTATCACAGAAAAAAGAAAAAAGTTCTTAAGCCTCTGCAACATCACAGGGTGCACAGTGTGGTGTCAATGGAAACCTAATGCTGCCTGGTGAGCAGAGAGAAAGCGTTGGTCAGGGCAAAGATTTCCCTTTCGCCGCAGGCTCACTCACAAGCTTCTAATTTAGAGGCCAGCCAATGAAACCTTACAAGGATATATGAGGAAAACCTTCAGTCATACGGTGCTGAATTGTATACTGGCTTCACAGCCTACACACCAAGTCATGTTGACTTCTCACAGCAAAATAACGCCATCCAAGAGCAAATGCAGCAATTCAAGCTCTTTTTTTTTGATACCTAAGGCTGTTGGTTTAGAAAAGTTACTTCTTTTTTAAAAACACATCAAGCCACACACACACAAAAAACCCTCATACATCATGAAATCAGAATAATTCATCCATACCACCAGGAAATAGACAGGTTAGCCTGAACACTTGGGGACTTTGACAGCCTGCTGCCTGTAAGTACAATTCAGTGATAGTGAACAAGTACCCAGACGGGCCTTTTTTTAATGCATTTCCTCCATTATCTGAAACAACCAAAAAAAAAAAAAAAAAACCAAACAGATGAACAGCATTGCTCCACACCACTCATACCATTTAATTTCATCTTGCTGTCACATAGCATTTCACAGATTTTTAAAAAGTCAGCAAGTTCACGTCCTTGGAGCCAGGTTTTTTTTTGTAGGTCTATAGTTGTTTGAATTTGAAAAGCAGAACTTCTCATACAGCTAATAATTCAATTTGGATTCAGTGCAAAGCAAATTCTTACAAATACACTTAGTCTTTCAAAAGCATTTTGGTAATTCTGTTAATAAGAACATGTGCATTAATTCAGGTATTTATTCTTTATAAGAAATGCTCTAATTTGCACTGGTCTTACCTTCGAAACATTCAAGACATTTTTCTTGTACCATAAAAACTTATTTTATTAGGAAGAGTATTACATCAGGCTGAATTTTCTTCTCAATTTTGTTTTTTTTTTTGAAATATTGTTGAAAATTAACATAGCACTTGCCTTTCACCAGTCTGTCAGGTCTTCAAGTTTTACAATACATTTCAGAGATAGCGTTCAGCAGTACAAAAGCTAAACAATTTCATTTGTTAGTGTTCATATATTCCTATTTCTATTCTCATCAACAAATTTGTGTACTTGCAAGTCTTCCAAGTATTTTCACATTTTTATAGTACCCTCTGTTTTTCCAACATTCTTTGATTTCTTGTACACCGAAGTTTAAAAGATATGTATCTGAAATTATTACATAGTATCTCATCCATTTGGAAAGAATATTAATAATGTCTCTCCTGAGCTATTACACTGGTGTCCTGCATCCATATTCCTGTTTCCCTTGAGCAGTGTGACAGTATAAAATGACAGAATAAAGACCTTATCTCCTCCATAAAGTTTCTGACTAGTGTTAATCATCAAAAAAGTTGATATGGGATGTAAAACACATACAATCATAGAATAGTTTAGGTTGGAAGGGACCTTCAATATCGTCTCATTTCAACCCCCCTGCCATGAGCAGGGACACCTCCCACTACACCAGGTGTCTCAAAGCCTCATCCAAACTGGCTTTGAACACTTCCAGGGATGGGCAACTTGTGCCATATAGCATTATTTCTGAAAAGCAAAACAAAACAGACAAACACTGAAATACAAAAAAGTTCGTATTTTTCTGTAGAGACACACTGAGAATAAAAAGCAGGGAAAAAGTTTGCTATGGACACAAAGTAGCTAACACTTCCTCATTCCTGTGATCTTCCAATTTCTCAGCTATCAGAGACACTGTGACAGTGAAGACAAAGGAAAATGTCATATTCAACACCTAGACATCATTATGCCATTAAAGTTCTAAGCACTAGATTTTCTGCAAAGTACTGTATGCATTTGCTTGAAGAATGCTGCATGCTTAGTAGGGCATGAGTTTCCATAAAATGCTCTTAGCATCTTCCAGATTTACAGCAGCACATGAACACAGCCTACTTGGTCACAGGAAAACTTCCATCATTTTTTCTCCCTGCTTTCTGAGCAGCACACAGAACCTCCAGGTTCACCTGCTTTTGCAGATTAATTGACAGCTTTACATGATACTGCATTTCCATTTCACCTTGGTTGCTGCCTCACTGGTAACCCTGATTCAGAGAAAAGGCATTGCACACCCCTTGCCTGTTGGAGAGCTGCATGTGTTTCAGTTACCATCCATCAGGTTAAGCCTGTGTAAGACAGTCACTTTGCTCTGAGCACAGCCAGTCTTTTCAGCTACACAGTGCTGTGTTTGATTGAAGGAGAGCTTTGAATACTACAGAACAGTCATTTATTTCTAGAAAAAAATATCTAGGAGCTTTCTGAACAGATGGAAATTTGGAAGGTTAAGCAGGTATTGATTTGTAGAGTTAACTCCTGACCCCATTCCTGTTAATGAAAAATTCCCACTACTTAAAATGGGAAACCATTTCATTCATACTATCTGCAACTTCAGATCTCCATAATGTCTGCACTCTGACTTGATATGCACTAGTCTGTTTATTTTGCATGTGCTGAAGTGATAATTGATACAATTGGCACTCTGGGAAGCAACAGCACAAGGGATTCAGAGGAAAACAAACTCACTTATTCCAGCTCCTTGGAGGTGTTTGAAAACTGCTAAACAAAGGAGAAGATTTCACACAGATTGTTTTTGCTTTCCTCCCCGGTATTTGGATATTTTGTTCTCACACAGATGTATCTGTATACACAGAACCTGCTACTAGGTGTTTGTATTTCAAGTTAGGAGTCAAGTATTCTACCTCTATGCATTTTACCCACACAAGGTGCTGATTTTCCAATTAATGGGTCCATATGACAGAGAAATCTGGTGCCAGAGGCTTTCAAGATGTCTCACTTGGATTCCCTCTGACCTCAGCATAGTCAGTTCTGGCAATTCCAACAGAAAGTAAGTTTTTGCACATGCTTTTGAATTTTAATGAAAATTAACAAGCAAGTACATAAAAAGGAACTAAATAAAGTTATTACTATGCTTGACTGAAGCTGAACATCGTTCATCGCATCAAGTTTTTAATCCAAGTCATACTTAACTAAAGAGTTCACAAAAATATGGACTGGAGTCACCCTTTGATCAAATCAATAGGGAAATGAGTAAAAATAGGAGTCACAAGGGGTATGGCATTTGAAAACATCCACTGCAGAAAGTAAGAGAGATCATAAGCTTTGCCAGCTCACTGAAGCAAGTACCAGCTCCTTCCAACCTCCTGCAACTGCTACGAGGTTGCTGCTTAGACTATCACCCTTCTGTGGTGTATGTTTTGAGCTAGCAGAGCTTAAAACTTTTCTGATGCAAATATAGTTGATAACTCAGGATGGCACATGTTGATATACAACCAAGTACTTTGTACCAATCTATTCAGCTTAGCTTGCAACTTCAGAAACTAAACAGTAAGAATTACCTTCCAGAGGAAACACAGAAAGGACAATGGAAGTAAATATGGAAAGAAAGACAAACTCTTAGTCTTGCATAATTTTCAGTGTTGAAGTCAGAAGTGCAGCTCAGGCAAACAGATGATATCATTGTGGATAAGCACCTTCACCCTTAATCAACCTCCTCAGCACCCAGATAATCAGGTCTGCACAGCTGCAGAGTTTGCACAAGGAGCAGTTAATGCTCCTCTGGACAAGAGAGAGACAGCAGCTGCTCCAGGGAATGATTAATTTTGCTCCTTCTTTAAATAGCCCTTTCTTCATTGGAAGAAGTTCCTGAAGAGCTGCTTTCCAGACACAGTTTCTAAGCATAGAAAAGCATAAGAGAGATGACTTTGGAGATACAGCATCAATATCCTTCCTACAATAAGCTAACAGTGCTGTTGATCCTGTCAGTGTGCTGAAGACATGTTCAGTGATCTTATGAGTCCTTATTTGCTTATGTTTTTCCCCTGTAGACATACCATTCATAGAACATTTTCTGAACATTGTAGTATTTGTTCTACCAGCAAAAATTTCTCTGTCTTGATGAAAGAACCTAAGCATTTGGGAATTCAATTATTTATAGTATTGTTACTGTTAACCTTCAATTAAAGAAAACATTGTGTCTCAAAGAAAACCATCATTTAAGCAAAAATTTTCTAGTCAAAACAAGTCTGAAATATATGCATTAAGTGATGCCTTTCAAGTCATATTTTGAAAAGCAATACATTATTTGTGTTTTATCTGCTCAGTCTTATATGTGCAATATTTAAATATATTTCTCCTACTATTTTGTTTCATTTTTCCATCAATGATGTCCTGAAATAATTTTATTAAAATTTACTTTTCTGGTAATCAGAGGATTCCAGGAAGTGAAGTATGAAGAGAAAGCGCTAAACAGTATGAGACCTGTACCAAAATAATGAAAATGGGCAATAATTAAATTTCTACTGCAGCTGGTTGTCTTCCATCTCTCTCATTTCCCAAGAAATGACTCTTCCAGGTTTTCAATTTTGATTTTATTAGAATCCTTTTGAAACCTTGATCTTTTATATTTTAAAGCAAAGCTATCTAATATTAGTAAAATTAGTCAAATCAACATCTCTCGCCAGCAAGCATCCAGAATTTCAATACAATGTCTAATCATAACTCATGAAAAAATAAAGTTAGAAGTTAAGCACAGGCAGGGTACTTGCTTACAAAAATATTTACAGCAAGCGATTCAGAGCAAAAAACAACTACTTAATATTTGGCAAACCTCACAACTAGACAAAAAGACTTCACTGATAAACAAGTTTTACAGAGTTTCACTTGTAAATGACCATCTGAAAATAAAAGTGCAGTATCAGCTCCCTGCACGGAAAAAATCTATCTTTAGAGAAGCTGGTGATTTGCATGTTAGTTGATACTCCCATAGCACATACTTTTTCCGTTTAACAGTAATCACTTGTACTTCACCATCACTGACTGAATCTGGTGCTGCTTCCAACACTGCTGGGCATTTGCTCGTTTATGGACTTGGGGAAAGGAGAACTACAATGGTCCTTTGTTTCAAATAATCATCTCTGAAGCCCACTGCAGTGCATTTAATCCAGCTCTCTTCAGAGATACAGAGGCTAGGGCTGGTGATTCTTCTGCCCCCCCACCTGCTGCTCCACAGGTCCTATGTGTGCATGTGTGCATCCCACACAACAGTTCTTACATGTTCTGTGAAACCACATATGCTCTAATTTATGTGATTTCCAAAAGTGTTTCCATTTTACATTTCTGTCCCTGTTACATCCCTCCCCAGCCTATTTCAGTGAGGGCTGTTGAAACAATCCATTTCTGTCAGGACAGCTTAACAGTTCATGGGATAAACTGTAATGTGACTTTTCCATCACTGCCTTCATTTCTTCTAAAAATTGAGAGCTATGAACAGTAACAACTTCCGCATCCCAGTGAGCTGTAAACTGTGTAGTTTAAAAACCCCTGCCAAGTTCTCCACTACAGATCATGAGAATGTGGTGTTATCTGCTACTGTCACCTCTTCAGAATACCCTGCTGCAAAGGAAGCCCTGGTCATTGATTCCCAGCCATCGATTCCCTGCTCCATTTTGTTCTTTAATACAGAGTTCTCCAAGGGCAAACAGACCATAAATTCCAGCAGTGGTGATAAAGGAAGGTTACATTTTATTGCATAAGCTGAAGTTTTGTACACAGTCCTCACTTACTAACCTGCAGGCTCAATTCCAATGATGAACATTTCAATATGATTCCTGGAGTAGAATCAACCTTTGCTGCATACTAAAATGTAAATGCAGGGACTTTCAATGGAACTATTATCACAACGTGCTCACTGCTGTCCAATTTTTCAGTACACAGTCTAATTCAGGAAATCTGTACCAGAAACTGCCACGACAAAGTTGTTTATGTTGAATAACAATGTTAGCCAAAGGTCTCTAATACGTCAGCTAAAACCAACATTACCAATTCCAGGATTCCATGAAAACAGGGAAAAATTAAAGACAGATACCTAATAAACACTTCAAGCACTCCCCTAGTTTGACAGCTCACGTACCGTTTATCTGATTTGTTGAATTTTGTAATCTAGCGACCTTTATTCAGAAGACAAGTTTTTTATGACTGTGATGGTAAGACAGACCACAGTCACCTGCAACTCTTGCAAAACACCTGTGTAAGGCAGGCTCTTTCCAGTGCTGTGCCCCATATCTTACCTGCAAGCCTCTGGTTTGCCAGCTGAGACTCTGAGTGGCAATAAGCAACAGGGTGCACCTGCAAGACTTCTTCCTAGAAGGTGAAAGCACTGCCTGGATGCCAGAGAACAGGGAAAGGAAAGGGCACACTTACGGTGCAAATAATGCAATGCTTAAAGGTGAACTGAATGGTACTGGGATGGGGAGCGAAACTGTATAAAAATAACCACACACAGTGGCAAAACATCACAATTACAATGTTTTTACCCCAAAACTCACAGAGTAAGAGTTGGATGAAACTGAAGGTCTTCACCTAAAAAGCTGTCAGGACGATGAGCACTGGGAGGCGAGAAGTGAATGGTGAAAGGTCACCGCACTCCGTGCAGCATGGTCCCAAGTCTTTGAATGTATTTGAGAAAGAGGATGTCCATTGATAACACTAGTGTATCATCTAGTAGGATAAGGCTGCTTAATGGAAACATCATAACCCTGCAATATTGAGTGACCGTGGGAAGAAGCAGCAGATGAAATTCATTGTAAATAAATGTAATATGCACATGAAGAAACGTAATCCAAAATTTGTATACACAATGGTATGTTCTGAGCTGACTGAAAAACTGGGGTTCAAATACGTTGCTCTGTGAGAACTGGAGCACAGTGCTCTGCAAAGGTCGTGAAAGGAAATGGAGTGCTCTCGGTTATTAGGAAGGCAACAGAGAAGAACAGAGGAAACATTATGATTCCTCATATCGATATGCGGTACACCTGCACTTTGAATGCTGTTTGCAATTCCAAACCAGCTGTTTGAAAAAGCATACCATGGATTTGGAGAGGTTGAGGGTCAAGCAACAAGTCTGATCAAAAGCACAGAATAGATTTTGCCTGTGCAATAACTGAATACACAAACTTTTCATTCTGGAAAAAAAGTGCTGACCAACAGTATATATTCTAGCAACTTGAAAATTACCAAGAGAAGTGTTCACTGTCTTTTCAAACAATGAGACACTACAAAATAAAACTACATTTTTAAATCACCTGTTTAAAACACAGGAAATACTTTTTTATACTCTGTATAGTGAAGCTGCAAACCCCTACACCACAGGATGTTCTAGTTGTCAAAAACCGACAGGGCTCCACAAATATATCCTACAAATTAAAGGATGAAAAACCCACTGAGGTCCATTGAGTAGAGAGACACGACGTGTGGTTCAGAAGTGCCTGAAGCACAAACTGTCAGGAGGAAGTCGAGGATTTCAAGGAATCATCACTACACGGCTTCCCTGTTCTTATGCTCCTCTTTGACACTGCTGAACAGAGGGTAACAGTCTACACAGACCTCTGGCTTCAGCCAGCAGTGGCGTAAATATTCTTATAATGTCTTAAACATCATTCAAGAGCCAGTAAAAATAATTTTAAAAAAAAAGGCAGGTACTGGGGGTTCAGTTTTCTAGATCAATCTCTCCTTATTCCATACATTTAGATCAAAGATCTCTGCTTCTGGTTTCAAATGCTGCTCCCTGGCAGCATGGGGAAGAATCAAAACATGTTGTCAGTTATGCTTCTCATCAGTGAAGTCACTGGACTTCAGTATCTATGTTCTCATTTACATTACTTTTAACTTGATTTTTCCTCTTTCTCCTTTTCTTTTATCATTATAGTTCTAAGAGAGGTATTATGTTGTTACAGATAAGAAATGAGAATGTCTTAACAGTGAGACCTCTATAACCTTTTCTGCTTTTACGCCATTAAATCAGACTATCCCCTTTCCCTTTCAAGTATCATATAATTTTATCTTTTCAATGAAGTCTTAACTCACTAAGCTCCAAGGAATCCTTGATAGCATCAACTACTTTCTGATTACAGCCATCCCTACCACAAGGAGCAAAGTGTACTGCAACATTTGGATGTCAGTTCACAGCATTTTCCCTCCTGCTGTTTTTATTTCCCCTGAGTAATTTGTATGGGCTTCTGCTGCAGCTTCAGAGTATAAGAGAGAAAAGTTGTGACTTTTGGTGTCATCAGTAGTGACCTTCCACACAGTAAATAGGAGGAAGAAGAATTTACAGGCTCTTTCTACACTCCTGGGCATTTGCACTCATGAGGATATCTTACATACAGGACCCTGGTTCTCCAGACCTGGGTAGCCATCACAGTGGCCCCAGGGCTCTCTCCTTTGCCGTGCACTGACCCCTGAAGGGAACCTGTGAATGCAGAGGAAGTGCCTTGCACCCAGGTCTTGTCCTTATCAGGATGGATGGACACAGGGCAGAATACATGTCTGTGGCATGAACACTGCCCACGTGCCACAGTGGCAATTTCAACATCAACACAACAATCTTCTGCTAACAGAGGGTTCATATAAAGAGACACTAGTTCAGTTACAGTATCTACAGAAAAGAAAGAGAATTCTCAATGGTTCTGGTATTCTTGTCTGCAGTTTCCAAGGGCATTCTTGATAAAGCACCTGCCTCTACAATAGACTTCCATGAAAAATATTTCACTTTGAAGTAGGAATATGCCAACCTGTTGACTTACTAAACCAGAGGACAGAAAGTGAATCTGGCAGTTATTGCTACAAGACTGTGAAGGACTTCATGTCCTTCACTCCAAGTCCTGTGTTGGAGGTTTACAAATAATTAAAGAGTTAGACTAACAGAAAGGAAGGAATGAGAGAAGCTGCACTTTACAGAAGATTACTTATTTCTTTTGGTGCTAAAATTTCCTTTTGACCTACTTAATAACAGCTCATTTCCTATTACAAAACATAAAGGATTGTTTGTTTGTTGGTTTGGGTTTTTTTTTGTGGTGAAGACTTGTTGAAACCTACAACAGCAACGCTGGCAAAATGAGAACAGGGTGCCATCTCACTTTTGCATTGTATCACAAGAAGAGAAAGGTCAGGGAAATTGCTCCCTAGGAGCTCAATTGTTTAAGTCATTAAATATGGAGGAGGGAAGAGAATTAATATCTCTCACAGTCAGCAGCAGATCTGGGGGTAGAACTCAGGTTTTCTCGTGCTGAGACTGCAACATTTCTCTAAGGATGTTCACAAAAGAAGAATGAATTTGAGTAGCCTCTCTTTAAACAGAAAAGGAAGTCTTAATTAAGGGAAAATAGTATTTTTGTGCATTCTGTCTGCTAGCTCAGCTGGGGATGGGGCAGGTTAGGGAGCAATAATAATAATGTGAATAAATGTGAAATGAAACAATAAGCACGTTAAGACTTCCATGCAGATGTGAGTGGCCCGGACAGACTGCTCCAATACATGTGCTGCCATCCTGCTTGGGAAAAGCTGAAGGTGGAGGTGAAGTGGTGCTGCTCTTCGTGATACCAAAGCCTACAGAACATACATTTTGTCATCGACCAGTCTGAATAGGTTTTTCTTTCTAAACAGATTTTTTCTAAGTGAAATTTGATGACATGTAAGTTGTGTACAATGCTATATGTTTATGGGATACCATGACACCTGCAGAGAGAGCACTTTGCTGACATCAGAAGGCTGCTTATATCCTTGAACACGGGATAAATGTTTTGTATCAAGAGCATCTCCAAATAGACTAAATAGAAACTGAAGCACTGGTATGGCAGTACCAGCAGAGATCCCCAGGTTTCAGTTAGATTACAGAGCTGTGAAACAGTCTGTGACACAGCTATGACAGCATTTTTCTGCTTCAGTACTGAAGCCCCTACTTGACACACTGCACATTATACGAACACTACAGCGACCAAGGAATTGCCCAAAAAAACCCTAAGAGGAGGCTTTACTTTGTGTGTGCACGAGCATGTAATAAACACAGACAAGCTCTGCTGAAACCACGAGGGTAACAGATGTAACTGCTTAACTGTGTCTACCCTCGTCTCCTTCTGCACTTACAAAGGGGATAAACTAGTACTGGGAAAGCTGTGTTTTGGGCTTTCTACAGAAGAGCCCTGAGCATCCAGGGTTTGTTTGGTTTTGGTCTTGGGGTTTTTTTGTGTGTGTTTGGGGTGGTTTTTTGTTTGTTTTTTGTTGGTTGGTTTGTTTTTTTGCTGTTGTGGTTGGTTTTTTAGCTGCTTTTTTTTTTTTTTTTAAAGCCCCAAAACAACAAAAATCATAGAAAAAAAGAAAGAATAGACAAATAGAAGAAAATACACATAATTACCACATCTCCCCATAGCAGTCTGAAGATTGAAACCCTGTTTTTTCTGCAGATATCAGAATAAAAACACAGAGTGAACCACATTTGTAGGCATGTTGGATCTGTTTCAATAAGGATAAGGAGCAGAGTCCCTGACTAATGTGCTGAAAGCCTGCTGGCAGCCTGTGTAACTCTCCCTCTCACACACTGCCAATACTAAGGCGCTAACTGGGATGACAGTTACTATTTGGAAATAAAATTAATTCCAAAAAGGCATTTTTACTTGATGGAAAAAATCTTTGTCATAGCATGAGACTCCAATACTTAGATCTTTTCTCCAAATTATTATAAATTAATGTAAAGAAAAAATGCACACAAGAGTGGTGTTGTTTTGTTTTTTTGTCTGAAAAATCTAAGAACAGACCAAATTTAATGGTATTAATAATAAGCTCCCCCCTTCCCATTATTTGCTTATTTTCTTTCTTTCTGGGAAAACTCCAGTTTTCCCCATACAACAGACCTAAATAACCTTGAATAATATTCCCCCAAGAATTGACTTCATACAGTCCAATGCTTCCAATCCTGTGATAGCTGCTGCCTTGTGACGCTAGCGTTAACTGTCCCACACTACAGTCATCTCTTCTCCAAGCTCTATAAAAGATGAGGGGTTGCACAGGTTTGCACCTAATCTATTTGTACCAGAGACTGAGGCTGTGACAAGTTTAACACAGTACAGAGCTGGTGAAATACAGCCACTGCTGAAATGCTGTAGAAAAGTAGGTCTGAGGGAGAAAAAAAAGTGTGAAATCTATACATATATTAGTTGTTCCTTAAGTGAACTATTGCTTCGACAAATTCTGAAATATAATTGCCTACAATCTGGAGAATAAAAATCTATATGCTTGTTCTAGTTATAAAGTAAATGAAGACACAGAAAACTAAATTAAATGCAAGCCATTCTAATACAGTATTGCACTTCTGATTTTCAGTGCACAATACCTAAGGAAAGAGAGATGGGACCACTACAAGTGAGCCATCAGGATGCCAGCAATGCTTCTGGAAAACATGGATATCACAGATCTGCTGTATGTGACTCAGTTTCCCTTCCTTCCTAGACACTTTAAAGAGGAAAGAAAGAGTTAACATGCTTATTTGCATACCTGTTTGGATACTACATCAATGGTCATCAGAAGTCAAAGGTGGTCTCTACAACACAGAAAGACAATGGAGCACGCAGCAGAAGAAACAGTCATCTTCCAGACATTACTTCTATCATAGACCCCCTGCAAAGCAAGCTGTACAGGCCCTTTCTCAGAAGGGCACATGAGAAGACAGACATATATTCCAATAACTGGCTGGAAAAGATAGAACCTAACAGAGATTCTGTATTTCAGAACTAAAATACATTTACTCAGCAAGCTCTTTGATTGAGAAGGACCTTGCTAAAAATCATATCCTAGATGAAGAACTCTACCTTCTGCAATCCAGATGATTTATAAATGCCAAATTGTTTTATAGATAGTATCTCCCAAGTGTAATTCACTGTTGATTGTCTTGCCTTTCCTTTAGGAGGTTAACTCCTTATTTTAGAGTTGATCTGGTGTCTGTGATGGGGCCACTGAGCCAAGGAGAGACATTAAGTCTACTTTCATGTCAAAAGAGTTCTTACCCAGGAGGTACTGCAGTGCTAGCTGCCCTGACATCAGATTATTTTACAAAGGCAGATGTTGCCATTTCAATTAACTCTTTTTTTACCTTTAAGTGAGTTGATGAAAAGAAGCCACAGAAGATGTGGAAAAAATTAGTGGGAGTTACAACTTACATCTACAGGTTTTCCCCTCACAGCTGAGCTCAGCTGAAGTATCAATAAACTACACCAACAACAGCTAGGTTGTAAATACTGATTCAGGTCAGTAGTCGCTGTGTACATCAGGGCTGGTGCACATTAGTGCAGCTCCAATGATTTTAGTGGTGCAAGATTTATTTGCACCAGATGATGACTGAGTCTATTATGTTTGTTAGCCAGGTTTAGGCCTCTGAAAAGGGTCAACTGACGAAGAGCTTCTCAAAAGTTCTCCAGCAAAAGGAGTGAAATCAAGACTTTCAGCATCTCTAAACATAAATTACACAACATATTTCAGAAAAAGTAAGAACTTAATGTAACTCCATTAAGCCAGAACTATACCGTACAATTCCAGTTTCAGCAGAACTGAATTACCTGGGAGATAACTGTTCTGCAGCCATCAGCAAACACTAGAGTTTGTAAGCAACCTTTATCTGTAGACTGTAAGCCAACACTCTGTCCAAACAAAAAGCATTTGTACAAAAATTAGATTACTTCCTCTTATTATGTATAGAAAAATGGATGTATGTGGTACCATCCTAATTGCAGTAGAGCAGATATTGCATCCATTCTGTGATAGGTATTCCAGTAATTACTAACATCACACCACATCAAAGTTGCATTTCTCTCCAAGGACAAAATCTACTGCTCATCTGTACTTCAGCAGTTCTTCTTAAAGAGTAAAGAAGAGGTGATTGAAACCAGAAAGGTGAAACGCAGTTTAGAACCTCTAAAGATATGTTAGAGTTCACATTTAAGAGCGATGCAAGGGCCTCAGTGCTTGCTACTGTGACGCATGCTCCCTGCCCCAGTAGCAAACACTTCAGGGACAGTTTTTTGCCAGTATTTGCCTTCACGACATGCTCCTTTTGTAAAAACAGTTTTACCATCTGTTATTTTTCTACATGCATGCAGAAAACAGGAATAGAAGCTTTCCTGTGAGGTAATACTACACCTCATTCTCGCCTTCAGGAGAGCTTACTCAGTGTTTGGCCAGTTTCAGCTGCCACAGAACTTGTGGGAGGTGGCTCAGCTGTTGCAACTTCCATGTATTTTCTCCTGTCTTTGGAGACACGTGGATTGCAAAACATTAAAATATCATCATGTTCTCTTCCATAATATGACAAATGATAGATAGATAATATGGCAAAAAAAAGATATGGCACACTCCCATAATATGGCTTAATAAATGCACCCTCTTGAAGTGCATGTTGTCACATATAGGAGAGCAAAAAAAGAGTAAGGAGGACTACACTAGGACAGATCAAATTCTTTCCAGCCCAAGAGCTTGTCAGTATGTCACCTCATAATGGTGGCCTAAGGAAGAATGTAGAAATAGGACAACCACAGGATCAATCCCTAAAAGCGCTCATCCAGCCACCAGTGGGACTAGAGGGATTGGTAGGGACTTGCTGAACCAAAGTCTATTGCTATTTAATATTTGAAGGAATTTCTTTCATTAATATATCCAGCTAGTTCTGTTACATTTGGAAACTTCTGGCATCTATAACACCTTGTGGTATTCCAGAGTTACACTACCAACTTTGTTAAGAATCACCTCCTCTCTGTTTTGACCCAGACTCCTTGAGTTTCATTTGATTCATGCTAGATCAGAAAGATATATTCACCTCACAGTTACCTTGATCTCTTCAGGCACATTTTTTTCAGATGCCAGAGTCCCATTTGTTCCTGTTATGGAGCTTATTCAGTACATTTGATCATTCATGCTGGTCTTTTATGAGCCTTTTCCAATTCTATTACACCGTTATGAAGATGGGGACAGAGCTACATGCAATATTCAGGATGCAGAAGCACCATCACACAGTGTCATAATTATATTTTCTGTTTTATTTTCATTCTTCTAAATCCTAGCAGGGCAAGTTGTTTTGTTGAAGACTATTAGGAATTCAGCTGATCTTTCTTACCTCCAAAGCTTGTTCTTGGGTTATAATGCTCATTTCAGAACAGCAGTCTAGGGTTATTCACCTCCACATACCTCATGTTTCATTTGTCTATATTTCACTTGTCATTTTTATCACTCAGGTGCTCATCACAATGTTTTCATGAAGCTCTTTGCAGTCAGCCCTCACCTTTACTCCGCAGAAAACTCACAGCAGTATCTCCAGTGAAACCTGCTACATTCCTGCTCTTTTTTTTTGATCTCCTGTGGACACATTTAACAACATGTGTCCCACCACAGGCCACTGGGGTACTCTACCTACTAGTGACCTCTCTGTGGGAATACTTACCATTTACTTAACAAGTCCTCCATAGGAAAGGTTCTGGATCAGGAACTGTTCTCAAAGTCCCCCAAAGTGAACACAAGAGCAGAAATCATCGAGGTGGGGGGGGGAGCCTGCCCTTTTTTTAATCTTGGTTCTCTTTTCATACCACAATGTCTCCTTACTCTCTGGTTTTCCTGGCAGATTTCTTCTTCCCCTTGTTTTTGAGAGAAGTGTGGTGTTTGGTTTTTGTCCCCTCAAGTTTTTTCCTCTTCCCCTTGTTTTCATGCCTTTATGCCTTAGATACGTATAGTGAATGAATAATCATCTTCTTAAATATAACCTGTATTTATCACACATTCTAGGAGTATGAATGCTGAAGACTTAGGGTTTATACTACTACTATAATCAAAGGAAAAATGTCTTGAAGCACCACTGGGAGAAGGATTACACCTTTAATATATGAAGCTTTTAAACACAAAACAAAAACAACAAAAAAATTTTGAGCAGCTACCTTGAAGTCGTTTACAAAATAAAAAAAATATCATGGGATAAAAGTCATATTTATGTGAGAACATAATATAGCTTATGTCAGAAGAGGAACAAAAAGGAATCGTCCTGCTGAGAAAATGATCTACAAATATATTAATAGAGACTATTGTGACTCAAAATTGAATGAAACAGGGCAAAAATGACAAAAGAAATTATTAGCAAAGCTTTGCTATCCGTCAATAAAGGCAAAGACAGAGAATCTTGCAAGGAGATCTAAATCATGCAGAAGTAATATTTATCAGACTAGAAGGAATATTTAATGCCTACAATGACTATGTAAGGACAGATAAATACTTCACTGTAACATACAATTAAATATATCGTAGCATAAAGCAACCTTTAATATGACAACCTACATTCAACAAGAAACGGTATCTTTGCTATCATCTAGGAATCAGAACCAGTCAAAATGCAGTAAAATCTGCACTTGAAAACTGAACAGGAAAAAAAACCAAAACAAGGATATAAACAAACTGTCGTGGTTACTCTGGAAAGAAATGCAATTTTCTACACCTTAAGGAAACAACACAACAAAGAATATATGTTGATAATATATAGTAGTGACCTCTCTCAATACTTGCAAAGCAGAAACTCACATTTGATGCAATACCCAAAAGCTCCACTCCTTTACACAAGTCCAATGCACCATCCTTTCTCCACCCCAGACACACACAGCCTGTGACAGTTACATCATTTTAGATGAACAAGGCAGGCAAGCAGGAGGAACACCATGTGTCCTCCTTGCTGCATTTCCAAAGCAAACAGCAAGCCCCAGTTTTTCTCTATTGGTATTTCTAGGGCATTTCAGTGTCTCTCCAGCTCCTACACAAGCCTGGAATCTGGCAGCTAATGCTAAGACCCTGGATTGGGTAGGTGGGGAGGTATAGCCACCTCCAGCAGTTATTCCTTGTTTGTTTCCTGTAGCCCAGGACAGCACCTCGATCAAAAGATAATCAGTCTAGCTTCCAAGAAAATCATAAAATACTCTACATCACTGTGAAACACAAGCTGACATCTCCCTGTGTGTTTGTAAACATTGCTGAACAGCTGATCTTACCAGAGGACGTCTGACAAAAATAAATAATTCCAGTTTCCCACAGAACTGCAAAGATTTACAAATACATCTTTTTAGCTTTTCAATTTGTAAGAATAACTATTTTTAAAAAATAAAATTTAAAAACTGCCCCCAAACAAATCTTCTCTCCTCATGTTGATGAAATGGTTACCATAGAACAACATAGAGAATGAGCAAGGCACAGAACAAGTTTCAGTGATCACAGAAAGGAGAAAAATGAGAAAGGGAGGAGAGGAAGGAGGGAGGAGAGGAAGAAAGCCCATTAAAATAACTGGTCCTACTACTGTATCTTCTTTGGAGTATTGTGCATTTGGCACTAATATTTCTGGAGTTTTGCTTTAATTTTATAGGAAATAGTTTTAAGAATAAAAACCATGTATGTAATACCACTTACTTGTATTTATCATGCTTTAAACAGCAACTAGGTTTTTTGTTTCTCTCTCTTCCTACTGTAACTCTCCCAAAGATCCATAACAGGTGATAACAGAGCATCCTTAAATACTGCTAAGCAATTACACCAAGAAAGTGGCTGGTTTTACAGTTATTAAGCAAGCGGGAGCACATTTAATTACAGAGATAGTTATCTTGGATTTCTCTGTAAAAGAGGTAATTCTGACCAGAATGCCTTAGTGTAATGACACAATAATTCTGCTTTATCATCTAATTTGGAGTGTAGGCATTGGTAATTTCAATGAACTAATGACGCTGGAATCTAAGGTAGGATTTATGATGTGATGTGACATAACAGTTGATTACATTTTAGTACACACCAGACACTCAAAAAAAACCCCAGCTTCCTGAAGCAGGGGGGAAAAAGGAAGGAAACTCTGAACCCACAAAGTACCACTATAAGAAGTAAGGTCTGCGCATGCAGCACAAAGGAGTCCACCCTTGGATGACTAATGAGTGAATTCCCCATTGCATCAGAGAGGTTACACCTATTCAAGACTGAGGACATAATGCAAACATCTCACTCCACAAACTAAAGCAAATAATAGCCTAACACGTATTTTTCTTTTTCTTTTAGCCCCATAATTACTTCTGTGCTTTACTGACTATTTCTGGTTTCACTCCAAGGGTGAACATCTCTTCATGATGAGAGCAGCTACTGTAATTGCATAAAAATCACAACAAAAACGTTTACTTTTCTCCTCTGCTCACACCCTCCCCTCCTATCTGTAGTTTATCTGCTATTGCATAATACCATATAGAAAAATCTATTGTCTCACAAGATCAACACTAACATACCTGAACAATCACATGTATCAGCTCAAGGGATTTGAGAATTCTAGGTGTTACTGTATCACTGATTTTCAAATAGAACAGAATTAGTGAAGAGACAATAAAGCCTTGACCTTTTGCAAGTCTAAAAAGGAACTGAGTTGAATCCTAAAGTAATTCTTGCTGTGTTTTTGTAACCATAAGGAAATTTAGGAAAATATGACTTATTAAAAACAAACCAAAAGGAAAAAAAAAAAAATCAACTTTGCTGCTGAAAAATTAAAGCTCAACCCCTGTAAGATCGCAGGCAACCTTTAGATTCCTTCCTCAGTTTATAAGAGATGAAACTTTGCTATGAAGCCAGTATTTAGGCTGCCAGATTGCCCATGGATATATTGCTTTTCTCATGGAAGTTAATTACAGCTTCTTAAAACAGATTATTCGCGAAGGCCCCTGCATTAGTGACCATCTGTAACTTCATCAACCTGGAGGCCCCAGAAGGGGATTCTGTGTCCACAGATTCACCTCCAATTGCTTGTCAGGGGAACTCTGAGCACAACAATACAACAGCATCTATAGACGAGGTACAGAAGTGTCAGACTACACGCCCAAAGTAATGCAGCATACACTGCACAAAAATAAACTGCGTGGAAAATAAAAAGGCCTGATAACTGAAATTTGTAGTCAAGCACAGATGCAACAGAACCTCTGTCAAGAAATTGTGCTAAAACCTAACAACCAGCTAGCTGGTAGTGTTTATCCCACACAAAGTCAGTCGCAGAGGGCATCTGCTGCTTGAGAGCAAAGGGAAGAGGACAGAAAAATGTGGTACAGCTGGAATATTAAATCACAAAACTGAAGGTGATTTTATTTGGTTTTTTAATAACCTGGACAGGATTAAGCAGGTTAAAAGGATATCCCACACGTGAAAGCACAACATTTCATAGAAATTACAGGCTTCATCTCAGCCAGGCAGTATTTCTCAGTATGTCCCCATTTCCAGATTTGAACAAATAAGGCCAGGTCTGCAGCCTAAGCACCAGTCAAAGGGGAGATGGGGATATGTGACAAAGCAACATGACAAAACAAGGAATCAGCCAGAGGGCCCTGTCCCAGCCCCTTCTTCACCCAGTCCCAGGGAGGGAAAGTCCCTGTTTCTGACCATGGTCATTCCTTGTGAGATATTACACAGCTCTAAGTTTTCTCTCTCAATTTATTACAAACAAAACTCTCTCTGGTACTCTCTCAGGAAAAGCATTTCACAAACAGTAGGGACTCAAGAGAAATGATCATAAACCAAAACCCTGTACAGAGCTATATTTTCCTGAGAAGGGTTGGGGGAAAAAAAAAACAAACGGAAGCTATATATGTTCATAATATGATCTAGTATCAATTTAAGCTGGCAATTACATTCTGATTTTCAGAAGGACTCTGAGCTGTGTCATGCACTGTACCAGGCTTGAAGAGATGAATGTAAATAATGCAAAGGTATATGTCCTGAAATGTAACATTTTACCTAGTGTTTTCCTGAAAGTGATTACTTTGCCCTGTGGCTCATACTTCCTTAGATTGAGTTGCTGTAGATGGTGTGAATTTGAACAGAGTCTGCCTATCTAATGCTTTCTCTGCCAAGAAAAAAAAAAAAAGGGGACAAGAATGAGGGTGGAAGCCCATTTCTGCATTTTCTGGTACTGAGTGATGCAGTAACTCAAAGTCACAGACCAATGTGATGGAGTCAGCTAGGGCTTGTGACATTCAGCAAATCACAATACATGGGGCCATATTCCATTTTCTGTAACTCATTTCTAAGATCGACTGTGACACTGTTTCTTAGGAGATTTTTCATTTATTTTTAAATACTGTAGTATAATACATTTTCAGCTGCTTAAAAACAATCACCAAATCATGGGTGGACATCACAGCGATAAAATTGCCCAACCTAAGCTGTCTGGATTTTGCCAGCTCACCTGCAGAATTTGTACCCTTAACTACAGTACTGTTGGAACTAGATGATCTTTAAGGTCCCTTCCAACCCTGACAATTCTATGACTGTCTTAACACTTCTGCAAATTTCACCCAGTCACAGAAAATGAACAACAGCATAAATAAGAACCTTAAATCACATCTTAATGTTTCCATACACCACCAAGAAGGTTATGGACTTGGTTCATTACACAAGGTAATGAGTAACTGGGTATACACCTTCTAGAGGCGAGATTTTACTTACATATGATTGATGGAGTAAGTCAAAATTCATGTCCTCATACTGTGGAGTTTAATCACAGGCTAGAACTGTATGTTGAAGCACAAAAGCAGGTACATACTTTTAATTATTACTAACATGATTCCAATCTCACGGTTGAGTGATCTGTATGTGCAATGCAAGATAATCATCATTCACACTACATAATTTAGGCCATCACAGAAGATGTTTCCCTGAAGAACAGTTTGCACTGTATAAAATCTTCCCATTGATGCAAAGCAGAATCTTTTTTTTGGTCCATTTTGAGTATTAACCCCAGAGGCTAATCTTTGATTTTTTTCTTCCAACTAAGCATTTTAGTATTAGCACTCAAAGATCTATCCGCTCAAGAAAAAAGCAGGCTTCTGCATTGGGTGTTTTGGGATGCTCTGTCAGACTGGGAGAAGCAGACATTATCTTCGGCCATTGTTGTTGTCCCCACGTGGATTACAACTCAATTGACAGAGCTAAGTAGCAAACATACAGTTGCCCTTTTGAGCCATGTCATTTAAGTCACATGGATCAGAGGTCTGAAAGGTCTTCCCATAGCAGTGTAATAACCAATAAACCAATACACATGCTATTGAGATCACACTCACACTCCTAAACCAGCAATGCCCATCTGGCCTAGACAGTGTGCCACCATCTAACTTGCCCATCTCCTTGCTATTTCAGCATCCTTTGTAAGATCTGGCACCACTTGACTTTCTGCTACCCTACCTAACCCCATATCTTTTCCTTAACCCAGAGATCCTCCACAACTCTCTCCTTCCTCACTCATGCAGCTGAGGGGTTCACCATATGTATCATATCCCTTTTACATATCAGCTCAGCTCCTTCTTTTCTCTTTTGTATACTGCTTGATGGCTTACACTGGAAACCTTTGGAGGCAGTGACAGTACTGGCCCACCTGAAGAGATTCTCCTTAGGGCCTGAAGCCTAATAACAACTATTATTCTTAATATATTAACACTATGATATTAATAATAATTCATTATATTACAAATTGTCACCTGCAGGGGTCCTAACAAGAGTGAAGTCTCCCTCCCTCTGTGGGGGATGCCAACATAACCTTTTGCAAACAGACTTGAGCTCCTGTGCTCATACTCTAATGCAGACAGACAGAAGCTGCAGTACATTACTGCAGCCTCAAAATACATTTTGACTGTCAAACCTGTAGCTTGTCAGGAAACAGCACATTATGATGACTGCTGCTGAAAGGTCAAACATGTTAGAGGCAATAAAAAAAAAAAAAAGCCACTTTTGAATTTCTATTTCAAGTGGATTCCCATCACCCTGGAGGCTCCTTAGCTCAAAATCACAGTATATAGATTTCCACTATCAGCAACTGCGTCTAAAATGACATCAGAGTTTCCTGTCTGCTCACGTTACTGACTCTCCAATAGCATTTCCTGTAATTACCTAAAAGAGGATGACTTTTCTGACTGCAGATCTTGACAGCTCAAAGTGAGTACGGGTGAGACAAACAAACTTCTGATGATGGATGCCCTGAAAAGGCAGGCAGGGCATTAATTTTTACTCCTTACAAATACTGTGCCAAAGATCACAGCCAAGACCCCACTGGCTAACGGTGTGAAAGTTGTAAAAAGCAAAATTTGTCCCAAAGGGGACCGCTCCTTTACAGGAAGAGTGGCAACATTTTGGAAGACGAGAAGAGCACATATGAATGGAGAGATGCACCTCTCAGAGATGCAGTAGATGTTTCCTTGTTTCAGACCAGCCCATTCCCACACTGTTGTTTCTCTATTTGCAGACCCAACGTAGCCCACCCCAGTAATGGGTGATCTGTCACCATCTGCATGCAGTACTGCCTCTCCTTATCTCCTCAGGTGAAATATAACAGGCAGTCCCAGGTTTGGTTCTGCAGAACAGAGGACACTGCTTACATGACCTGCTAGAAAGGGGAAAAGCTGCAGGAATGCTAGACAGGCATGGTTTGTCTTTAGGACATACCCTGTTGCTCTCGTAGAACAGACAACAACTGGTTGTTCCCACAGCAAAAGACATCAAATTACTTCTGCTGAGCTAAACTTGTCATTGATTTTATTGTAGTCTACGTCAATGCTAATAATATCAGAGGGAGCAAAAAGAGCACAGTTCAGTTCTCAACTGACAAGCTGTGTGTGCTGGAATAATAGTCTGGAAAAAAAAAAAAACCTTCTTATTTGTAATCTGAACACAGATGTTATGTATATCCCTGTGAGAAACACATGCCAAATACCTGAATCACTTCAGCGCAAACTTGGCTTCTAGCAGAATCTCAGATATCCTAAGGCATTGAATATCTAACTAGGCAAACAGAGAAAAAACATTTTATAGACAGATAACATGTACATGCATATTTCAGTTAGCAATTCATAATATTACTTTTGTTGTCCAAATTATTAACAAAACCAAAAATCTGATACTATCAGCATACGAACTCTGGACTCATTTTCCCAGCCACTACCACTGTAAAGTCTTTCATCTCAAAAAATCACATGCAAGCTTGAGAAGGTTTTCAGTATGTAAGATGTCATTTTGAGTGGAACTTGTCACCAACTTAAAAATAACATTTTATATTTCTGTAACCTCTGAAGGGTCCCAAATCACTTCAAGTTTTGAAGCCAAGTACAGCTGAGAGCAGGACATAGACACAATCACACATCATGAACCACTTAAAGAGCGACATCTCTCTAAAACTCCTGGAAGAAGTGCAGAAATAGTCTCTTTTTCTCCTCATTATTTTTCATTTCTGTGTAATTCTTCACCTTGTTTTTCTCTGCAGAAGCAGAAGAGTCAGAGTACTACTAAAACCAACATAAATTAGAAGGTTTCATGGTGTATTAACTCCTAAGCTGGAAATAAGAAATTATAAATGTTGTTGGAAAACTTTTTTTGTTTCTTGCTTTATTTTCTGCTTGCTTTTGCAAAACCTACGAGACCCAAATCTGACTTGACACTAGCACATCAGAAGAAAACCCACTGAAGTCGGAGAAATTATAGTTATGTGAATTTGGTAAAGTGAAATGAAAACTCTTCTCTCGAGCACAGCAGGCTTAGAGAAAAGACTCAATACACAGCTCACTTAACTGCAAAAGTGCACAAAACTTTCTATAGCATCTCACCACAACAAATGTATCACACAAACAAAAAACCTTGTAGGACCTGTAAATATAAAATTTCAGATTACCTCATGGAAGATCTAACTGCTTCTAGCTCCACAGCACCCATCTTCAAAGTTACTAAGCTTACTCCCTCTGCCAACCTCCCACTGCAGCAGAAAGAGTAGGCATTAGAAAATAGGTAGCACCTGCACAAAATGTGGCCAGGTGAAACCCCTTCACAGAAGTGAGCCTGCTTGTCCACCTGGCTGGTTTGGAAAACAGGGCTTCCTTGACTACCTTCTCTTCGAGACAGCAAACAACATTTTACCAGAAATGAGAGGACCTCAGAAACTTGCACTTGCAATGCAGTATCTGTGCAGGTAAAAAGCAAACTGTCTCCCTCCATTTAGTAACTTTGCTATCTGCTCATGGTAGAGCCCAAGCCCACACACGTTTTAGAGAAGGACTCGATTTAGGTATGCCTCCAGACCTGGCAGGCTCTCCTCTGGCTTCATTTCAAGGCCCTATCACTCATCCCAAATCAGGTTTCAGCTGTGGTTAGATAATCAATCAGGAGGACCACCATGTTTACTTCTCCCTCCACCACCTGATCCTAAATCACAAGAAACTATGTCAGCAAGTCCCAGGGACACTACCTCCTGGAGAATGAATGACCATTTTTAAATTACAGGCTCATGGCAGTCTTATATTCTGCCTTAGGGATTACAGCTGACACTTTCCATACTGTGCTGTATGAACCCTCCTGAAAAAGTCATGGAACCAAAACAGGGAGGGAGAGGAGCAAATACACAGGCAACAAATTGAACAGACTTTGCTTTGAGGGTCAAAGAATAAAAAATAATGGTATGCTTAAAGCCAGAAGAAAGCCTGAAGTAGAACACCTGCAGTATACCCAGCAAAGCTTCATGAGTCAGTCTGCTGCTCACCGTTCTCCTGGATGAGGGACCAGAAACCATCTTCTAGACAAGATGGAAAAAGTACCACAGCAAAGGCAGACCCAGAACCCTTCACTGCAGGGGCTACCTTGCACTGGTATAGGAGTGCTTCATTGCCCCTGGGCACAGGGCTTTGGCAGAGGGAGTGCTGTCTCTCCCAGGGCATGGAGGCAGCACCAGCTCTTAAGTTGTTTCCAGGAGTACCAGCATGCAAAAGTGAGTCACTGACTTAAAGGAAAAAAAAAGGGGGGGGGGGGAGGAGGATATTACTTCACTTGCACGATTTTAAGGCTGTAATTCCTTGAGGAGTAGTACTGGCAATAGTAATAAA
Organism: Todiramphus chloris collaris; assembly: GCA_025345505.1. Lineage (NCBI taxonomy): Eukaryota > Metazoa > Chordata > Aves > Coraciiformes > Alcedinidae > Todiramphus > Todiramphus chloris. The sequence goes on along the minus strand of JANVCC010000057.1, from coordinate 8,070,707 downwards.
TTATGTATCCAGGAGAATAATCCAGAATTCTAGCAGTGAGGTTTATTCAGAGATCTAAACTACACCAAATTCTGAGTTGGAACAGGGCTTTTAAAGATAGTATTATGAAAATCTCTAAATACAGCAGCAGTGTATTCTTTTCAGAACACTCATTCAAATAAGTTCTTTGAATCAGCAGGATTCTCCTTTCATGCTTTATCATTTTCTTTCTTAAACACTGCTATGTATTCACATGTTTTATTTAACATTTCCAACCTTCATGTTTTTCATCATTTCTCTAAATAGTGAATACAGAGGCTGACCACAGCTATACTATTCATGCCACAGTTTCACTTATTTACTGAGAATCATATCTGTGCTTCTATTATTTTATGCTTTGACACATTAAACGACACTTAAGAAAAATGCAATGCATCTGATTATTTTTCATAACATTGACATTTTCAAAGGAAAAACCAAAAAGTAAATCAAGTGTTATTTACCATAAGCATTACAGAAACTGAGAGAGGGTGAAATGAAGCTGAAAATCAGGGGTTTCTAAAGTTTCCCCAAGCCCCAAGATACTGTTCGTACAGAAGCATTGTCAGCAGACATTTCCACATTGTCTTCCATTTCTTATCTCTGATACTTTCATACCTAAAAATGATCTTACTGTTAGCATTTGTGAGCAGGGTTAGGCACACTCTGATGTATGTACTGCTACAGGCTACATACATACATACATGCATCTGCTTTCTTTTTTGGCATTTACCTCCCATAAAATTATCAGGAATTAGGTAGCTTATAAGGATCTGGGAGCAGCAATGTTGCTGTTTTCCTTGACACAAACGATGCCACCATCCCTCTAGAGGCTTTTCATCACAGCTGTAGAAAACAGTCACTTCACTCTCACCAAGCATGCTCAGCTCTCCTCCTTGCCAGGAAGAATTGAAAGAGTGAATTCATTTAACTCTGACAGACAGTCTCACGGCTCTCAAGAGAATGGAGTGGATCCTAGACAGGATCCAGACTCCCCACTGCCCCTTGGGGCTCCTTCCAGCATGATTTTGGAGGGAGAACAGGAACATGCTGGAACTGGAGAAAGTGGAGAGAGAAAGTGGGGACAGCTTTCCCCACCTCCACCTCATGCTCTGCATCCTCATAACTCAAGGAGAGGAATGTGAAAAAGAAAAAAATCATTAGACAAGATGCTTCCTCTAGAGAAGCTTAAAATACAGCAATGTATCACGTATTTTGCCAAGTAAAATATCCCTCCTAAGCAGTAAGGAGAGGAAGGCGAGAAAGCAGAAAAAGACATACACATTCTACACTGTCCTTGGGAAATAATTTACTAAAATGCTGATGTGGAGCTCCTATGTGCCAGGGAAGAAAGGTGAGCAAATAATCATCCAAATATATTTGAAAGTCCAATTTCAAAAGCTGTTTTCTTTGCTCAGGGTGTTGCCTTCTCCTATCTGAATGTCACCGCGCAGCACCGAAGGCCTCCTCTTAACATTACCAACCTTCACATCCCAGCTCAGGCTGGCAGCTATGGAATCCCAAAATATGTTCCTTTAAAGGCAAGCGTAATGACTGCTAAGATATTTCCCAATGCTAGCATATTTAAGGTCATTGTGCAAAAGGAATCAGGCAGTCAGCTATTTCTGAGCTTATCAAGGCTGAAAAAGCTATTTTCCCCTCTTTCCTCAAAGTGGTCCAGCTTTTGAGCCTACACTGGCCTTTGTTATAGCAAAACAGGAGCAGTGTCTGTTCAAGGGGGCAATAAACCATGTGCTAATCCCACAATTGATGCTAATTTGAGCAACACCGTGCTTGAAGATTATTTCTTTTGTCTAATTAATTAACAGAAGTGACAAACCAATTCAGTTACAAGAAATAAAGAACAAAATATCTCAGATAATTAAACATTAACTCAATGAAAATCTGTTATTCCTTCCACAGTGTAAAGTGGTTTATAAATTTCAGTGCCCAGCGTTATTGCTTTTCATCCGTCCTTGACTGCAAGAACTTGCAGAGCAAGCCCATTAGGAGATATATCAAGACAAAAAAGCCTCACATGATAAATTCATTAGCCACACTTTTTCCACAAAGGCATGATTATAGTAGAGCTCTGTGAACAATCAGTAGGAGAATTTTGCCTTGAAAGGGCAGGTTTTTTTGGTTAACAAATCATTTTTAAGGTGACTGTAAAGTTCTTCAATCCTAGAATATTTGAAATTCATTAATTTTTTTCAGCCCGAGTCCAACACAGTTAATTTGCAAACACCTGTTTTCAGATATGTAAAATTCATACTATATTGGTTAGTAATAAGCAAACTATATGCCTGCTCCCAAATGAAATGACTGATCCCTACACAGGACAACCAAAAGACACAACTTATTACAGTTGTTTGACAATCCATTAGCTCTGTATGGGATCATCTAGCATGGCACCAGCAAGCTGCAGTACGTGCCATTATTAGAACACTGCTATTGCCTGTGGATCATAGAATCATTATCATAGAATCATTATGGTTGGAAAGGACCTCCAGGGTCATCAAGTCCAACCTTTGTCCTAGCATTTCTCAACCACTGCACCATATCCTCAAGCTCAGCTCTTCTGTTTCCATTGAAATTAAAAAACAAAACCAAACAATTAGAGACCAATTAGTGCTTGAAAAGGCCTGGTTTATAATCTGATAGCATAGCTACAGTATGCTATGACTGCTTGACTGCTCAGAGAGCATCACCTTTGTCCTACCAGAGCAGTGAGGGAAGATGACTGCTGCTCCTTCACCAGCCACCCAGAGCAACAGCCCAAGAGCGACCAAACCTCAGCAGCCAGTCACGGACTCTTGCTGCAGTGCCCTGGGCAGGACTGTGCTGCACAATACAGTCAGCAGATATAAAGGCCTGGGCAAAAGGGGAACACAAAGAAGGTGAAACAGGAATTCTAGACGCCAAATGAAGGCAGAAGAGACAGAAACATGCCTTTCTGCTACTGCTTCAAAGGTATTTACACTTCCTGCCAGTTCTCACTAGCCTCTGCTTAGTCCTTTAGTGACAGCTTACTTGGTTCAAGCAAATCTGCTTCCTGTATAATTCTGCCCCTTTCAGAAAGTGACTCTATTTCACAAGCAGATTATTTATACGGCAGCTAGAAGCTGTCAGGGCATCATAAAAAGACAACACAAAACTGGCACAAACTTGCAACTAGAATCAGAGTAGAAGTGGGGCAGAAACAGCAGGAAACCATTCTGATCAAAGCCAAATGAATTTTTTTATCAGCAGGGAAAAGGTCCTTAACCAAATTCAGGCTAAAACCATTCCCTTTATTTCCCCTCCACACCTGCCCCCCACTTCCTAACATCTCCTCTGCTATGTAATTTGCTTGCCACGGTTGGTTTGGACCATTTGATTTTTCCTTTCCAGGAGACTAGCTAAGTGCAGTGTGCTTCTGCTCCCCACTGCAGGCAAAGTCCTCAGGTGTTTGCTTAATTCATCTTGCCCATGCTCCCAAGAATGAATTTATTCTCTAGGGTGTGGAATTAAAAACTGGCAGACACAAGGAAAAGATTTTATTTGCCTCTGTCACATGGTCCACTGGCAATCACCCACGATTTTTGCCTCATGATTTCCTTACCTTTTTCTGCCCATGCAGGGCAGAAACATCCAAATGTGGCTTTTGCAGAGCAGATTTTATGCAGGACCTTGAGGGGTTTTCTGCAACAGAAGGTGTTCAACATGAAGCTGCTGTCTGTCCTGTTGGATTTCTATTTCTCCTACATGGTTGCTTGAAATTATATGATAGAAGAACAGACCTAAGGAGCTGCCTTCAATTCCACCTAAAGGTTTATCATCTTCTTGATTTACCAAAACCTAGGCTTTTAATTCAAGCTTCCTTTAAGTTGGTATACTCTTTACCCCCATATATGAACACAGTTTGTTTCTGGCATTTGGAGAACTTCCTGAAATTCTACAAAAAATGCCAGAAAATATCTGGTAACACTCATAGCAAAAGATGTGTCAGGGTGAGCTACCTGATAGCTTTTTGCCTCCATGTTTCCCAGACCTTCCCCAATCTGCAGCATTCCTAGCATATAGGAACATTTCTAACAAAAGTCCAGGATGGACATACCACCTGCCTTCTTCCTTGGATCCCCTGGTTCCAGCAAAGACTGACACACCGCCATAAAGATTTAATCAAAGGCACAACAGTCTTGTCTGTCTTCTCTTTCAGAAATAAAGCCAGTGCATATAAAGGGGAAAGTGACTATTTAAAGACTGTGAGAAAACTGAACTGCAGTCAATGGAAAAAACCCTTTCTAAATGATTCTCATACTGTATTTTATGCCACCTATTTCTTTAGGTAAGCAAAATTCAACACACTTCTATTTAAAGGCTCATTTATTTTGTGGTGTCAACAAACCGTTTCATCTATCAGCAGAGCTGATCTTGCAGCCATACCTACCTTCCTCAGGGCTTAGAATTACTGAGAGCACTATTTAAATAGAAGAGTTGATAAATACAATCCAAGACTCTGAAATGCTCCGTAAAAGAAACAGGAGCCCTACTTGCCGAACACAAGCATTACTGAAATTGCAATGACTAAACCAATCCAGAGCTGACAATGTCACATGAGAGGATATTGATAAGAGATTAAGTCTTGTATCTAATTTGCTCTTTTCAAACAGCAATTCAACATTGCTAGAAGCACAGTAAATGATTTCTGAACTCATTTATTTTAAAGGTTTTGGCCAGGATTGCTAGCTGTTTGTAACAAGTTTCAGAAGGACTTTATTAAAAATACAAGACTTCAAAAGGATCAAACAGCTCCTAGAAACATTTAAGGGGAGGAGAGGAGGGAGACAGCTAAACTAATCCATCTTGGAGTGAAAGGAGTTCAATCAGGACTGGTGTTTTTGTACCTGGAATGGTTCTTAACTTTTGCAGCTGACCATCACAACATGTGGCAGAGCAAAAGCAAACATTTTAAAACGTGTAATATCCCAGCTACTGGGCAGGGAATGCTGGCAACACTCCTTAGCCAGGGAAGCCTGAAGCAGCAGTGAAAGGGCTGGAGCTGTGGAAAAACCAGGCAGGACACTGCAATTTAAGAGGGAGTAGGAGAACTTCAATACAAGTACTTCTGTTACATTCTGTTACTGTTACACTCAGAACCTCTCTGAACAGTTGCTCTATATAGCTGTCACAAAATACACCAAAGACCAAGTTTAATAATGTTGCTAACAATGGCCAAAACTGTGTAGGCAGATGGAAATAAAGGGGGACAAGACCCTATGCAATGATAAAATGCCAAGTATATTGACCTGGAAGTTATCCCTGCACACGCTAAGGCCCTTTCCATTGTTATTCTTCCATGATTCTGTTAATAGATGTGTTCATTGATATATTATCATCCACCGATTATAACATGGAAGTGTTTTCATTGTAATTTCTACCTCCAGAAAAATGAAGATAACAGAACTAGAAAGATAACAGAACTAGAACAGCTATGGCATTCCTCTATTTCCAGTATTTACTGACATTTGTGAAGAATTCACAAAAGGTCTAAATTTGATTTAAACTGGAGCTATCTCCAATCTCACACTATCTTGAGAATCAGCTTAAATTCTTTAACCTGCATCACCCTGCACGCTGATCTGGTAGCTGTGAAACAGAGTACAGAGTAGTGTTTCTTCATGGCGTTCCCTCACATGGGCATCAAGGTCACAACATAGCTCTCCCCTTTGTACACCTTGCCACCAGTGTGAGAAAGATCTGCAACCACTCCCGTTCAGCCCATACCCTTGTCAGCCCCACTGCAAAGCACTCGCTGCTGTGAGACACAGTGAGAGCTGCTGGTCACTTTAAACAGGTGGCCTCAAGGTGTGGTTTGTTTCTAGAGTAAAAAGGGCATGCTCAGAGATGAGTAAGCAGCATTCGTCATGTCCACCACGCAGCTCCTTGAGCTCTTTCTCACAAAACTCAGGAAGTTTTAGCTGCACTGACCTTTGCACCTTTTAGCATCCAGTGGCAAACTCCTGGTAGGGCTGCTTTAAACTGCTCTGCACCACAGTGACATCAGAAGACTGGTGCAGAGTTAAACAGATCAAAATAACAATCAGCATTAACCCCCTTGGACCTGTAGTCCAAGTTTCTTGTGATGGCTCTAAACAGGACCCTGTCAGTGGAGTATGGGCCAATGCCAAGATTCCACACAGGGGATTTATAGCTCAGCATTCTCAGGAGAGCAGAGCCCAGCCCAGGGTTTGCAAATGGGTGATGAGGCTCAGCAGGTATAAGCTCGGCTTTACTGTGGAAAAGGAATCACATCTGGGCTGCAGGTGGTCACTGGAACAGTAGAGCACCAAGAGGTGTGTGTCTCCCTTTACTCCTCTGGAAACTTTTACCCCAAAGCTAAAAGCTATAACCTTGTAAAGACAAGGGATTACCATCAACTGGAGACAAAGAAGCATTTTCAAACTTTTCTTTGTGGCAAATACTTTAAATGTATAAATTACAATATATTCTTTAATAAATACTACAAATATATTTTTATTCTGTTTCCAGGGTTTTGTAATCAAGACAGATTGCACATTTCATTTATAGGCTAATTGGAATTAGCATTGTAAAATTGAGGTTTTACACTTATGCAACTGTGCTACAACTCCAGAAAATACAAGTTATCTACCTAAAGATGCCCATGTAAAGGATTAACTGCTTTAGTATTTGCAGTGACCACAAGGTAGGTGACCACTGTCACAGGATCAAGAAATACTCAGAAATATGGTGAAATGATCCAGTGTGTAAACACTCCTTTGCTCACATGACTGCAGTAAATATCACTGTGAATCAAAACAGGACTTGGCAATCCTGATGTCTGAGACAGCCCTGGTGGTATTTAACTTGACAGACTTTCTCCCCTAATGTGATTTGAATAGTTGCCTTGTAGCATTTCTCCTTCCAGCAATATCAGGGGGAAAAAAACTAACCGCAAACCAACCTACATAGTTTTCATGTCAAAAGACAGATTCAATCATGAATAAATGATGACAAAGTTATGTCCAACAAACCCGCTATCCTCTCCTTTTAAAATAAATCCTTCTCTTTCTCTGCCTGCACACAGAACTGCAGTGGTCCAGCTCCCTGCTCCAGTAAGAACTGCCTAAGGAGAAACTCGGCTTCACTTCAACATAAGGTTGAAATAACAGTGGGTTTGGCTTTTTCTTCTTTTATAGACTAGATTGCTAGTGTCAAAGAAACTTTGTATGAATTCAGTGATTGTTAATCATCTTTCAATAGAGAAAAACTTAACATTAATTTTTTAAATTTACAAGTATTTGAACTTCTTACATTTGCTTAACAAAGCTGAAAATCTCCATTGGGAGATGAAATGCAAAAGCTGCTCCCACCGAGGCCGCTGGGAAAGGACTCAGGAAGAAAGAAAGAGATAACAAGCATCATCTGCTTGGCATTACTGTTTGGTATTCCTACCTCCTGTGAGCAGGACATGCCGTTCTACCCAAACAATCAGTAAGAGAATACAAGACACAGACTGTTTCTGTGTTCAGCACAGCCTGCAATTCCTTACCTAGCAAACATTGAACGGGACTGGCTTTTAAGGGGAGAGGCAGAAGAAGCAAGGCAGCTCACTTTAAAAATATTGATGATTTAAGACATGAATTATAATGGGAGACTTTAAAATAATAGATAGTCAGGGACCTAAAATGGGATTTCAGAGGCGCTTAAATCTGAAAAGCCCTAGACTTAGTTCCAATAGATAAGGCTTTCTTGTTAGCAGATCTAACAATGCTGCTTTATTACTTTTCTGAAAGAATTTGTAAGAAACTCACATTTTCACCTTTGAGAATGTGGCTCTGGCAATATTAACTATTGATATCCTATTGTTGCAGAAACCACTGCTGAGAAAAACACACACACACCCCCCACAAAGAGAACACCCAACATGGCACATTTCCACAATTTTCCATGATCCTCAGTGCTCAGATGTACAGATTTGGAAAGCTCCCCTAAATGGTAAGAGACTGGAAGAGCAACAAAATTTATTCTACCTTAAATATATGTGTAGGCTTCTGAAAGTAAAAAGCTCTGGAAATGGCCTAAAATTAATATTGTGCTCTATTTTCTTTATTTACCATATTTTGCAACAATGTTCTATGAGCGGGAGCTATGTGAAGGTGGTCTCAGTGCACTCATTTGATCAACTCCCGCCATAGACTCAGTGTTATATCCAAATAGTTTAATTAAAAAAATAATAAAAATTAAAAAAAAATTCTTTCCACATTTTACTTTTCCTTCTGCAGATCAAGCACAAATGTGGGAGAAGATTTCAGTGAAAGATTTCAGACCAGAAAGAAGTCAGCACAGCTCCTGCAATATGATTGAAGGCAGAGAAGTTACACTAAGGCCAGAATGTTGGAGAAAGTTTAGGAGGATTACTTGTTGTGGACTATCTGGCTTCCAGATGCCATTTAGAAGGTAGAAGTTAAGGAAAAAAAAAGTAATTTAATTCAATTCTGAGACCTCTGTAAGTGGCAAGCGACACAAAAACCCATCAAGAACAAGCAGGTCAACAACCTAACGGGCACACATTCCTACCTCATTTCAGCTCTGAGCACTATCCAGTGTTAATCAGTTTTCTGAAGTATTTCAAGATACCATTTTTAAACATATACAGGAATTTATAACTTGATCTGCATTTTAGTAAAAGCAAGACTGAGAAATACAGCTTTGCTGCAAGAGGAAATGTCATCTAATAGTTATGAGCAACTTAACTATCTCTCACATGTTTCATGGCACATGGCCACACACTGCCAACAGAAGAAACACCTCAAAGTCAGCAAATTTCATGATAAGACTAACATCCTTAGTCCCATTCTGATACACAGAGTAAGATGCTCTGGTTTGGCTCTCAGCTTAGAGGCTGGGGAAAAAACACCTGAGGTTATACTACATCTATAGCTTGATGGTGTTAATCATTATTGCAGGTTTGACACTACAGTCTAATATTTTACTGGGTTGACACATTACTCTCTGGAATACATAAAACTTCAAGTGAGAGCAGTTACACATTTTTCTTTACATGCCAAAAATACTCTCTGTGGCTCTAGTAACAATGGACCCTGATTTTAGTAGGTCTTATGATCTTTCCTCAAATCTTAAAGTTCAATCTTATTTTTTACTTCTCATCTTGCTTTTTATTTCTACTTCATTATTTTAAGGAGTTTTCCAAGAACTCAAAAGGCTAGTGTCCCAAGTACAGCCTTCTACTCTGTGCCTTATAAAATGGAGAACAAAGATGAATAACTAAGGGGCTGCATAAAGAGAAAAGAGAAGACGACCTAGACAGATCTAAGTTGGTAAAAATCCCGCTTCTTCAGATGATATGTATTAGGAGTCAATAGTAACCAGTGATCTCAAAAAATCAGAGGAATTTTGGTCACGACGAAGGTGGAACAAGGCAGAACATCCTCTAACAAACTCAGTTTCTTCAGAAAGATCATACAGCTGAAGCCAAAACATTTTGTGGCAATTTACTGGCTTCGCTTATTTTTTTTTTTTTTCCCATTCCCAAAATGCAGTAGTGAAGATGGATCCTGGCCTACTACACTTTAATGAGTAACCTATAAGGTTTCTGACTAGATTGCTTGATACTAAGAATCAGGAAGCTGCAAAAGCCCTGCAAATTGGGTTTACTCCCTATTTCCCATTCACTGTTCCACAGCAGAAAGTCAGAAAGCTGTAGACTTGGTCAACAGGTAAGAGCCCAGGGTTCATCTATGTTCTCCTGGGTTTCCAGATACTTTTTCAATGGAAATGGAGCCTAAAGATTAAATATTGCTTAGCATTTCCTTTTGAAGGATATGTATGAAATTTCTATACTGCGTTCCAAACCCAACACCACTGGAAGCTATTATTGGTATTCCTGTCTCATGAAACACCTCTCAGCTAGGTTTCCAAATACACATAGACTATTTATTTTATTTTCAATATTAAAGTTCTCTCCAAAGGATGGAAACATTTTTTGGGAGAATATTTAATGTATTTTGTAAAATACGCACTAAGGGGATATGGAAGAAACCCAGTTCATTATTAACAGAAAAGAGGTCAAGAAAAAGGTGCTCACTATTTAGCTTTCCACAGTAGTAGAAAATGAATGTTTTAATTTTCAGATTTTGAAATTTTTAGTATCATTTTGTTGGCTACCATAACAGCAGAGAAATATCCTTGCAAGACTAGACACTCCATAGAGTTCTATTCTAAAATTTCTGTTTTAAAATATAAATTCAAAATGTTTTCAAGCCAGAATGATTTATTTTCATGAGGAGACAGTATTCTTTTCCTGAATTTGTTGTCATTAGAAGTCATTATTATTATGCCTGTGTCATTAACTACTTTTCAGCTAAGTCTCCAGTTAATTGTTTGCTCCAAAACAATTTTTTTCTCATTCATGCATTGTTTATGAGGCTTTTAACTGGCTTCTTGTTTACTGAGATCTGGTTTATTTGATTATACTCTCATCCATTGTTTAAATGAAAAAGTATTCCTCATAGTTGTTACCGGGCTTTGGCCATTCATTACTGCTGCATTATTACCTCTTTTAGATATGTCTCCCTTTGTGCTATTACTTTACAAGATTTGTTTTCTGCAAATAGTCCATGACAGATTCATAATATTTTCTCTGAAATATATAGAAAATAAAATGCTGGCAGAGGGCTACAAATACATGAAAATGAAGGAAAATAAGTAACAGAATTAAATGCACTGCTGCTCATGATACATGTGTTGGCCTCAATTTTTCTGACAGCTTAAAAAAATCATGCAGATGGACAGATGTAAAATCAGTGCTGGACAGAACTGGTATTTTGAGGGCAATCGCATAAACAAGAAAAATGAGTTTAAATTCAACAACAGCAAGTTTTCATAATAGTCATATATTTTAGGTCTACCTAAATATTTGATTACATAAACCAAAAAACTCACGCTTCTTTTTAAAAAATATACATAAATTTTGAAATAAAATGTCCATAATTTTTTATATTCCCATAGTCTTCTCTATATGTAGGGGGCTACATCCATCATTATATCGCTCTTTGTTTCTTTAATACCTTCTGAAAAACTGTGCAAAAACCACTGTAGCTATAACTCTATGTTATGTTTAACTGTGTAGAGATAAAAGCACATCAGGCTGAAGTTATATGAACATTTGTTTGGTTGTAGTCATCTGACTTTTGTCACTTCCATGGTCTGAGAACAGTGTAGCTGCAAAAACTACCTTTTTGGGGGGACAACAACACATATCCTGAACAGTGTCAAGGGCACAATGGATTTGCACTGAATGATGAATCAATAAGTAGTGGTTTCTGTATTTCACCCCTGAGGGGACCAGACAGTGTTGCAGTAGTAAATGAAGCCATTTGTATACACATAGAGATTATAAAGCAATCCAGGCGAGTATTTTTAGAGTAAGCACGGTATTATGAAGAGGTGAAGTCCCTGTCTAAGAGTTTTCACAATAAATAGCTTACCTCTACTCACAAGCAGTATTTCTTTACATATAATAAACAAAGAGGCAAACCCACCTCCTGCCTACCAAATAGGTACAGATTTCATGTACGTTGAAATTGAGTATATTGAAATAACTTCTCTATTTAAAAGGACTGGGCCAATACCGTAACATTGACATTCTAGGGAAAAAAAGAAAAATCTGATTTTTGTCCCCTGTATTATACTTGCATTCAAGTTCCTAATTTCCAGCTAGCTGTTTGTAATTAAAGCTGTCTCCAACTACCTTGGCATTTTAAGGCAGACCTTTAAAGCAAATTTACAGTTTGACTCAATGAGAAAATGAAAACACCACAATTATGAAGATATTCTTTTTGGTTGAGGTGAAATGAATACATTTCACAAAAGAAAGATTTTACAAATCAACTGTGACTCATTCTGGATTGGCAAAATGTTTGCATATGGCCTTCTGCAGCAGCACACCTTGTTAAAGAGATAGTTCCTGATCTGGTTCAGGCTAGTAGAATCTAGTATAGACATATATCTATTCATGTTCTGCCCTAAGGGTAGGAGCTGATGAAAGGCTGAATTCTGATGATGAAAGATTCTGAATTCATAGAATCATAGAATCATTTTGGTTGAAAGAGACCTTTAAGATCATCAGCTCCAACCATTAACCCAGCACTGCCAGGTCACTGCTAAACCATGGCCCTCAGCACCACATCTCCATGACTTTCCAATCCCTCCAGGGATGGGGACTCCACCACTGCCCTGGTCACCCTGTTTGTTCTTCTTTGTAAGGACAAGGAACTGCTGGAGAGGGTACAGCAACGGACTAGGAAGATTATTAGAAGACTAGAATACGTCTTCTATGAGGAAAGGCTGAGGGATTTGGGTCTTTCTAGTCTGGAGAAGAGAATACTGAGGGGAGATCTTATCGATGCTTATGAATACTTAAAGGGTGGGTGTCAGGAGGATGGGACCAGTCTTTTTTTCAGTGGTGCCCAGTGACAGGACAAGAGGTAACAGAAACAAATGTGAACATAGAAATTTCCATCTAAACACAAGGAAGAACTTCTTTACTTGGAGGGTGATGGACCACTGGACGGCTGCCCTGGTGGTGGAGTCTCCATCTCTGGAGACATTCATAACCCGGCTAGACACATTCCTATGCAACCTTCTCTAGATGAACCTGCCGTGGCAGGAGGGTTGCACTAGATAATCTCCAGAGGTGCCTTCCAGCCCTTATCATTCTGTGATTCTGTTTTAGTAGAATGATGCTCCCCATTTTGAACATAAAATATTATCACCACCACAAGATCAGTTCTTTCTTTACCAAAACCACTGTAATAGTCCCTGCTGCGCATCAAATACAAAACCCAGGAAGATCTCTTGTCACAAAGCTTGAGAAATACAGCATTCCTCAAAACTCAGAGAGAAGGAAGTTACCAAAATGAAGAAATCTTCTGTAATTTAGAAGACCAACAGCCATGGAATATCTCCTGATAGAGATATCTAGAGGCAAGGGAGCATTGGGAGCTAAGAAATCAGCATCCCCTTACCCCAGTAAATACAGTATTGACATTGGTAGTACCCAGCCACAGGGTAATTCTGCAGAGCCTGCAGACTGACGATTGCTTTCTCTGCGTTTTTCCTGGCCTGTCTGGAGCATTATTTTAGTTTTCTTAGCTATAACAGCAATTTTTTAATGACTAGGTGGCTTTTTATTTTTCGCTTAGCTTTCTATAATCATGTGGTGCAACCATAATTTTGATATGGATAGTAATACCAAGTAGCTATTCCATGCAAAATGAACCATTAATGGTGCCCGCCTAATGATGCAGCGCAGAGAAATGGGGGCATGGGATAATGCTGAGCACGTGAAAACAGGGGCCAAGGATACAGAGTAGACATAACTGAACAAAATGATAGGTGTGGCCTTAAAAGTGGGACACAGGATGATACACAAGACCCCAGGGCTACAAACAGCTCCTCAATAACCTGTTATCAAAACCTAATGGAGTTCAAAGAAACAAATATGCATTTAGGGGCAACAATGACCATTCAATCAAGAACAGTGTAGGCAGTTCATGAAGGGACTAAGATACCTGAACTCTGGGCTGATGTAATCATAGAATCGTAGAATTGTCAGGGTTGGAAGGGAACATAAACGTCATCTAGTTCCAATCCCCCTGCCATGGGCAGGGACACCTCCCACTAGAGCAGGTTGATCAGAGCCCCATCCAGCTTGGCCCTAAAAATTTCCAGGGATGGGGCTTCTACCACCTCTCTGGGCAACCTGTTCCAGTGTCTCACCATCCTCATCATGAAGAACTTCTTCCTAATGTCTAACCTGAATTGACCTATCTCTAGCTTTAATCCATTCCCTCCAGTCCTATCACTGCCCGACAGCCTAAAAAGTCCCTCCCCAGCTTTCTTGTAGGCCCTCTTCAGATACTGGAAGGCCACAAGAAGGTCTCCCTGGAGCCTTCTCTTCTCCAGACTGATCTCCCTGGCTAGAGTTCATTCTAACTGAGCTTTAGCTTTTCTAACCAGGTCTCTAGCTGCTAAAAAGGCAACCCACAAAAGCACATGCCACTGGGTCTCTAGTTTGAAGACCAAGAAACAGAATGTGACTTCTTCCCTTCATCCCTCTCCCTCAACCTTCTGCTTTCCTGATTTTCCTGTTTTATGAATGTGGAGTCCCTCAACCTGTCATTAAATGTCTGCCAACGAAACCTTGATACCGTGTCGCACTACAACATCCTGCTTTTGAATGTGCTTTGCAGTAGCAGCACACAGAGAACATGGCTTCTGTTTTCTTTTTAATGTGCGAACTCTATGCCTCTTTGCCTGAGGCACTGAGACACTCAAAGCTCACTCTGCCTGCAAGCATCTATTCCAATGGATGCCGACAAAGGCTTTTCATCACATGGACACCTACCCTCTAGGTATGGCACTGACCCTTCCCAGTTATTTCGCATGGGACATCCAACAGCCATCAAATGGCAACACCTTTTTGGTAACAAATGGCTTTACAGACAACAGACCAAAATGTTCTTTTTCAGACATTCTTTCACAGTTGACTCTCTTGATAAAACCTAGCAAAAGCTACTGGCATCCTTTAAGAAATGTATGTAAAGAATCTAAACATCCCATTTTCTTCAGTTTTCAACATTTTTCAGAAGTGTACTGAAGCCAAAAAATATAATCAAACTATCTTCTTTGTCTAATAGCTTTTCTGGACCAGTGAGTCTACCCAATCCTGCTGACTTCTTTGTGTAACAATACATCACAGGGCAGAGATTCTGATGATTCCAGAAACTCTTCTTCTAACAGGCAGTTCCAAAGAGTAGTAAAAAAGTTAAGTTTCTATAAGCCTTTTATATTACTAAATATCTTTGCTCTACCAAGCCAATGATGACGTGTAAGAAGTATTGTGACTTCCAAGGAAATATGTCAAAAATCATTATTAACTGAAATTTCATAGCTCACTTTTACTTTCAAATACTAATTTAATTGGGGAAATTCCACCACTGAAAACATAAACTTCTCATAAAGTATAAACCTGCTTCTATCAAAAGCAGTATAAACCTTTTCTATTAGAAAAATGTATCTTTTTGTCCATATATGTCTGTAACCTCTGAGTAAATGGGTCCCCTGCTACTAGAAAAGACTGTTGCACACGAACACTGGGCTAACAGCTGCATCTGGGGTTTCCCCACAAAGAACCAAAACCAAACTGCCATGTGTGTCATGAGAAGTTTATAATTTTAATAAGATAAAAGCTGGAGATACTTTAGAGCCCAAAAGGAGACCAAGGTCCTCTTCATTTTAGGTATTAAAATTTGAGGATCATTTACAGGGAAATTGTGACCTTCAATGCAGAGATGAAAGGTAATAAAAGCATGGGCAGTAGCAATAGCAATGATGCAGGACCCTAGAGCACTGGCTATTATCACTGTCCACAAACACCACCTCAGTGCTGCCTTATAACACGGGGCAGATACTTTCATAGCGATCCACACACCCACTCCTCTGACCAATGTCCTCAGGCTTTCCTCTCTGGACAGTCTAAGTAACAATTTTTCCACAGACCTCATTCTTAGCTTTGCTTTCTTGTATTAAATCAGGATTTGGTCCTCTAAGATGTTGCAATGTTTCAACTTAACTGCTTGGGAGGACCATACCTGAGAACTAGTAACTTTAATCTCCTCTTCAGCAAATTATCTCTGGGGTTAGAGCTTCCCTTTCACAAACATTTGTTGAATACTTTCTATCTGTTTCTAATTTATAAAAGCCGATTTGAAATACACATGCAGAACTCGACATTTAAACCTGTTTCCCTGCTTCTTTCTTACTTTAATACTGCAATTTACCTTCTGGGTTCTCTACAGTCCCTGCTAAGATGTACTAACTACTTCTTGGCAGCTCACTAGGCAAAGGAGAAAAAAAAAAAAAAAAAAAAAAAAAAAAAAAAAAAAAAAAAAAGAAAAAGAAAAACTGGATGGAGTTCAGAAAACAGCAAGAAAAAAAGATCAAGGGCTAAAGAGACACACTAATGGGAAATTTAAAAAGCAAGTATGTATAGCTTAACCAAACAATGACAAAAGAGGCTGTGATAAGTGGAAATAGCTGAAGGGTGCTAACACAGAAGGTCAGTAATACATTGCCCCAGGTTGCTCAAGGGGAATACAACTGCAAAGACAAGGTGGAAATTCTTCCCAGTCAGACAGAAGGCAGAGAGAAGAAGCCTGTAGACAATTTCTGTTGGGAGGAAATAGAGGTACAGCCCTCTGCCCAGCAAAGCACTGTACATGAAGGATGGACAGCCAGTGGGGAAGACTGAGGCTGGGAGAAGTGATCTGGAACAGGCAAAGGGGGGTAGATGTTGCATTTGGATATGCATGCACTGATGGACTCTGTAGCACCTAGAAGCTCCTCACGGCTACCTTGAATGTTTGTAGTACAAGTTGCCTGGGTCCCTACCTAACATCCTCCACAAATATAGCGTATCTTCACAACTTCAGCATTCTCACAGTTGATCAAGACACCAAAAATTCATTAGCCTTAGTTTCTCACCCTCCCATCTTCAGGACACAAACTAGAGCCCAATTTGCCTTTTCTTACTTTTGAGAAGAGGCCAACACCCACCTCACTTAAAACCTCCTTTCAGATACTTGTAGAGAGCAATAAGGTCTTCCCTCAGCCTTCTCCAAACTAATCAATCCCAGGTCCCTCATTCACTCCTCATAAGATATCTTCTCCAGATCCCTTGCCAGCTTTGTTGCCCTTCTCTAGACCCACTCCAGCACCTCAATGTCTTTCTTAAACTGCAGTGCCCAAAACTGAACACAACACTCAAGGTGCGGCCTCACCAGTGCCGAGAACAGGGGCAGAATCACTTCCCTACTCCTGATGGACGCACTATTTTTAATACAGGACAAGGCACTGTTGACCAGAATTCTTGGCCACCCGGAAACACTGCTAGCTCATGTTCAGCTGGTTGTCCACCAGCACCCCAAAATTACTTTGAAATACAGAATTTACCCTCTAATGTCTTTTTTGCTACTAGATCCATGCTCATGGCATTCACTCCGCACCAAGCACTATGGTCTTCACCTCCACTGTTAATTTAATTTCATCTATTTTAAAACTAACAGCAAAGTGCCTTCTGCAATTCCCGGCCCCTGCACTACAGACAGTGCTTTCTCTGTTCTCAGGAAGAGCTTACAGATATTTTCTGGTTTCTGTTCTTTCTTTTTTGGTACTTATTCTGGTAACGGTCCCTTCTTGCATAAATTTCCTAACTGTACTGTATTAGATACCTCAACCTGGCAGCAACATATCCCTGTGGTCTCATGCATACTAAAACACAGAGTCACAAAGATATTTAGATTCCTATGTCACTTTCCTCTTTTTTTTTTTTTTTTCCTTTTTCTTTTCTTTTTATCATTGTTCATCTGTCCCATAACTCCCTGAAAAATCATTTTACATATCAGAAATCAATCATGAGGAAAACTGAAAAGACAAATGTCATCACTTGAATGGGTATTAGGGATTGATTAACTTCACCGAGTGCTAATAAAAGATAATAAACCATGTAACAGTGATGGTAAAACAGAATCCCTACCCTGATGAATACTTAGGAGTCCTGCCAGGTATGAGTCAGGAATTCCCTTGCAGAGTAATGCTAGAGCTAAGATTATTTAAAACATAACCAGAGGAACATGAGAGAGTATAAGGAGGTGTATTACTCCTACAAAAGGTATTAATGAAGTACTGTGCCCATTTTTCAGTGTGAACTTCAGAAATAAATAGTTATGTGAGTGAAACAAGCTTTGGAAATGATCACAGCAAAACTCCTGGGAAGCTCAGCCTGTTTCAGCTTATTCGAAAAAGGACAAAGAGGTGACTTGATTATGGTTTACAACAGCCTACAGCACATTACAACAGATTCCATGAGAAAATAACTTCAGATTTTAGGTAGCTTTCCAGTCAAAAATAGATGAAAACATTCAACTGTTGCAGGCTGAAACTAACTGCAACCAGGGGAACACTTTTGTTTAATGAGGATTAGAAGAAAAAAACACTTCAAGTAGATGTTTTGATTCGTTATTACTTAGAGGCTTAAAAACAAGACTAAATGCCTATATTCTGAGATGCTGTTTTAACACAGGAGTTAGGTGTTTTGTATAACCTGTTCTTACTGGTATGCTCGATGTCCTTCTAGTGCCTATTAACCTGTACCACTTCAAAGTCTAATTTTAATAGCTAATGTTTGAGTGAATGGTTTGATTTTCAGGTTGCTGCTGTAAGGGGATAATAGAACATCAGAAAATCTCTCCTTGTACACCTTTACAAGTTCAAGAAGATGCTGGGATGTGCTGTAGTTTTATTAATTCTTAGACTAATAAAGAGGATATTACATCTAGATTGCTTGAGCTACATATATTCATACTCCAGATGGAGTACTGTATTTTCTATAGACTGGCTCAGTTAAGTATCCTTATACTAGGGCTCAGGTATTCAGGTTTTTTTTCAGTTTCAGTGGTACGTGAAGCAGCGTTCATTGGCAACACCTCTGCTTTTAGAATCCACCCTAAAGAAATATTCTCCAGACACGTTCCCAGTTGGGATGAAAGGTTGATCTGACCATCTTGGAGATAACTATGTCCGCCAGCTACTTGCAAACTTTCTTATTAGGTTTGTTAGTCAGAACTTTGCGTGAACCCAACTCAGCATATGTTCTGCCTGCAATTTTTCTTTTGACCAGAGCTAATATTTCAAATACTTGCTGCTTGTAATGTGCCATCTGCAGAGTCTTCAGGGTCCCACATCATTTTATGTATTCCCTTAACAGACAGATGTAATTTACATAAGGAATTTATGAAATGTCTAAATAAGAAGATTCACATCAATATTCATACTCATTGGAACACTTTTGCCTCTAACATGTCATCTTAGAGAAATTCAGTTTTCCCCCAGGAAACTGAATCCAAGAATTTAAACAGTTTAAGATAATTATTGGAGCTGAACACTCATACAGGGTAAATCCACTCATTTCAATAGAAGTCTGCCAATTTACCTCAGCTGAACATCTGCCTATTGTGCTTTATTTGAATAAATGCTAGAGATACCTTTCCAATGAATGTAAGACTTGGTTAGAAAGGTAATCTAAGGGTTAAATGCAGCTGCTGCAAACTAAGGACCACAAAACCTGACAGTGTGTTGCCATCTTGATGCCACATTAAAATTGTCAGAGACCAAATCTCCCCAGCTTGGAATTTCAATGACCCTTGAAGCAGAACTGAAAAATCAGCTTACAAAGTCAAACAGATAAGGTTCAGTTTTGCTCTTAGGGTGTAATATTATTACTAGCGTAGAAAGATGAAGGATGAAATGTATACTGAGCGTATACAAGGATTATAGGAGTTACAGAAATCCTCAGCTGTGGAAGGTATCAAAAAAGGTATGAAGAAGGTATCAAGAAGGTGGAAGGTATCAAGAAGGTATCAAGAAAAGTTCAAGAGCTTACCTGCAAATGGATCAGATGCAAAATACTTTTCTCTGACAACAGGAGCAAAGTCCTGGATGTTCTTCAGAGTTAAAGTATGTTTGTATGTGTGAAGGTGGATGGATGTGTATAATGGAACCAATGTGCCTTATTTCAGTTTCAAATGTGATTCATTAACTTAACATTCTTCATTTTGTATGCATCTACGGATGATTCACACCTTTAGAAGACCACATCAGATTGTAGCTGCACATTCAGTACTGCAAAATCAATAATGTTCTTTAGGATTTCCTACTGTGTCATTACCACTGAAAATGCCATGATGATTGTGAACACAAAATTTCACACTCATAGTTTGTATTTCCCAGAGTTGGCACAAAGATCCTTGTTTTAATTGATAAAACACATTCAGTAAGATGGCTGAATACATACTGAACTTCTTTAAAAACAACTCCCTGCAAATCCTCCTACAGTATATTTTTTCCTTTTTTACTTCCAGTGCAAAGCAATATGAGGAAGTACACCACTGACACCTCTGAAACAAGCAATAGCCTGTCCCAAAAATATTCTCACCTTGTGAGAAACAAAAACTAATTCTTAACAGTAGGGCTGAACATACTTCCATAGGGTTAATGTTACTTACAAGATCTGTAGAGTTCAAATGACAATCAGATGTGCCTGTATAAGGAAAGAAAAAAAAAAGTTAGTATTCTAGAAAAAGAAATAGAGAAATAGGAAAAACCATTACTCTAAGCTGTAAAATCATTGCTAGGGATGCACTATGGTTCGAGCTTTGCTTCGACTGGGGAAAAAAAAGGTAGAGGGAGGATGCTTTGCCTAGGTTTTTAACCCAGTTATAGTATAGAGGGGAAAAGTGGGCTTTGGGGACTGCATCCTCCTAAAAGCATTTAAACAGGTACAGACAGCATCAGCACTCGAAGTCATAACAGGAAGACAGAGTTCCTGAAAAAGACAGAAATAATGAGAGTCTGATGTTAAGGCAGTGAAGTAGCCCACACTTGTTGCTTGGTGCTCATCAACCCGGTACTTCAAATCATCACAGCTGAGGAGTTAAATATCCATTGCTATTCTTATTTTGAAATGATATCAACTGCTGGAGTAAATGGAGCAGAATGTTTACACAAAACCCCCAGGTCAGGGAGCTGGGTTCACCTTCATGACTGAGGATGCCTTTAGCACTGCATGGCAGAGAAACATGAGCTCTGCAGATGGGCAGATCCTTTAAGCCAAGGCTAGGGCAGGAGAAGCACCTCCCCTGCCCCAAGGCTCACTCAGGCACCAATCTAGCCCCACTGCACATATTCAGAGTTAGACAGGACATTCCAAGACCAAAAACACAAAAGGAAGAAGGAGGCTGAATGCCCTGAACACCACAAGGCACGACATTTCATGTAATAATCAAAAGCAAAAAGCAGGACTTTATTCCCATTATGATCATGACAGACTAATGGGAACAAGTCAGCCCTGAAGAGAATGTGTCTTACCTCTGCTTATTTGTGGCATCAAGAAACCCAAAAGCCCATCAGTGGCAGCATCCCCAAGCACAGACACAGAGCTGCGGCAGCACAGAGAGCAGCTCTGCAGTGGTCTGTCAAGGGCAACTCTGCCAAAAGAGTTTTTAGGAAATCTGACACTATAGGGACACTGCCCCGCTCTAGGCTTCCACAGCAGGCTTCAGAGAGGTTTGGAAATGAGACGTGGGTCAATGCCCCACCTTGCACCTAGCACGCAGGAGCAGCACACCCTGCTAGAGTCCAGATATGCCTAGAAACCATGAGCCACAAAAATTCCAGCAAAGACTTTTCCCATCTCTCTGCAAAACATCAGTGTGTCTGATGGCTGAACTAACCTCTCACCCTGTTTACTTACCCTGAAGATACGCTGCTAAATCACTTCTTTTTGTGGAAATAACAAATACTCAGTTGGAAGGAAAAACCTTAAAATCAAGAGCATTTTTAGTGATTTAAAACTGCTGTAAAGGACCCTTAGAAGCTACAAGCAAATCTGTTGTCTTAATTAAAATCTCATGCTCATGCAGGTGGAAACAACTGCTGGATTTCCCAGGTTTTGAAACCCATCAGTTTTATGAGGGAGAATAGGACTACTCTGTGTGCTTATTTTTCTTAGTTACATGACCTCTCTTCCAATCTCATGGCAAACATGAAAGGAGTTTACTTTTTCTAATGCCGTTCCTGTTGTCCCTCCAATCCTAATCCCAGAATTTTAACAGTCAAACAAGTTTAAAGACATGTAAATTAATCTACGACACTGAAGCTGTGTCACTTCTAAGATAGTTTTTTGCTGTGACAAGACCAGAAGAGATGAAATCTTGCTTACAGCTAAGATCCCATTGACATCATTTCATTGTTCTTGTTTGGAGTTATGAGATACTGTCTTCATGTATTACACAATGTTGCTATACCATAAGACAAAAAGATTATTTCCTGGACTTTTTCTGGAACAAAACTATCAGAAGTTTTCAAATCTTTAGATAATATAAGCATTCAGCAGTAAGTGTGAGATTGACTGGGAACTGAGAGAGTTCAGTACACCATAATATGTGTAATAGCCGGCTTTATGAAGGGGGAAAAACAAGCTTATTGTTAAGGGATTTTAATGCTGGCAAATATTTAACATGCAAATACAAATTCATGCACATTGTTAATTTGTCTGCCTCACCAATTGCTTCACGCTATTAACTCTTTCCCATTAAACAGACCCTGGCAGGTTTCTCAAAGCATTTCCTTCCAAGGAAGTTGTTATTAGATGGATATTCTTGAAAAGGTTCCAAAAGCTTCTCAGCTAAGTTGGCATTTCCAGAATATTTATGAACACGTAACAACTCAGTGTTGGATGCAGTTGGATGCAATTAACATCCTCGGAACAGAAATTAGAATTGTATAAGGTACAACTGTAAAGTTTCAGTGAAGCAATGACACGTACTCTACTTCTGAAAAAGTACTTTTTTCCTTCAGCGACTCCTCTCCATGGAAGAACTTCAATGAGCAGGAATCAGGGTGACTTTATATAAAAGCATCATCATATTTCAGAGTAATGGTCCTACATATCACGGAGACAATGTCAAATTTAGGTTCCAGAATGCCATACTAGCACTGGTGTTATTTGGGACACTGTTTTAACTCCACTGTAGATTAATGGCTTTTCTTCCAGGAGAAAGACATTAGAAAGTACAAAGACGGGTGCGTGCACAAGCTATAAGAAGAAAGCCTGCAGGTATGTTTGATTTTGGGGAAACAGCACAATGTCACATTGTCCCTTATATAAGTAGGTCAAAAAACAAATGCAGAAGGCATCAATTCTCTATCATGGTTTTCTATAAAAATCATTCCATGTAAGTCAATAGCCTATATATATGCCATACATATAGCTATAGGATTACTTCTGGTTGGAATGAAATGACTATAAGCAGCACATACACGAGTGATGGGAAGATCAGAGAGCTGGAAGAATGAGGTCTGCTTAGCCTGAAGAGTGGGGAAAGGGAATGGCAGCAGCTTTCTATTAGGTAACAGGCTGTTGGAATGAGGAGAAAAATAACCAGAACAAGAATAACCATCATGCCTGTGATGGATGGGGAGCAAGCAGGAAAAGGGCAAAACCGCAGTTGCAAAAGATCGAAGTTAGATGTAAAAAATTTTTTAAAACCCACCAGCTTTATAACATTAAGAACTGCAAAACAGTTTCCTTTGCCCAAATGCAAGGGGTGGGAAGGAATAACTGATTTGGTCATGGATTTTTCTCTCCTTTTTTTTGGCCACTGCATTTTGCTTGTTGTTTGTGCTTAGCTTGATGGTGGCTTTTACCTCCTCTCTCCCTTAGATTTGAGAGGCAATGATGCACCTCAGCCACCATATCCCAACTTCTTGCTTATTCTGGTTTGGATTGAGTTTGCTACCACGTTTTAAATTACTTTTTATACATGGCCTCAAGCCCCAGGTTCATTGACTAGACACCTGGTGGTCCTTTCCATACATGTTTTCCTAAGATTCCACAAATCTAAAGTCAAACAAGAAATCAGCAGACAGTTCTCACTAGGAGAAAATCTAATCAGAAGGTTTTGTGTGGTTAATGTTTTTGCTCTCTATTGCAGCTAATTCACCACGATTTTTTTTTATTATTATTAAATTAGCTTTATCTTTGTGTTAAAAGTGTTATTGAGCAACACCTCTCATTTTTACACAAGCAGCTTCAAAACATTTTTCATTAGTTTCTCACAGCCCATTTGTTTCTTGCATGATTAATGACAGTAACATAATAGGGTGTTTTTTCCAAAACAGATGTGTGTTACTTTTCTCACTTACTATCAAAAGAGTATTGTCTTTAGAACATATCTTTTATATAGTCAAAAGTGATCTTCTGCATATAGTCGTATAATTCTTACATAGTATGAACATAAGAGCTATATAGGAAGTACTAAGCAATCTTTCACAGGAAATGACAAACAATGAGATACGAATCAAGGAATAAAGGCAAAAGCTGTGATGGACAATGATTAACATGAGCAGTTGCTTACTATGCTATATTATGCCCATTTGTTGCCTTAGGCAAGTCAAAAGACAGGAGAAGCAGTTTTGCCCAACTGCCAGTAATAAATGTCCTTTTCCAAAATAAATGTCCTTTTTAAAGGGGGGGAAAAAAAAAAAAACAAACACCAAAAAAAACCACAACAACAAAAACCTCCAGGTATGAATCAGGGAAGATGCATCAAGACCACTTACAGGTTTAAGCCAAACTCTCTGTCAGCAAGCTTCAGAGCAAGGACATGGAGGAAACTAAATGTCATCTACAATAAACTGGCAACTACTGGGGTAGGAAAATGCTGTCTTAAGTGAAGTCAATATTCTGTTTCTCAGCACCTCATTGACTCCCAAAGCGACGCTCACCACCCAGAGCATGTGGGTAACCAGTCTCTATTGGAAAGCTGTAAAAATTTCAAGATAACTGAGACCTTTATTCCTAGCCTTTAATTTCTTCGACCTTTGAATACTGATTTAAAAGGAGAAAGTTATGATCAGATTAAAATACAGATAATGGCAAGCTGATGAAAACGTTTATAATGTATCTGATAATGCACAGGTGAACTTCCATTTTCTGTCCAATTTCATCTTTGGTCAGTGTCCATCACCTGCGTCAAGAGCCATGTCGACAGGTATTGGTACTTGAGTGCCACGCTCATTTTAAGGAAAGTCTCCGGGGTTCAGATATTCATGCTCTATAGGAAGTATCTCCAGCATTCCGGACTCCCTGCCTTTACAATCAGCCACATCACCACTGACAACATGTGGACAGTGAATTTCCCTTCCCCAAAAATGAAGGCAACTCTTTTTTCCCAGGGAAAGGCCTGGTCTAAGAAACCTCATAGATATTTTTTTTCTTTTGTCTCAGCAGAAAATGGAGAAATTATGAACATTTTTCTCTCAGGCAGTTTCTTCCCAACTCAGGTAGCTTGGGTAGGGGACTGAGTATATGTCCACCACAGTCTTGCACCCATGCTACAAACTTAAACGTATAGCTCTCTACTAGTACAGCTTACAGAGTAACAATAACAATTCATTCTACAAATAGAAAATAATGGGGGAAAGAAAACAGAGAGAGCGTAACTGTGAAAAAATGGACATTTCAGAATTGAAAACATGTACAGGGGAAGTTTTACAACTAATGTCACCCACCCAAATCTCTAACAACTTCGTTGGTACTTTCAGTGAAGTTCTGCTTCCTGATAAAAAAATTTCTCATGATTTTTTGCTACTAATTTCTTGTTCATCTATCAGAAGTTCCATGCTGGCTTTCTCAGAGTAACAAAGAAAAAGGTAAAACTTGGAAGGAAGACCCTCACTCAAAGATATGTATCATTAAAAAAAAAATTTAAAAAAAATATTGCCCTTACCCTAATACTTCACCAATACAAATGTGACAGCTGATGCCTAATTCTCCATGCATACGTTACCCTTATTATGTAAAGCAATATCTGCAGATTAACCATGACACAGATGCAAATGCTTGAGTTGGTTTCTTGCAGCTCGGCTAAGATCTCTCAAAGCTGATTTGCTTAAGCACACTGGCACCTGAGCCAGAAACCAGAGGCACTTACCCACTGATACCAGGAGAAATAGTATGGGATATCAGACAGCTAAAGCACCCTAACAATGAAACAAAGAACTTCTTCTGACAAAGACAACATATATTCCTTAGGCAAAGCAGCAGCAGCTTCCTTTGGAGAGGTAGCAGGAAAAAAAAAAAATTAAAAAAAATCAGCAATTAAAATATCATTCCCCTAGAAGATCAATGGACCATATAAATGCAGAAAATCCACAGTGCTGCAACTGTAAGCAGTTTGCCCCAAGCATTAGAAAAGATTCTGTTTCCCTCTTTGATTTTTTTTATCCTTCTGCTACAGAATTCCTTGAGTTTCAGCTCCGCCATCCTCATTAAGGGAGATAATTTCAATAGGAGCTACTGAGCCACTGCGAACAGGTACAGTGCGTGCATGACGGTGTTGAATCATCTTCCTGTGTGCTAATGACGTGGCAGATAAGCAAAGGAGAAGTGTGACCCACAGGTATTTAAGTAATTATCAGTTTTTCATGGAGAATCTCATACAACCAATCATATGCTCCCATTTGAGAACTGTTCCCAGTGTCACACTGTCAAATGCACTTTTCTGTCTATATATCCCTATATTATTAAAGATTAATTTATTTTATAGCAAGAGTAACAATGATGTAAGGCCAAAGTTGATGATATATCTGCATAACATCTTTCATTCAAGGCATACATATAACATATGAAAAAACCAATCAAATGCTTCATTTCCCTGAAATTAACAAGATTCAGTGTATTAAGAAAAACCCCAAGACCCTATGATAAATTCAATACAATCTGTGCTCTTCTTTCAGTGCTTTCTTTTCCTTTCCCAGATACATTTTCTTCAAGGATTCCATATCTTGGGACAAGTGCTTGTCATAAGAGAGAATTTCCATTCTGTGAAAAAAAAATCTGTCACTTCCAAATTTGTTTTTGGCTTACCCTGGAATACACTCCTGACATTTTTACAGAGTACTAAATTTAAAACAGTAGATCAATCAGCAGGAAATGTTTTGCTTGTTTGTAATAAGGATGATTTATTTTGTTACTTTCAAAGCAAGCTACATTATTGGTGGGTAAAATTTATAATGAATATTTCTTACTTATATGGATTATTATATTATCAAAGATTTATTATATGAATTGTTATATGTTGATATTATATTTCATAATTACACGGGGTGTTGGAACTTGATGATCTTTAAGACCCCTTCCAACCCAAACTATTCTGTGGTTCTATGATATACAGAAGCACAAAGAAAACAAGAGCAATGGGTCCGGGTTTTCAATTTTGATGGAGTAAAGGCTGCTTTTCTTTTGAGGACTGAAGGTTCACAAGGATTTTCATCTGTTTTCCTTTTACATGCTTTGGCTTTAGCCTTCCTAGGGAAGCGTTTTAAAGGACACAAGCTAAGTAGAAACATAAGAGACTTCTTGCAATTGCCCTTTGACTTCAATAAATGTGAAGCTATTATTTACGGGCTTTGCTTTTCCTTTTGAGACATCAAGAACTTTGATTTAACTAGTCCTCAATCTAACAACAGAGCTGCTGGCACAGATTTTCAGGACAGAAGATAAAGAAAACAAAAGTTACAAATATGGTGCTTATGGTAGAGAAAGAAATAGATTGTAGCAGCATAACTTGTAACTAACTCTGTATTTTCACCTATAAAATATCGTCTCGCTCTTTTTTACCTGAAGAACAAGGAAAAGGAAATTTTAAATAGGCAGTATAATATACAGTATAAATACTACTAACAACTGAACAGAGCCCAAAGGATCACAATAGATTTACAGGTGAATGGTAAGCTTTAAAAATGTAAAATTAGCCCTTCACCTGACAGTACATGTGACCACTGGGGAAAACATCTTTTTATTTCCTACATCTAGTCAGTTCTGTATTAAGTCCTTGATCTGTACCAAGGGAGGAAAAGTCCTCAAGACTTGAACAAGCCATTAATACTAATGGAGAAAGGTGGGATGTAAGTGAGGAGCAGAGCTGAGACTTTTCTGTCTGGAGGAGCAGCTGTGGGAAGCAGTACAGCTTTACAATCAGGACGTTGTCAAGAGTCACAATGTAATCATAAGGCAGCCCTATAAACAAAGACAAAAAGCCTGAAGAACACATATCCTGAACTGGAGCTAAATAAACACACCCTGTGCAGATATTACAAAAAAGCAACATTAACGATGACATTCATCTGCTAATTTTATCATGTTCTTTCAAGAATTCCCTGTCTGATGTATTTGTACGAGTTACTAGAATTCATTAAGTGTCACATTTACAGAGGTCTTTTGCAATTACAGGCCTGTGTTAGCATTGTAAAAGGGTGGAAATGCACAGGGTGAGATCCCAGCATTAATGTTAAGGTGAATTATCCTGTTGCCTTTACTGGGATCAGATCAGAACACATGTTAAAATCTGTGTAATTCATCAGCCTTTTAAATTTACCAGTCAGAAGATACTATCAAACGTGAGTGTGTAAAATTATCCAGCCCGGCCCTCCTGCCACTTCATTTAATCCATCTGTCTGGCCAACAACAGAGTTTGCAAGCACTCTTACTGCTGAAATTTGCTTCATTTTTCCTTTTATAGCTCAAGCAGGAGAATCTGTAATATCCCATTCCCTTTGCCTTTCATGTGCAGACACAGAGCCTTAGACAGCTATTGGCCCTTCGGGAGATATCTCCTCTGAAGGGAAATACTCAAGGCAGAGCACTGAATCCCTCATAAAAAACACAAACCAAAAGAGAAACAGATTCATTTCCTCTGGGTAATGTCAGGCTTCAGAGTCTCTCTGTATTTACAAAGACACGCATGTAAATAAGAATGTTCAATCCCGGTTTTACTTTTCAAGAGGTGAACTAAATAAGACTGCAGAAGGCTTAATTTGGGTACTAAAATAAAAATTTCGGCACATCACTCATGACATTTTCACTGTCCAGTGTTACCTGTTTCCCCTTTGGTACTCGCCAAGGCTTTGAGATCTCCCTGTGGAATTAGAATATCAGATGCATGCTCACCCCTGGGAACAGGCCAGACCCACCAGAATCTTCATGCTGGCAAGGAAGATGTGTGGAAATTCGTATATATGAGAACTGAAAATTGGAAAGATGAAGCCTAAATATTCAGTGGCTCTAGATTTGGCACTGCCTAGGGAGACTGTATGTTGGAAAGGACACTAATTTTTCAATCTTATGGGGAAAAAATAAACCACAGCCAATAAAAAGTGTGGGCAAAGGAGAAAACAATGCATGAACCACTTCTAACAAAGCCACATATCTACTATGTCTGATGCTTGTCTGCCACAGGGAATTCATTTAGGTAAATCTGACAAAACAACAAACATTTACCATGTAAAGTTCTATCCATATAATTTCTTCAGATATGGGAATTAACAGCTGTCAAGTTATCCTCCATTTCCAGCAGTAAATCCTTCCTCCACAGTTAATGGATCAAAGTAAAAGAGTGAAAATGCTCATCCAGAGACACTTTAGGGAGACTGACTTCCTACTGGATTACTGCTCCAGAAATCATCTTCACCTATGCTTCCATTCCACTTCTATTCTTCTCCCAGTGCACAATGCTATTAAAAATAATGGTTTAGAGCATCAATAATGTATTAAAGACAGCTTCCTCCATGTGGCTGTGTCGGCAGCGTAATAAAATACATCATTCTTTGAACATTTACAACCATACATCTTACAGTTAATGATGTGGTGCAGCTCCATCATCAAGAAATGAGGGAAACAGTCAGAAGTTGAAAGCAAGAAGCTGTTAAAGCTTGAAACTGAGCCCAGGAGAACTGCAAAGAATTCTGAAGTGTAAGGCTGCTTAACTTGAAACCCAAGCAAGCAACAGGCTTCTTAACAAGATAGCCAAGTTTGTCAAGAAAGAGCTTGAAACATTGATGTAAGAAGTTTGGAATCAATCCTCGCTTGAAAATCTGGTAGTTAAAAAGTACATAAAGATCTGTAGTGTGGAGATAATAGATAACTCACTTCTCCTAACTTTCACCATCCAAAAATGAACCAGTTAGAATGAGACATGTATTTCAGCTTTCTCAATTGTCACTGGAGAGGTAGAGGAGCCTCCAGGAAGTCACACGTCTCTGACTCCTGTGTAGGTGGAATTACCCACTGGAAATAGCCCTCTCAGATTCAAAGAGATTTACCAATGTCACTAGATTATCATAAATGTTTAATAAATAATAAACATTTGCTTCCTATCTATGCACACTAATTGAAAACTTTAACTGCCAGCTTAAAGTTAAAGTTCCTCAACTTGCAAATAAAACAGGTTTTTTGTTGTTATACATTCATTAAGTTATGATTACACACAGTGAACAGTTAACCCCATCCAACCTACACGATACCTTTTAACTTTCATATTTTCTGTCATTTTTATTCAGTGAATTGACAGAGTATTGGTGTCTCTTCACCATGGTTTTCTTCAGCTCTGTTGTATTCCAGCCTCACCTCCCAAATGCATTTCCAATGAGGATGCTGGAAAATACTGGATAAAATGCCTTCTCCCGGTAACCACTGTGTTCATTAGAAATACAACAAAATCTAACAACTTAAACTTACTGCAAGGTGGGAATGAAAGAGTATGCCAAGAAACAGTGGAAAGTATTTACTTCAAGAGCAGGAAAAATCCTTTTCTTCCTAACAGAACCAAGAATAAAAAGGATTGGAGAATTAGCCCAACAGGAGGCCTAATTCAACACCAATTCTCACAAGGTTCAGTGAGGCGAGTAGTTTGTGGTTTAATTTTCTATTCTGATTACAAAGTTTCCATTTAAGTACCAGTATGCAAAACTTGTAATATCTGCTTATTTTCCATCACATCTGCTTCGTGTTTTCTTTTCTTTATAGCTCAAGCAGCAAGTAATTTTATCTTAGAAAGCCATCATGTTGCCACTATTTAGAAAATCCAAATTAAGAAACTCCTACATTTAGATCACCTGAAGTTCTAAAATGTTCTTTCTCTCCTTTTTTCATAAAAGGAGCTGTACACAAATATATACTAGCTACTGCTAGTACCAATCAATAAGAAGAAGTCTGGATGAAAATATTCAAAAGACAATTTTAAACTGAGTAAACATTACTAATGACTCATGTTTGAATACCTGAAGCATTTTGTCTGTGTTCTTGGTGGAGATTTGACTGACACTCGAGTCACACATATTCAAGAATGAGAAAATCTCAAATATTCCTACCATAAAAATGTAAGTGGATTAAAAAAAACTATGTCTGAACAGTATTTCACTGATATTAAAAGGAAATCTAAGCCTCGTCAATTTATAATCCTTAGGTAAAACAGAGATTTCACTGTTTCAAAGAGATCAACTCTGATTTCTTCCAGGCTGTTACCAATGCACATTCATGGCACCTTATACCTGATTCACTTTTTAATTATGCTTTTTATATACGTTGATATTCCAAAAGCAATATAAAGACTGCAGTGCAGATATTTAATTTTACACCATAGTGAGGATATGATGGCACTGTTTAATGCGTGACTTCACATTTAACTCATTTAACTTGGACTTCCAAGGCTGTCTTTAAGCATAAGAAATCATGTTGGACAGACTGCATGATGGCGATTAGCACTGCAGCATCGCAGAGAGCATTTCCTTTGGAAGAAGACATAAGCAAGAAGAGAAATAGTTGTTTAAAACATTAAAAAAAGAATAGGTATGGTATAAGAGTCTGCAACTTCCTATCTCTCTTAGGTTAAAAGAATGAGATATGAGACATTACTTCATTTCTTCAACTTGTAAGAACACATCTGCGAGCCATGGGCTCTTATCCAAGCACTTAATGTTCAGATGTACGTGACTTAAAATGATAAAAAGAGACATTGGCTTCAAAGAGAGTTTTTTCTTTCTAAGAGTTTCAGCTGAGAACTACTATGATATAAGAAATAACTGCATGTTTGGGACTTGGTTGCTCCAAAATATAATTTCTATGGTAGAATATCAGATGATACATTAAACTTCAAGTGTGTATTACCACCCATCCTAATTTCAAGACTGACCTCATGAAATTTTGCCAGCATAAGGACAAAAAGAAGACGTAGCTTAGCTGCTACTTCTAGTTATTAGCAGTAGCCTCGGTTAGACAAATTACAGAACAATTTTATTTTCTTTGTCTGTAACCACGGCAGTAGTTGTAATACAAAGCAGAAAAATACAAGTCTGTCTGCCCCCTGGAAAGGGATGGAACTGCTGAGCCAAGCCCATGCACAGCCACTACAACAGAGCTCTCCAGTGACACCAAATACAAATGATGTCAGGAGATACAGGTGCACAGACTGGTTTCACCTCCAGCTTCCTCAGCAGGGGGACAGAGGGAAGGGAGAAGAGGTGAGCTCAGAAATCGCTGCCAAAGAAAGGGAAGGCAGAAGTGGAATGGTAAGGTCAAAGCTGGGGGTGGAAAGGGGAGGATAAAACAGGAAGAAAACGTGGTGCATGGGCATATCCTCAGCCTCCACATTCACCGACTAGTTTTAACAGATGAACACACAAGGAAACTTGCCAAGGGAGAAATACTGTAAGAACAGTCAATAAAACCAATATAAAAACTAGTTTGCAAACATGACTCGTCCAATCGACTTAAAAAAAAAAAACCTCCAAAATCATTACAGGACCTACTCCTCCTTATATCAAGTAATTAACTTGGGATGCAGGTAGATCACTGCTTACAAATTCAGACATTGATTATGGATGTGGGTGCTGTTTATGCAAATGTTCATAAAACATGTTAGAAGCTACAACATGCTGTGCAGCCACAAGGTTCTTTCCCTCTGATAATATCCTTAACTTGCAGAGTTTACTGGAATCTCTTACAAAGCCAGAGTAATTATAAACAGACACGTTTCCTCAGATAAGTATTATTACACCTGTACTGCCAGAAAAGTTTCATGGGGCACAATCATACTAGAGCAGTTAATCAGAAGGGTGGTTGTTTGCATAGGCTAGATGCTCACTGAATCCTCTTTTGAAATACCTCACTATTTTTAGGTCTGAAAAAATGTATTCAAATCCTCATAGGAACTGTATTTTTTTGAAAGATTCCTATTGCTCTGGAGGGACCAGAAATTATGGAAGAATTTCCCACTTTTTGAGTTGCTCTGGTCTCAGGATGGTATGAGATTATGAATAATAACAGGAGGAAGTGAGAAATAAATGTGATATTTCAAACTTTCCAAGTCAGGTTTTATTTGAATTTTCTGTATGGATTTACACCAGCAATTTTCACGAGTCGAATCTTGTTTGACTTACTAACACAAGGTATTCCCTCATGGTATCAAGGTACAGATCAGTCCTTCTGTTATTTCCATGTTTCTACTTAAAACTGTGTATTCAAAGCATCTGTGGTGTCCTACATCAAAGGAGAGCCAAAATTGTATCTGACACGCAACCTAGAAGTTTATGAAAAAAGGGCAGAATCCAATATCTGAGATCCCAAGGCAACGGTCAGAACCAGTGCTGCTTTTGTAGCATTAATGTCTAATTTAAAAGTATTTCACCTTCTAAATTTTGTTACGCTGCAAAGAAACCAATTCAATTTGCCTTCTGCTTTAAAAAAATTACTTAATCGCTAATTAATGACTTTAAAATGTCTACTGATTTGCTGAGAAACTCATGATAATCTACTCATAATAGTCCTCTATTTTGACCTTTCCTTGAGATCCACATCTCTACACATCTCACTGTTTTTTTCCCTGATCTGATATTTTCTGTAGGTACATTTTCTTTCATAACATTTTTGCTTTCTGTCCATGTTATAAGTCCTTTTGCTATCAATAAGGGTGCTGAGAGGAGAAAGTGGGAAGGTTTGCAAAACACCATGTCCCTGTTAAAACACGGAAGTTTTAGCTGAAGAACAAGAGCAATAAAATGAACAGCTATGAAACAAATTTTATGGGATCACTTACATTTTCTGGACATTACATGTGCAAATTCACAGCCATCACAAATTAACATTAACCCTAAGCTTTCTGAGATCACCTAAGCATCCAAACTGTCATTGCAGCCCTTCTCTCCCTGCACAGCTTTCCAGTTCATGGCAGGGCCACCTTGGACCAAGTCCTTCACTTACCTCCACAGAGAGTGGTAAGCTATGAGAACAGAAAAAACAAATGTCTAGCAGAGACAAAGTCTGGAGAAGGAAACAGAGGTAATGATTGTGTGCTCCTCAGGCCACATCTCTACACCTTCTGTGCCAGACACACCTCCATTTTTCCCCTCCTCAAGGCAATTGCATGCATGTGCACATAGACACGCACAAATTTCAGCGAGGAGAGAAATCCTACCTGCTTTAAGGGTCTTGAGTTACCACCACATATTTTTTAGTAAGCAGAAAGAAAAATTTCTGACACTCATCACCGACAGTGACTTTAAACCTGCCCTGGTTTGAACCTGCACCCTCAGAAGAGAAGCTGCAGAAGAACAGCATTGTCTGTTGGTGATGCCCTCTGCCTGAGGAGTGAAACCAGGTTTCCCAGCATGTGAAATTTTAAGTGAAAGTCAGAGGAGAGGGAGAAAAGCCCCAACTTTTTTTAGAAGTTGAGAAGACATCTATCTCCAAGAATTTGCATCATTTTGAAAGGAACAAAGCTTTATTTTCAGGACTATTTTTATGAATTCTATGGTGAAAACATGCTAGTAGTACCTGGAGATAAGAAATATGTTAGTTCGGTTCTGCTAGACAGAAAGAAGTCATCCCATCTCACCTGTGGCAAAGGAATCTTAAGTAGAAGGTCTTGGGAACCACTATCAGATCATCACTCTGTGACCACACTCGGGAGTGCCCATTTCTTTCAAGAATTTAGTAGTTTTAGGACATCGTGATTCTTCCAAAACAGTAGCTCTTTTTACCACATTTATCACAAGCCTGGCACACTCCTTAGTCCTTGATTTGTTAGGTCACTTCTGTTAATCCAGTCTTCTCGTTTACAAAGCTAGTGCTATGATTTCTGGGAACATTAAATATGCCAAGAAAACAGAAATGCTGCATGGAAAATGGCAGTGAGTTTTCAAATGGGATTCCTTCCCTTTCCTTGGATTGTACTTTCTGAAAAACCTTTTCCAAGAGAACAGATAGAGCAGTCCATCATCACTCCTAAACAGTAATTAGTCCACATAACCTGCAAGTGGTGAGCACAGGAACGAAACTGGATGTTCTCTGGGAAAATAGAGCAAGGCAGATTTTCTTTCACTCACACAAAATGGCATTAAAAGAAAAGAAAAAGTGTTCTGGGACTTTCATTCCAGGGATGACTACAGTGCTGAAAGGCAGCAATTTGTAATTGGGGAAATTCTGATGAGAAAACCATGAAGGAAAGGTGATGTTAACTGCATGTTAACTTCTGTCAAAATTTCTCATCCCAAAAAATCACTAGTCCAGAGGTTTGAGCAGAAGATGTCACCTCCTGAAGAACCAGCAGTGCAGTGTTTGAGTGAATAGTCCTAACAGGTCATATAACATTTATCATTAGAGATTTTAGCTCTGGTACCATCTAACAAAACCAGAACTGAAGCGACAAATAAAGTTCCTGAAATACTACAATGAGGCCAGAAGGTGCTAAGACCAGAACTAACTCAGGACTGGCTGTAGAGCATCTCCCCACTCCTGCAGAGCTGTGATGGAGCCCCAAGGAAGCCTGTGCAGTCCCTCTGACTGCCTCCACTTGCTAAAAAGGAGATCACAGAGTCAAGAGACATCAGCCTGGTCACACTTATGTACTTCAAGCAGTAGTAAATTATTTTTTATCATATTTTTATGAAAATAAGTTTTTAAAATTAACAGTCTATAGAGATGGCTACTATGGCTGCAGACAGACATTAAAAACACCTATTTCCTATTGCCCAGATGGACTGAATTTCCACTGACACACCACTGGGTCATTCCATCTCGTGCTCTTTCTAAAACCACTGGTTTATTTCTCTTGGTAGCAGGACCTTTAAGTCCACATCTGAATTGTTCTGTTGGTTTGGGCTTTCTACTCAAAACTTGTCCTTCAAGCTCAAATAGCCAATGAACCCAAAATCACTTGTCCAAGGGTAAAGTTTCTGCTGACTGGAAGCTTGCTATGAACCTCTTTTTTTCCAGCTGGGCCAATTTTCCACACTTTCTCATGGTGAAATAAGGCAATAAACAATTTAATTAATAGGTCAATATGAAATCTCTGGAAATTATCATAATGCAAGTCTAAATTCCACTTATGCTCCTCATTACCTCCCTAAGCTGATGATTTCAGACACTCAAGGATCAGAAATCACACTGGGGAACAGAAGCAACTTCCACCTGGTCCAGACAGTGAAAGCTGATGTGTCTCACTGCCTCAAGATTTCAAGATTGATTAAAATCCAGTGTGAAGGTATTTTCAGTAGGAAACAATCTGATTTCATGCTTCAGAATTCAAGAATTTGCCTGGAGAGAATTTCTAGCCATTTGTTTCTTCCTCCTCCTTTCTGTGCTACCATATGATTCTCACCAACCTGCCTTCCTGGACAATCTTCCTCATGCAGCATGCAGAACCTCAAACACTTTAAAATCCTGAAAATTATTTTATTTTCAGGATTTTAGGAAAACTAATTGCACATTTCCTAATATTTCAACTGAAATTACAATCAAGATTCATAGGAAAACTCTTCTTCCCTCAAATATAGCCTGCACTTGCCCAGATGAACATGCAGTGATCACATAACTGCCTTCAGAAGCTTGAAATATTTGAGTTTTCATCACATTAACATGGAGGTATATCCACCTCTGTAGTTCAAAAGTAATAGGTCCATTATTTTGTCTGTCCCATATTATCAACTTTGCTCTTTCCCTCTAAACACTGACTTCTCCACTACTGGCAAAGTTGCTGTGTCCTTGTAAGCTGGTATTTACATGAAGGTAATAAAGGATCATTTCAACAAGAAGTACCACAGTGACTACTTTAGACAGCATTAGGAATGCGGTAATTGTTTTTTTCCCTAAAGAATCAAAAATCATCACTTTCTTAAAATGTGATTTCACATTTGCTGTGTAAGAGAAGCCAAGAACTTGATTGTACTGCAGAGCCTTTTGTTATTATTTTATAAGAGGTTGGTTGTATTTCCAGGCATCTTTTTAGTTTGTTAATAGCTGTTGGGTATAGGGGTTTATTGATTTATAAAGTCACAGCCATTTTTCCTATCTCTGATGTTTACAAGAGCTATCTGGAAAACAACACTGGTTTTGCAAAAACAGCAGGAGCTTAGAGCAGCTGAGGCTAAGATATTGTTTTCTAGGAAGGGACAAGGGAAAAAGAAGGAAAACTGTTCCAGGAGAACAAACAATGGCACTGCATTAGAGAACACATGAGGATGTTTCAGTCAATATTTATCTCTCAGATCAGTAACACCTCAGTGAAATCAATATCTGCTTAATTTAAGTATCACTGCTCCTTGGCTCACTTTACTTCTCCCTGTTTCCAAGATCTAAATTCAGTGCTTAAGATTTCAAACTTGGTCATCACCCAACCCGATCATTGCATTTCCAGAATTTTTACCATGGGCTCGAATGCCAAAAAATATGTTATTCCCATCATTGAGCATTATTTCCCTCGGTGCTGGAGACAGACAGATACTGTCCATGTAAGCCTGTTTGCCTGCCTGCTGTCTGACAGGCTGCCTGCAGCACGCTTGACTCGTGGTGGCACACGGAGTAAGACAGGAGTAAAGGCTTCGCTACTGACACTTCTCTCTTCAGCATCATGAGAGTCTTGCAAACAATCTAGTCATTATGCACAGAGGAAATAAAGTCTCCCTGTTGCAGCACTAAGCTCTTCTACATTAGCAAGATACCATCTAAGGCTGGGGTTTCCATAAATCTCTACCTTCATCTTCAGGGTAAAAGTAAGGGGGCCCAAGGAAGTTGCAGTGCAGCCAAAAGTAGGGGCAGAAGGATCAAGAGAGGTGTTTGCACTCTTATTAGCATCTCATAGGTGCTGAAAAAAGTGGTTTGTCTGTTAATGCTGTTGCCATTACCTGGCTCCTGGTATAGGGACAGTCCTTACCGGATTGTTTCTATAAGCTGGCAGTGTGACCAGTGATATCTGCACCCAGTCTGAAACCTAAATATCTTGAGCTTCATCTCACCTATTAATGATAAAGCATCAAACACTGGAAACTCTGGCAACTTTTTCAAGTCAAGATTTCTACACTGCCCTGAAAGGAAATTTCAGCTGAATCCTTAAAAGGGCTCTGTACCAGCACAGTACTTAGCGGGCACACATAGATTACCCTTTCTGCTGCAATTTGAACATCAACTGCCAACACTTGTCAACGTATTACCTTTTTCTCCTCCCCTCCACAGCTAGCCCCTCTCACACCAGGAAGTTCATTTTATCCTTTAACCTTCAGCTCTCCTTTTTTTGCAGAAAATTACAGAAAACTATTTTCAGGTTTGCTAAACCACAGGATCTTTTAGGTGCCAAACTGCATCAAGAGGGAAGAAAGAACATGCTTTCATTTGGCCTTATCACAGAACTCATAATAACATTATTATATATGCAAAGAACTCCATGCTGCTTTATCTGCAACAACAGAATGACACATGCAAATATACATATGAAAGGCTGCTGATAGTTCAATCAAGAATATTATATCCTCAAAATACAAACTCAATTGTTTACTTACATCAAGTGTACTAATACCTTCTTGGTAATTTTCTGTTTTCCTTTAACAAGCCCTGCCAGGCTCACTCTTTAGTTTTCGTGAAAATTATCCGAGAAGGAAAGACTCACCTCCTAAAAACTCTGCAGTCTTGATAATGAGAAGCCTGGTACAGACTAGGACTATTGGCCCTTTGTTAACACACAATTAAATTTTAAATATCATTCAAACTGTAAAATTCGCACAAGAGGGTGACATGGCCAGCCCAGTTGAAGGGCCTCTATGCAAATGCACGCAGCTTGGGCAATAAACAGGATGAATTAAGTGCCACTTTGCTGCTGGAAAGCCATGACATAGCGGCTATTGCTGAAACTTGGTGGGATGATTCCCATGACTGGAATGTAGGGATAGATGGATACAAGCTCTTTAGGAAGGACAGGCAGGGTAGGAGGGGAGGAGGTGTTGTCCTCTACAGTAGTGAGCAGATAAAATGGATGAAGCTCCATATGGGGAAGGACGATGAGCCAGTCGAGAGTGTATGGGTTAAGATGAAAGGGAAGACAGGGGAAGGTGATGTTACAGCAGGCATCTGCTACAAGCCACCTGACCAGCAGAGCCAAGCAAATGAGGTCCTCCACAGGCAGACAGAATTGGCTTTGCATTCACAGGCCCTGGTCCTCATGGGGGCTTACAACCACCCTGACAAGACAGAGGGACAACTGGAGGGACAACACAGCAAGGCACCAGAAATCCAGGATGTTCCTAGAATGCACAGATGACAACTTCCTACTCCAACTGGTAGAGGAGCCAACAAGAAAAGGTGCTATGCTGGACCTTGTTCTCACTAACAGGGAAGGCCTAGTGACCAACATCAGGTTCAGGGATAGCTCTGGATGCAGTGACCATGAGGCGCTGGAATTTAAGATCATCAGGGCAACTGGGAGAATGTATTCCAAGCATAAAACCCTGGACTTTAGGCATGCAGACTTTGATCTCTTCAGGGATCTGCTGGATAAAGTATCGTGGGACAAAGCCCTAGAGGGAAGGGGGACCCAGGACAGTTGGTCAGTATTCAAGGTTCACCTTCTCCGTGTCCAGGAGTAAAGTATACTAACAAAGAGGAAAGCAGGAAAGAATGCCAGGAGACCTGTCTGGATGAGCAAGGAGCTCGTGGACACACTATCACACAAAAAAAACTTTACAAGGAGTGGAAGGAAGGACAGCTAGAATGGCAGGCATATAAAGAAGCTGTCCAAGCAGCTAGAGACCTGGTTAGAAAAGCTAAAGCTCAGTTAGAATGAACTCTAGCCAGGGAGATCAAGGGGAACATCAAAAATCGCTATTAATGGTAATTAATGGTCCATTAATGGTAAAGAGTAGGGAAGGCGTGGGTCCCCTCAGAAAGGAAACGGGAGATCTGGTGACAAGTGATATGGAGAAGGCCAAGGTTCTCAACGCCTTCTTTTCCTCAGTCTTCACTGGCAAGGGCTCCAGCCACACTCCAGAGTCACAGAAGATGCTGTCAGGGATTGGATGAAAGAACTGCCCATTGCAAGTGAAGATCAGGTTTGTGACCATCTGCTGAACCTGAAAATGCACAAGTCCATGGCACCCGATGGGATACACCCATGGGTGCTGAGGGAACTGGCGGATGAGGTTGCTAAACCGCTATTATATTCCAAAAGTCAGGAGTGTTGGAACTAGACGATCTTTAAGTTCCCTTCCAACCCTGACAATTCTATGATTCTATAAAATATTTTACCATAGTATCCACTGCTAGAATAAAGAGTTTGAACAAACTTAAATGGTATTTCAATGGCTATATCCTCAAATCATGGACAGAAAATGCACTGTCCTGGAACCAAAGTTTTATTTTGTTTTGCTTTCAACTTTCAGGGTTTTTTTAAAATTATTGTTTGGGGGTTTTTTTACTTTACACTTGGCAATACCTCCCACTCACAGAAACTTATCTATGTGTTACCAGCACTAAGCTTTTAGAGTATTCTGGTAACATACTCTATTTTACGACTCAATCCTGTAGCAGATCAAGTCATTGCTCACATGGAGAATAAATATATAACCTCAAATACTGTTCAGAACTCAACTGCATCTGGATTTCTCATGTAGATATTTCACTTCTCAATTTACATTCTCATTATCTCTTCTGCTGAGAACACTTGCACCAGCCATCCTGGGGGTGGCTTTGGATAAAATATAGTCAGATAATTAGGAGAGCCCTGGACCAGTTGGGATATCCTAAAATAATCGTCAGAGAAATGTACGTTTGCAATTTCAAATGGCATGAAAGAAAAACTTACAACCCAAGTTCTAATCTTTGTGATCATGAGCGAATAGGATCCATGCAGACGTGCCCCAGACTCCAGGCCACTTGTGTTGGCCAAGAATACCACTGGGGACATATCAGGGAAGGGGGGATGTGCTAAAACAG
The DNA here is from genome assembly GCA_025345505.1 of Todiramphus chloris collaris. Lineage (NCBI taxonomy): Eukaryota > Metazoa > Chordata > Aves > Coraciiformes > Alcedinidae > Todiramphus > Todiramphus chloris. Next base: position 8,029,951 of record JANVCC010000057.1, on the reverse strand, counting down.
AACCAACACTGACAGAAAAGCCCTACCCCAAAGAATGAAGAAGCAGCATCACATACCAAAAAAAATACAGCAAAGGAAGGCACTTCATCTCACCTGACTGCAACAGTCTAAAAACAGTCCACCAGAAAGCAAGGCAGGTGCCTACCCACCCTAAATACGGGTATCGAGGGCTGGTGTTGCTCAGACACCTGCCTAAGGCTGGAATTCATGGCCCAGGCTCCCCAGCTACCCATCATCCCCCCCTGAGGCATGACTCACCCAATCCCATTCAGGCTTTGGTGGGAGGACTACTTGCATTTGCCCAGAATGATGCTTGACTTTCTGAACAACCCAGTGCCCTGGGGCAGAAGCCCTAGCACTCCCTGGGAACAGGGCCGGCACTGCAGCCTTCATCAGGGATTGCAGATGAAAATGAGCAGCGTGCCTGGAGCAGTATCTCTCTCCAAGCAAGAGAGCCCAATTAATGATAAACCAAAGCTGCATACAGGACTGCCTTAAATCAGAAAAGCCTTTCTCCTGTACAAGAGTAATGGTCCAGACTCCTCCTGCACTTGGCTGGGATGCTCCGGTACCTCCAGACAGTGACAAACCACATCCCCATATCTAATTTATGCAGATAAATCACTTCCTGGGTTTGCCTGCCCCTTTTTTCCACCTCTAAAGGGAGCCATGAAAACAACCTTAGCACTAGTGGCTTGACTTTTAGTTAGCTACTGTGAGGTGAGCCAAATCTGGGACAGACCTTCAAAATGGCAAGCAATTTATTATTCATGCACTAAGAAGGTGATGCCAGGGTTGCAAAGCATGAAGTCTATCCAGCACAGAGATGGACTGTCTCCAGGACATTATTCTATCTTATTTTCCTCTGTATCCCAGTGTTATTTTTCTGCCTTTCATCCACACCCTTACTACTATAACCATTTAATTGGGTGATTGGCAGAGTATGACTCCACAGAACACGATGAGATGATGTTTCAGCTCTGTTGCCAAAAAGGATGCCCCCTCCTTCCCAATCTCCCTCCTCCTGCCTGATGGTGGTTTCTGCTGGTTCTAGCTCATAGCAAAGCCCCACCTGAACACATTAGCATGATGGAAAACAACAATCATGCAGAAGAAAAATAAAAAAGCAGATAATTTTCTGGCATTTCATTGAACTGTATCATGGCAGGGTATAGTGGGAGGCCTGGGAAAGTAGTCAGGGGGAGAAGAGGGGAGGGGTTCAGGGCAAAGGGCAAGACATAGCTCTCTCCTTTCAATGGGAACAAGCCCTCAGATGAGTTCTGCTGCCTTTGCTGTCAGTGGCCCAACTTATCCAACCAACTGGCTCTTCTTTAGTAGGTTGACTAATCACTGTTTATTTAGTATGTCTGGCAGAGGAAGAAAATGGGCAGCAGTAATGTATAGACTCAACCAGCCCAGAGAACCCTGACACGGGGGGGAGGCCAAGGCTCATGGTCCCACTCATCTTCATGCTATATTCTCCAGGCAACAGAGGTGTCTTGGGTCAGAAGGTAAAACCAGTCTTGAAAAAACTTGCACTGTTGAGTAACTGAGATGTGAGAGTCTCCAGCTCCTCACAGCTCAGAGAAGGACCTTGGCTATTCTGGCTGAGCTCTCTCATTTTGCCCGCAGTGTCTATCCTGAACTCATAAACAAGCCTTACCATAAGTTCAATTCAAATGGGTACATTCCCATTAAAAATTGGGATTCTGATGATAGAGCAACTTCTTATCAAAAAATATATCTGAAAAATTCTCAGCCAACCCTCACCATTGATTGGTGCTCAGATTTTTCTGCAAGGTGATTTGTCATTAAACCCTGAGATAAGAGGAATTCAAGGCTTTGCCCAAGGTTACCCAGGACATTTTAAGAGGTCAGAAACTGAGTTCAGCTCCTTCGGGGACTATAGCAGCAGCTTAATGAAAAAAACATCTTTTCTCTTCAGAGGGGTGTTGGGAACAGCTCTGTGTTCATGTTTCCCTTGGTATGGGATTGGGATTTCTTCAGCAGACCTGAATGGATCTGGGACTCATCTGAAGCACTCCAAAACTACTTATTTCCGTAGTTTTCTCACACAATTATTTTCCTTTCCTTAACTTTCCACTCTTTCCTTCCCCTGCAGTGTTTGTGAACACTTTTGTTTTCTTCACTCAACTAACGATCCCTTTTATTTCCTGTGCTGTACTTCTTATTTCTCCCTGATGTACATGAGGAGGCTTGTATCTATATACTACAACATTATTTGTTAACAACAAGCTATCCCTTACCAATTACTTTGCTGGGATTTTACTACCCTGTCATTATTTTATTGCCAACCATGTGCTGCATCTTTTGGTGGGAAAGAGAAGAAACAAAACTTGCTGTATGGCTATGTCCTGGGACCCTAAATACAGAAACACAGAGTTAGTCCCAACCAACACACTGTCATTTCTTCCCACAGCGTTTTGCTTCCAGTCACATTTACATCTGGAAAACACTTGAGAAGATCACTGGGAGAACATTCAACAGCTGAATTTTCAGCCCCAGAGGTCAAGATATACCATTTTAGGTCACGTTATGTTGAGTAACACTTGCAAAGGGCACTGAAGAGCAAGTCAACATAATTATGAAAGACGGGTCACTGATAGGACTGGTAACAAATAAATTACTGCAGCAAGTACACCGTTCACAGCAGTAGGATTTATCACAGCACAAAAACATACCATTATTTAGTATGATGACAACATAACTTTTGGAAGGCCGGAGAGAACACGCCTTCCTGGTGTTTACATCACTCACTGTCTAAACTGTTCCCTCCCCTCTCTCCTACAAGGGTACCCATTCTTGCACCAGATCACCTCCTAAATACCAGCATCCATTTTGCACAACAGTCTTTCAGCAGCACTTGCTATGGATTCACTAAGCTATGTGCTTATCCTCATCTCTTCTGAAACCTTTGAACACATGAAGGATCCTTACCAGTGCCTGCAGCATAGTTTTGGGATGATATTCCTGAAGTCCTGTTTCTTGTACTGTGTCTGATTGTGATGACAGCCTATCTTCTGGGTGGTCTGAGGTTTAGCCCCCTTCAAAGCCTACCCTGTGCTCCAAGAAAGCACTTAACCCCTCAGCTGTATTCTTTCTCTCCTTACACCCAGTTTCCTCTCTAACACCTCTATCCAACTTCAGACACCTTCACAAAACCCTTCTTGAAGAGGCCTATCAACAACAAGAAGCAGCATAAAGACATGAACTTCAGTAGTAGGTCTCCTAGAAATGTTAGTCCCAATTAAGTGAATAAAATGGCTCTTTTTTTTCGCCCTTAGCATATCTCCTACCTGTCAATTCCTTTAAATCCCTTAACATTTGTAAATCAAATCAGTTATAGATTTGTTATTTAGTGTTGTAAAACTAATCAAGGTTTAGACTAATTTCAGAACAATATATAAACATCAAAGGCATTGCCAACCAGCCTAAATGCCATGTCTAGTTGATTTGCACCGATTGTTTCTGGGTGAAAAGAACAATTGCTTCAGTGCAACACTGAAACCATATTTCCTGGGGAAGGGTGAGAGCGAAGGAGCAAAGAACACATTTCAATGAAGCTGTTTTTCCTGCACGTGGTTTCTTACTCCCCTCCAGAATTTGGAATTCTTATACTACAGCTTCTTCCAGATTCAGAGTCATCAAAACCCTTGACAAGGCCCTTGACAAGCCTTGTCCTCACCATGCAAGAACCAGGCAGGCAAAATGTAGCAGCCATTCTGCATGCAATAATAGCTAACACAGACTGGCACATGTAAATCCACAGCACCAAAACAGGCAACGTCAGCTTAGAGAGGACATGGCCATTACCTGAAATGTTTAAGGAAGTATCAAGGGCTCCAGCGAGTAAAGGAGGCCAAAAGGATGGCTTTCTGATGGTGTGTCTGTTCCAAGAGAACAGCCCCCGCTGCACTACAAGCACTATGTGAAGGCAAGAGCCCCCTGCTCCTGCTCACACTGCACTTAATATCTGAGCCAAGTGGTTCATGAGATGGGTGGCCCGTCTCTGTGCCACTGCAGTTCCCCAAACCCACCTGAATATGATGCGCGCTTTACCTTGGGTTTACCTTGAAACGTGTAGGATTTGTGGAAAATGAAAGGACTGCTTTCCTGTACCTGTCCTGTATCTCATATAGTCTGTGCATCCTTTCAAGTGCCTGATGCCAACAGTAACAAAATCAGCACAAAATCAGCGGTGCAGCAGAGGAATCTACTCAGGATAGAAGATGGTGGGATAAATTTCAACCACTGTATTCCCCTCAGTGTTGAATATCACAGCTTTTTAATTCGATGAACTTTTTTCTCCCCACCAAAAGAGGCGAGGCTAAGTGCATGAAAATACCACAGGTTTTAACTGTGTTCGTTGCCAGATACAACCCACATCTGTGAAGCAAAATCCAAAAAGGCCCAGTGCTGCAGCCAGGGATGACTACTGGTGCCAGGTCTGTGATAGATGGAGCAGGCAGCAGTCTGGCCAAGCTTCCCATGCCCTCTTGGCAGAATGTTCAGGTTTTCCATCCTGCTGCCTGTGATCCCCTACTACAGACTTAGCAGAAGCTGTAATGCAAGCCCATAGCCAAGCCCAGAGACACCCACAAGTACGATTCTCTAATGGTATCTTACACTGCTGCTACTTCCCTGAGAATGAGCTAGACAAGAGATTTAATGCTTCGATCCCTGCCTGGCACCATGGACTGCAGACTTCAGAGGAAGTTATGTGGGTGCTTCTGCCAAGATGAGCTTAGACCAAGTGAGAGCTTGTCACAGTGGTCATCCTTCTGGTTTTATTTTGCCTCTCCCTCCAGTTTCTCTTTAACTGGATCTTGATGATCCTTATCTCCTTCCAGCCTTACTTGCCTTTTTTTTTTTCCCCTCCAGGCTTTTTTTCCAAGACAGTTTTCAAAACCATTCAGAGACTACCTACACTAGCACACTATGGGCAAGATATGCCAGTGGTGTAAATTGCCACACACGATTTTCTACCGTCTGAATACCTGGCCAGTCTTTTTAATGGATAAAACCAAAATTTAAACATGGCAAACTTTCATTAGGATAATTAAAATAGAAATACAGCACACGTGAAAAAGCAAATCTGCTCAAGATACTAAACTCTATTACTCTGCATAAAACTGGAACAATTTTCCTTACATTTTTTCCTGTTTCTGCAAAAAATGCAATACTCAGTTATGAAACACTTGACATACACTCAGTCTACCCAAATTTAAAAGCAATTCATCCTAAGGAGCATAGCTGTGTTTTTAAAACCACCTGCAATTTTTGGTGTACCCCTGAGATGCAGCACAGGTTGAGTAGAATACAGTGGAACAAATCTCTGCTCAACAGAGCCTCCTCCCAGGCTGTGTTTCAGTATAGCAGTTCCTGCAGTGGATCCCCCAGAAGGTGGCTGGGAGACTAACTGGCATTGGGTGGAGGATAAGGAGGAAAAAAAAAAAACCAACACTTTTTGCCTACATTTCAGGTAAGGTATATGAAAGCTGCAGCCTAATAACATGGCATTACTCTGCCTCCTTTTACACAGGTATCACTGGAATTTCTCAAATGAAGCTGCTGCTGCTTCTGAATCAGAGAGGAAACCAATCTCTTCAACAAAGCCTTTGTTACTGATTTCTGCATTAAGGCAAATAAATCCTTTCTATAGTATTTGAGACACTGCTTAAGTTTCTCAGATAAACTGAAGTTACTCAGATAAGCCTGTCCTAGCTTGGGCAGGAATAATTTAAGAAGCCATTTCTGCTGAAACCCATGAGGTTACTCTAAAGTTATGGTTGTCCTACAGTCACTAAGCCACTGATGCAAAAGCACAGATTTGCAGGCCTCCTCAGAGAGAAGTGTGCTTTTGTGAAAGAGTTTAATATTGAAATAAATAATTACATGCTTATTTGGAATCAAATTATTGAAGGCTCAACCTCCTTTTGAAGGGTGGAGGCTTCCCATTGAAAGAGATAACCATGTGTTTTCCTAGGCTTTTGATGTTGAAAGCTATTCCAGGAAAATTCCAGGCAAAAGTGAAATTACAGCAGTGTGAAATTGCCCTCAAAGAAGCATTTATACAGCTGCATATTTACTCTGACCATTTTGCTCCCTGAAATTCACACTTGTTCTCTGTCATAGAAGGTTTTCAAAAAGTTCACTGCCGATTTCACCTGTCTAGGAATCTCACTCGCCTGCCGGTAGTTTAGAAGATCAAGAAGCAGCACTGAATGAATTCCCACAGTGGTGTCTTCCTTAATTGAATTCTGCAGTTGGCCCTAAATTTAATAAAGCAAGGAGGCAAAAGCACATGTGAACAAAGAGGTCTACAAGATGATATGTAAAACTTTTTAAGTTTTTTAATTAAGTGACAAATTGGAGTCACAGCTCTTTGAATCTTTGTGTCACTTAGCAAATAGGCATCAAAACATTTTTAAGTTTTGTATGAGGGGCCCAGAACCACTGAAGAAATCAGAGGCTGGATTGCTCAGCACTGCCAAGATCCAAGTCCAGCCCTGAGAGTCCCCTTAAACCTGCCAGAGCTCTGCACAGGGCAATCCAGATTCTCCAGAAATGCTGGAGCTCAGGGTGCCAGAAGCAGTGCTCTTTCTTCTACGTCCATACCCCCTATGCTGTATCTACACCTGCTCTGGTGGCCATGAGCTTGCACTCAAGCCAGCTGTGTTCCCAGTAGAGCTCCTTAGCTCCAAGACCAGGAAGGACTTTGATAAACGCCAAGCTACCCGAGCTGGAGAGAAAGACAGCTCATTCCTCTGCAGCATGGGAATGTGGGCTGACACGGGGCTACTACAGGCAGTCAGAAAGTTGGGTTTATACTGCATCATAACTGCATGTCATGGTCTCATAACCCGCCTGAGCAATAATAAGCTCTTAAGTGTGCTGCATGTGAAACGCAATGGAAGGTCTAGAACTCATACTCAGCTTTCGGCTGGTGGTGAAGGAGGAAAGTTACTCTGTCCCAGCATGCATTCCCAGTTGCTGCAAACCCACTCTGCAGGCTAAACGCCTCAATATGTGTTTTATGCACTAACAGAAAGAAGATAGGCAGCTCTACAGCTGCTACAACAGCAAAAGAGGCTACGTCACTCCCTGGAGGAGCTGGTTTGCAGTTATTTTCTCTCCAAACTAAAGCAGGAACCTGAAATAGTATTACCAGTCCCCTGGCTTCAGACTGTTGGGTCTGGGTGTCTCCGAACAACACTTCTTACAGAACTCAAAAAATGCTGAAGAACTCAGAAAGACCCCTGATCTAGAGCACAGCATCTCAAGTCTTGCACCAATGAAAAAGTGTAACATTTATGCAAAGACAAAAAGCTCAAATCAGGAACATATAATAAACACATTCCCAAAAGCTTAAAATCTCATTTGGAAAGATCTCTTTTTTCCGTAGGCTGAGTGTTTGATCACACAGCTCAGCCATGCTTTTTGTGGTTACATCTGGGTGATGGCATCTGGCAGCCTACACAGATGTTCCCCTATAAAGGCAGAAAACCCTGACTTCAAGCCTTGTTCATTTGCCTTTAGCTACAGCTCTACACTGCACATGAAAGCCTTAAAGTGTATGTAGCTCTACGTGGCTGAACAGCAAAGTCTTTCCTACCCACTCCTTACCTACTTCTAAGTGAGAGCTGACTATATTTTTTTTAAAAACCATAAGTAGTAACCTATAAAATGAACTTAAGGACACAAAAAAAAAAAAAAAAAATTCAATAGCAAGAATTGAAAAGATACTGCAATGAACCATCTTCTTTGCTGTGTTTTTTTCCCCTTATGTGCAATTATTCTATGTATGCAAACCCAATCTTCAGCACGTGGATCCATCACGCTCCAGCTCAGGCCCTGCATGCAAACAGGGTAATATGCATGAATGCTTTTTAAAACCAAGCACCACAAAAATAAATTCTCTGTGCTTGTCTACTTCCCTTTGTTCCCTGTATAGGTTGATAGCTCTTATGGAGTGTTAACATCCATAATGCTGATAATAAGCTTGTCTAGATATATGATAATAGCTTTAGAAGTACCAGCAGTGCCATCAGTGGCAATTCATTGTTTGCAAGAAAATTTAAGGCAACTGTGGCATATCCCTGCTTGGAACAAATATGACAATCAGCAGTTTTCATGTATGTCATTGTAGAAAATATATGTAGAAATATGGTGGCATGTTGCTTTTCTTTACTAGCTCAAACAAAACCGCATTTCATTTCTGTCAAAATTCGTCTGTGGAAAGAATACAAATTCTTTCCAAATGGAGAATTTTTGCTTTGCTTCCATATGTAGTGATTTTAATTCATTTCCACCTTGGCAACTACGAATCTTGAATGTAATTTCTTCTATTGGCACAAGCCCCGAAGAAAAACGCGACACTGCTGTGCTCCATGAGAACAGAAAGGACTGTCCCTATCTCACAGGAACAAATTCACATGAAACCCAATCTCTAACCCTGGAGCCAAGGCTGGCATCTTGTTACTGATCCACACGTTGGGTAAGGTTAATACCTGGTTTTCTAGCTTGGAAATCCTTCCATGTGAAGGCTAATGAACAGAGATGATGAAAAATAAAATTTATGTCCTGCAGGAAATTAAGATTATAAAAGTTTGCTTTGTCTTGGAATGGATTTTCATTAAAAGAAATAGTGAAGTAATTTGGAGGTAGTGCTTTTGACAATAATCATAGCTGAAGCAGAAGGCAAAATTACTTCTTTCAGTCTCAAAATGCCATGATAAAAGGACATGGAAAATATCAGTGTGCAAAGTGCTTCTATGCAATGTTTCCTTTCAACTGACCTGCTATTTTAGATAGAAGGGAGATTTTTGTTCAACTTATTTCTCACATCACAAAAGTTTGCAACTACAGTTGCGTCAAATGCTGACATGCAAAATTGGAGCCCAGTTTACAGCCTACAACAGTTAAGGACTTCCACTAAAATTATGTGCAAGCATTCTAGTTCAATGACATGATTTACACTGGGATTAAGACAAACAAGGAAAACTGCAGACAAAAAGGATGCTTGGAAGGTTTTTGTCTACATCTCCCTCCTTTTCATTAATCACAGGAATTTCCGGATAGTTTTAATTACAAAACAGTCCTTTTAATTTGAATTCCCAAATCATGCACTGAACACAAGATGAATTTTGTGACTATAAGGCTGTGCAAAACCAACTGGAAAAAAAAAAAAAAAAGAGGGAAGGTGGCTCTTGCAAGATGTACTCCACAGCATCCCTTCACAAGTGCCAATGAGGGGAGGGTGGCTTATGCTACAGAGGTCCATATATACTCTTAACCACAAAGTTGTGATGTGCTCTCTTCAGGCTTTCTACAGTCATTCCTGGCTGGAATTTTGTCTCCGCAGGCAAGCAGATCCTAACTACAAGTGATAGCAGCTTTCCTTCCCTTGACACATGCTCTGCTCTCGTCTCCTGTTGGAGATGCTGGCAGTTAGAGATGGATGAATGTGACTCTCGGGGAGGGAGGGTGGAAGGACACTTCTCCTCGAGGTGGACAAGCGAGTCTAGGAGCCAAGTGGGAAAGAAGAAAGTCTGAGAGAGGCAGTGAACTGGTGAAGAGAGACAGTATTGTCAAACCTCTTGTCCCGTTTTCATCATTTCTCATGCCGCAGTTTCTGCCGTTTCAGATCCCCTGAAATCACAGAATCCCAGAATGGTGGGGGTTGAAAGAGACCTCTGAAGATCATCTCGTCCAACCCCCCTGCACCAGCAGGGTCACCCAGAGCAGGTTGACCAGGATTGTGTCCAAACAGGTTTGGAATCTCACAAAGAAAGAAACTCTACAACCTCTCTGGCTAACTTCTGTGTGTGTTTCTCATTATTTTCATTCCACAAGCACACTGAAGTGAAACAGAAAAAGCTACAGTCCACCTCAGGTAGCTTTTCCATTTCCAGTAGCTATTACAACCATTCCTATTGTCAAAAGAGTAGCAGGCAGGATTCACCTCCTATGCCACAGAACCTTTTATAAAGCAATAAAGGAGAAAGTTAATCTGAAAGCTTTAAGATTTATCCAGTGCTGTAGCTATTTCCTGAGTCTGATAAAATGTTTAGAAGATTCTGAAAAGCGATTACTCGTTAGATTTGAGCCTTTGCACTACTGGTGCTGACTGCCTGGAGGCACTCAACAACTCACCTACCAGTCCTTCAACCTTTCTCACGCTTCCACCCCTCTGATGAAGAAAGCAAGGCCATCTGACCTGTCAGATATACTCAAGGCACCCTTGTATGCACAGCACACATGAGGCTGACAGTGCGTGTTGACTGCATGACAACTATGTCAGCTCTAAAACACATGTGGACCACCCAGTCACCACTGGACGCAGCACGACCAACCTCTGTTGTATGGTGCTAATGCAATTGCAAATACCTTCTTATGGGCTGGGTGTTCCATACCACCTCTAGAGTATCTTTAGAGAAGACTGATGAGGCATTCCTGTCATGCATGCATGAAGATACAACACCTCTGCACTCAGACCAATACAAGCAGTGTGTTAGTCATTCCAAAAAAGGCCGTAACATGGAGAAAAAGGTGTCTTTGAGGAACTTCCACATTCCATGACTGCCTTCCAACTCAACTCAGGAGCAGTAAATCTGTACCTTTACTGACTTGACAGTGTAAGATGGAAATACAGCTACTAGCTTTTATTAAACTTATTCCACTGCTTGAAACACTGGCAAAGGAAATGTTTTATTTATTCACCTGATTCTATAGGAGTCACTATCAGTACTTGTGGCAGTTTAAAGCCGTACCAAAATATACAACAAAATCATGGGTTGATAACCATAACAGGTATTTCACTTAAACTGAAACCCAAAACTACTTACATGTTCCAAATCACGATGAGTTCCCAGCAAAGACAGGAGAGCTTATTCCACATTATAGTCAACATATTGAATTGAGTTTTCTATATGCTTCCCTAATTTAGTCTCTCTGAATGTCTGCCGTCAGTTTGTTCTGCATCAGGGAAAAAAACAACACAAGGAACAGAGGAAACTGGATATGGAATGGGACTTCTAAAATATACATGAGCTTTGAATGACCTGGCAACAATATTCTGATGTGCATTTCTCAAAGAAAGAAACCTCAGGGTAGCACTATGTAGGTTTTGTATTCTTACTTCTTTCTGGGGAATTTATGAAAGGCCTCATCAACAGAGAGGTCATTCCTTGCTCCAAAATGGCCTAATTCCAAATTTATTTTACATTAAAATCATAATTTAATCTGCATGCTTTCAGGGACCATATCTGCTAACAATACACTCTCACAAAAATTCTGTCTATGTTGAAATTCTGATTATCTGATGAAATCTTTATCATATAAGAAATTTCATGTGGCTCATTCAGCATCAGAAAGTTTCTGCTAAAGTCTCTTCACAGAGAGCCTGCTGATGAAAACTACACTATATTTTCTTACTTCCTGGGTTTTCTGGATTATTTTCAGGTGGTTTGGTTTTTTTCCTCCTTCTTATTTATTCTTAATGTCAAGCTTCTTTTCTTTGCTAGGGTGCTTTTATGCTATGATGACTGTTGCAAGGTACATGTCCCGGAAAAGAACATGTGGCAAAGGAGAATCTTCTGTGTATTGGGAAGGAAGGCTCTTTGGTATTCCTGAGGAGCGCAAAACATCCAGAATTTCTGGACAATATTTCTACCTTAACAGCAGACTAAACATCATAAGCTCTCTGAGGTTTTTCTCAGCTTACGCTTCCTCTATTAAATATTCTCTGCCACCATGCAGCTATGAAAATGCTAACGTTCCAAGTCATGCAATGAAACTGAGTGGTGTATGCACATCTGCACCTTATGTTCATGGGAACAAGGCAGGCCACCTGCAGTGGCAATAAGGAAACTGTGAAAACCAAGAACCACCAAAGACCTCCGCTGGTTAGAGCTCTTCACCCAGCAACAATCACAGCTCCAGATTCCTTGGCATCTTGGACCACTACCTATGTATGCTTTCACAATATTTCTGGAATTCCATACTGCTGCATCCAAGTGATATAAAACAGTCATCTCACCAGAAAAAGCAAAAAGAAAAAGAAGTATTAAAAATCATTTTCAGCTATATATTGAGAGCGCCCTGTCAGGAAACAGTCCACCACCACCCCAATCCTAGAAGATGCAGAAGCATTTAAGCAATCGTAGCCAACAATAAACTTGCTAATTCGCACTGCTGAGTCAAATTGCAATTACTTCTCTAAGCACAGAAACAGCAGGAGAGCTAGTTAGGAAATACATCCCATGGAAGCTTTGCTTTTCTGCTTTTCTTCTGTTTTTCTAAGAAGCACCAACGGCAAATTTTAAACTGAGTATATTTGGACTTCTCCATATATGCAGTGCCATACTACCCAGGCACTTCTGGTTTAGTGCTAAGCTCATCACTTTTTTTTCTTTTTTGGAGCTGACTAAAGATTTACTTTTTACTGAGCATCTAAAGAAAGAATAATGAGTTTTATAAAGAGCAGCTACGTTTTAAAAAATGACAATTTCTGCTCCAGCTGTACAGAGGTAATGGTCACACTATAGAAATTAAAAACAGAAACATTGCCTTTCTCTCTGATAAAGAAAACACAGGGAGGAGAGCCACGTGCTGGCTGTGTATTGGGAAGGAAGGCTCTTTGGTATTCCTGAGGAGTGCAAAACATCCAGAATTTCTGGACAATATTTCTACCTTAACAGCAGACTAAACATCATAAGCTCTCTGAGGTTTTTCTCAGCTTACACTTCCTCTATTAAAACTACTGCTGGCAAGGCCTTGGTACTGCCCTGCAGCCCCACTTCATCGCTGCCTAAGAGCAGTATGCAACAGTGCAAATTTGGGCTTTTGATTGCAGAGAGGTAGTTATGAAACACCTTGTCAAGCTGATGATTTTCTCAAAAGGTAGTTATAAGGTACAGCTAAGTGCAAAGACTTCAAAAGAACATTACCAAGTGTGGAATAATTACTAGAGATGAAATTAAAATCGTAATAAAGGTACTGCATTGTTCACACATTAAGGAAAGGTATACTATGGAAGAAGCTCCCAGGGTGGAGTGCAACTCATATGCAAGGAATCCATTCCACAGATTCCTAGACAAAGATGTCTGCAAAACAGCACAGGGGTTGGAGTGGAGTTGGGGGAGCTGTGTCCAGGCTCTGTGAAACACTGCAGAGATGGGAACCCTGTGGCACTATGGAACTGTTAAGATGCATATTTGCCACCTTGGGCCAACAGTCTGTCTTTTTTTTGACAAAATGCTGTTCCTTTGTGCAAACTTCACTCATTGTGATGTCCTTATAATATCAAAGCACACCTCCATCCCAAAGGCTACCCACCTCCAAAGTGCAACAGCCCCTCACTGAGCTTTCACCCTGAATTTTCATCTATACCTTTAAAAGCAAAGCAAGAGAATTTTACACCAATCATAATAAAAGTATGTATGACTAGTCACCCAAGCTCCACCTTGAAGGTAACAAATAATATAAAAATGGCTAGAGAAAAGTGGGGATGTTCATCATCACAAACAAGTCAGATACCATCACAGACTATCTCTGACTCCTGGGATCAGTCAACAGGCTGATCCTCTCTTCCACACCATAAGGATGGATGCCTTTGGGTAAGATCCGGACTACACCGTGCAGTAGCTCAAGGAAACTTAGAAAATCTCTACATAGAGTTACTTTCTGATTTTGCACACTATATTATTCAAAATTTCACTATCTGCACATGCTTTTGCAGACCGTGTATTAATCACCGACAATCCATAAGAACCTGTATCTCTGTTGCTTTAATAAACCACACTATTTGTTAAGCTAGCCATTAAAGTTTCTCATGGGGTGCCACCAAACTCTCTAAGTCTGGTCATGTGAGTCCAAGGAGCCTGACTCAGCTCAAAGTGCAGTGTGCTATTATTAGTGCATCCACAACCATGATAGTTCAATACATGGAACTATACATTGAATGACCTGGCAGATCTGCATGAGGATAGAGGCTCTCCAGAGAGATTTAGACTGCATTGCTGGGCCACTGCTAATGGTGTGAGTTTCAACAAGGCCAAGTGCCAGGTCCTGCCCTTGGGCCGCAGCAACCCCATGCAAAGCTACAGGCTTGGGGCAGTGTGGTTGGAGAGCTGTCTGGTGGAGAGGGACCTGGGGGTTATGAGAGGCAAATGAACATGAGCCAGCAGTGTGCCCAGGTGGCAAAGAAGGCCAATGGCATCCTGGCCTGGATTAGAAATAGTGTGACCAGCAGAAGTAGGGAGGTGATTGTCCCCCTGTACTCAGCACTGGTGAGGCCTCACCTCGAGTGCTGTGCCCAGTTTTGGGCACCTCAGGACAAGAGAGATATTGAGGTGCTGGAGCGGGTGCAGAGGAGGCAACGAAGCTGGTCAAGGGACTGGAGAATAGATCACATGAGGATCGTTTGAAGGAGCTGGGCCTGTTTAGTTTGAGGAAGAGGAGGCTGAGGGGAGACCTCATCACTCTCTACAACTCCCTGAAAGGACATTGTAGAGAGGCTGGTGCTGGTCTCTGCTCTCAGGTGATTAGTGACAGAACCAGAGGGAACGGCCTCAAGCTGAAACAGGGTAGGTTTAGACTGGACATTAGGGAAAAAATTCTTCACAGAAAGAGTGGTGAGATATTGGAATGGGCTGCCCAGGGAGGTGGTTGAGTCCCCATCCCTGGATGTGTTTAAGCATCGCTTGGATGTGGTGTTGGGGGATACGGTCTAGGGGTGAACTCGTAGAGTAGGGCTAATGGTTGGACACGATGATCCCAAGGGTCTTTTCCAACCTGAGTGATTCTGTGATTCTGTGACTGGGACTAACAGTGATGAATTGGTTATCACTCAAGAGTCTAAACCTGTCTGCCCCCAGTCCCTCTGATATCTGAGGACAAGCTGGAACACAAAGGAGTTTATTTTCTGCCAAATTATTTTACTCTTTAACACTACACCAAGCTTGACAATCTGCCTTGTTTGAAGAAACAGAAAGGCATTTCTGTAAAGTACACAGGGGCACTGCCAGCCAGTTTGTTGAAAGCTCTGTATGGCCAAACAAATAACAGCTTGGATCTTTACTGAAAAGGAAAGTAAAATAAAATTCTAATTAAAATAAAATCTGATTAAAATGGTGAAATCAGCTTTGTAGAGACACACAGATGATGCTTTATAAACATGTCCACCTGCCTAGGCACATGTCTGTCTCTGTGAGTGCACATACACTGCAAACACCCTTTATTCTCCTGCAGTAACTGTGTTTTCAGGTTGACTTTTCTTGCATTTCCTGTAGCTTAGATCATCTCTTGCTTTCTGACAATAACAGACAGCTAGACACAATGATGTGCCATGAGTTTCTTTTCCAGTTACAGGAGCAGTGCCATGAAATATCACTTTCAAGATGTGACTGAAACCTTGGGTTTTTTTCAAGATCTGAACTTCAACACCAGAGTTGGCAAACAACAAAACCACAGAGACATACAACTGTTGTGACATCCCCAGTACGAGGGATAGCAAACAGCTTCCACATAGCTTTGTGCTTTCCCAAACAACCTTTCAAAATTAGCTTTTCTCCTCCTTCAGTCCTTGCTTCATTGTGATTTTTTCCAGCCACCAGCCTGCCAGTTCCTGCAGCCTTCCCATGGACTACAGCTCCCTCCTGGAGTCCCAAGATGGCTAATTGTTCTTCATTAACTCTGCACAGCTCTAATTCCCACTGGGAAGTGAACATAATCTATGCAGTTGTGACTGAATTCTGTTTTCACTTACACTTCTGAAAATTACAGAAGTCACTCAGGTTCATTCATGAGAGAACAAAGCCTACCACTGTTTGCCCAAAAATACTCATTTGGTAGGATTTTACAGTATTCCTAAATCCCAGCTTTGCTTGGCAGCCTCACAAACAAAAAGCTATTCCCAGTTATTTCACTTCAAAAGATGGAGCTTGTGAATCATATGAGCATCACAGGAACCAGGCAGAGAGCCCCTCTTTTGCCTTTCCAGATCAGCTGCAAGCATGGGGCAACAGAAAAGCTACAAATCCCTGTCCCAGTCCTAGGAAGCTCCTCAGGCACAACTGTCCCATACTATACCTAACACTTTGAGAGCACTTGTAAACAACCACCATTCTCCCACCTGCATCACCACCTTGCACCCTCATTCTCTTCCAGAGGCTCCTGTGTATGCCCAGCTGGGGTAGATGGCTACAAAAAAAAGTTTTAAGTTTTGGAAGTTTTTCATTTAGCCTTACACTGAGACTAAAGATTTGAAGGGCTTCCTACTCATTTCAGTGCTGCTGAAGAACACTGGTGGATTTGAGGGCTGGTGGTTGCTTTTGTACAGCTGGCTTACAGGTTAATTCACAGGTTAACCAGTAAATTCTTGGAGCTTTCTGGGAAAGGAAATGCAACTCATTGACGCAGACATTCCTTTGGATCACACTCCCTGCGTTACAAGACTTATAAATGACTACAATTAGCAATGTGAACGTGTCTTGCCTTCTCAACCAACAGAAACCAGTTACAATATTGGATTTACTTCTTCCAGCATTTCTAATCCCAGTCAGTTTTACCACACCATGGCTAACTCTACAAAATTGCAATAAATTAGTTTAAGAACAATAATACACTAATATTCAATAAAATAATCAAATTCCACTGTGTTAAAATCAAATAATCAACTGCATAAACAATTTTGTTTCTGATTAATAGAGGTCTTCTCTAAAGAGACATGCTTTGATCAAGCATTAACCCTCTCTCTGGGGATAACCCAACATCAGTTTTCAGGCAGCAGTATTTTTAATAACACAATAAATTGTCTATGCAGCAATACTGATTAGATGTCAAGGATTAATTTATTTCACATTTACTTTGCAAGCACTGGAATGAATGACAGTTAATTACTATAATAATAGCTGGATGTTTCTGCGAGTATTTTGACTTTCTCAGTGTGCTGCTGATATCCAGACTCTCATTTTCCAGTTTCCTGTGATGTGGCATAAATGAAAAAGTAATGCCATTCCTATTTTCTTCACCTTTGAGAGATTCCTCTATTTAACTGCATTGCAAGACTGAAGGACATCAAGGAAGCTAGAGACAATGCTATTCAAATCTCACATGGTCTGGAAAGATAATGGCAGAGAGAAGTCTAATAAGAACCCTATAAGTCAAGATTTAAAGGGAAGGAAAAAAAAAAATCCAAAAGTTATTGGTCACATCAATATTCCAAAACCTACAAAACTGACCTGATTTTTGAGATGTTGTGCAACTGCTGCTTGTGCAGCAAGAACAGGGTTCTTGGCACATGGGAAAAAAAAAAAAAAAATCTAGTCATGTATTTTAGTGCCTATGCATGGATTTGAAACTTTACACACTCTACAAGTTGTTGTGCAGTCCGGGAGTGCACAGGATGATGCAAGGCTGGGCTAATTCCCATGCCAGCTCAGCTGAAGACAGCAGTACAGCCGTGCCACCCCAGTACTATGCCTGCAATGTTATGCTCTGCCTTGTAGGACATACCTTCTGGCATTTCCAGGCAGCAGCATAATGCATGCAGAAGAGATGCAGTTACATGTGGGACCCCTGACTGACACCCAGACATTTTTAAATGTGAAAACCATGCCCTAAGCCCTGAAATACAAGAAGAGGAGAAGCCGAGACTTTAAGGCTCTCACAGCCAGAGGAGATACCAGAAACAGAAATGTCACCAAACCACAAGTCTCTGCATTATCAAAAGCCTTGTCCTGATTTATCAAGACCTTGGAAGGTAGGGAACTCAGGCAAAGATGTGCTGAAGTCTCTGACCTCAAACAGAAATGCATTGAAAAGAAATCCCGTACACAGCGATCCTTTCTTGAGCAAAACCAGTGACATTTCCTGGTGCAAAACCACCTGTGGGTTGCTCTCACCTTGTCAATGACCTCCACCACCATGCTGTATCCAACCCTGTATTTCTAATCCAAACTCAAAGCCCTTGCTGGCCTCTAGATCAGGGAGCTGGACAAGTCACCAGACCCAAAGAAATCTGTGTTGCTCGCTTGTTTACATAGCTCACAATGGCCACTGTTCAGCAATACTTGCACGTCTGAAGCCTGAAGATGGCATGTGTTCAAGACCAACTGGTGTCAGCTGGTGCTCCTAGTGGGTTCTCCAGCCATTACAACTGATAAGAGGGAGATGAGAGGGGATCATCTGCCACTCAGGGGTGGAGCCAAGTCACTGACGAGTCATTCATGGAGCAATGATGTGATGGGCGGTGGATGTAATGCTGCCTACAGACAGGATTGAACCAGCCTCTGAAGTCACAGAGATGCAATGTGAGGCATTGCACATGCCCATCATGTGGCCAAGAAGAAAATGACAGGCCCACAGCATGGCTACTGGCCATGAACTGGTAGTTCTGCTTACCTGTCCGGAGGAAGAAAGTCTTTGTTGCAGAAGAATTTATGACACCCTCTCTCCTCCCAGTAAAACCAACAGATTAAATGGAGATCAGGTAAGAATACACATAACAAGGCCTCGATCAAAGGCAGATGGTGTCAAATGGAGAGACGTAAGATGCTGTCATGTGGCAATCCTTTTGGTGGTCAGTCACAATAAGAAAACAGGGACAGATCTCTGCAGACAAAGTAGGTCTCAGATGGCCTTCAGCTCACCAGATCCTGGTTGCCCAATTGGAATTATTCAGAATTGATATGGTTATCAGCAAACATCAAATCAGAGAGAATCATGACAGTTGTGATCACAGTGTAACAGTAAGTGTCATGCAGGTTCAGAGACACAAGCTATAGTCATTCCCAAACTAGAATACTGGGTCAGGATGGTGGCAATCTGATCCTAAATCTTTAAATGTATTAGTTCGGTCTCCATAAATCTAGGATGAAGCACCATAAACCCTCAGGAAGTGTCATGTGTGTCTTGAGGAGGAGGAGGAGCTATGTTAAGAAGTTCAATGTAGTTAGATGTTAATGCTAAAGAAAGGGATTTTATTTCCTGGCAGCTTTAATATATGAGAGGCTCACATGAGTACTGTTTCTGTCTGGATTATTTGTAGCCCAGAGTAGAGACTTGGCTGTCCTCCATCTAATACAAAGTTTCTGAATAATTTGTCATAAAACAAAGTAATTCCACAGCCTGCAGTGCTGCATTAAAGACTTAGCAAACTTGAATCAGCATTTGAGGAGAACTTGTTATCAGAAGAGTGGCAGTACATGCCTACTTACCAGCAAATGCGTAATATAAGAACACTTTCTCCTACACGACAGATTTCAAAATAAGTGTCTTTTTTTTTTCTTTTTAATTTATATGAGCATCAGTTAATATTTTTCATTACCAACACAATTTTCAACGCTAATAAATTCAGATTAATTCAAAGGTAGTTTCGTAAATAATCACTGTCAATAGTTATAATTTCACTGAATAAAAACCTCATCCTTCATAAATTTCTAGCATTTAATTACGATGCAACCAGTAGCAAAAGCCTAATGTCCACTGGAAGTGGTGAGCAATGTAGGTGAATGACTTGGATGTCTGAAGAAAAATTAAGATAAGAATATTTTGCAAAAGCACACAAAAACCCCTGGGCTATGGAAAAAAGACATTTAAGGAATGAGACTTGTCCAGAATGTGTGAATGCTTCTGGAGCAGGGCAACTCATGGCCATGCCAGAAACATTTCTAACAAACTGCAATGCATGCGCTCCTGAAAATTATTAGAGAATAATTAAAAACATTTAACTTCTACCTCATAGGAAGCAGGAGAGTATACTTCCAGAGTCACTGGGAAATTTATGGCCTAGAGAAAGGAATTTGGTCACGAAAACCAATAGTAAACTGGAAGGAAAAGAACAGCAGCTTTCCTACTCACTTTGCTGATGTATGTTTTCGCTGAGTAAATTAAAATAAAGGATTTCTGATGGAGAGAATATTCATCACCTTTAATGTGTCACTTGTGGTAATCCAAGAAATAAAGGAGACCAAATTTTCATACACAGTATAATTAGAAGAAAGAGCAGCAAAAGCAAAAGCAAGAGGCCATTTATTAATGTAATTGTCTAAATATGGCAGGAACCTGGATTTCCAGGTATAAAATAGAAAGCTGCATATTTATAAATGTTCTCTTTCTGAAGTAATTTTCATTCCTAAGGTAACCTAGTAATATAAGAAAAAGCTGGGAATATATATATTGATCTGTCTTCTGGGGACTTTTAATCATAAATCTCCCAGGAAAGGGATCCTGTTCATTTCTGCTGCAGAACATCACCACCGAACTTTCATATAAGCACAGACTGTGCAGTGGTCATTAAAAAGGTAACTTGAGAATGACTTTGCAAACAGAAGAAACCAAATTACTGTGCTTTTAGCTCACCCTCATTTCTTAATGGTATAAGCAGGACCTATCTGCCTATAAATAATGAAAGGTAACAACAGCCTAAAGGCTACTGTGAATAAACTGTGAGTATTCACACAGGGAACACTGAAAACCCTTTTAAATGTTTGCACAGAAATGGAAAGGAAATACGAAGCTACAAGTAAGCATCAGTTCTGCACAGGCTTACAGCAGCTGTTTCCTTAGTCACTACTTAGCATTTAAAATATTTGAAGAAAATATGTTAAAGTAAGATCCCCAAATATGATATTTTACCCTCTGTGCCTACCATCAACTGAAAACTGTCTGAAAGAAATACAACAATACAAATATAAACATAATCATCTTCCGAGCTCTTTGGGCATCAGGCCACATTAAGAAATGCAAGTAAGGTGGGATTGTTTTTAGTGAAATGCCTGGCAACCTCCTTGCAGTGACTTTCCATCACTGACAGCTAGCTGCTGCCTACTGATATCCCACTGAAGTTCCTTACAACTCAATACCAAGGAATTAACATCGTGGCACTGAATAGCACCTGAGTGACTATTTCAGTGCACAAGTGTGAATTAGAAATACATTTAAAATAAAGGGGAGATTGCCTGTATCGTGGGTAATGAAAGCCTGCAATCTTTAAATGTTTATACAGAAAACAAATTATCTATCTAGTGTGATATTAAATATAAAGGATATTCTGAATGTAGATTCATGAGGGTCCAGTACTTTTAAGAGCCTTCCATACACCTAAGTTAATCTAGTTAGTAACCTCATTGACATAAGTCATGCTAGCTGTAAAACAGCATTGCTTAAAAAGCCAACAAGATGAAAAACGACAGAAGATAAAAGGCTTTCCCTTGCTATGGCTAACTAAAATTAGCAGCACTATAAAATGACATCTATAAATTAAGGCAACTTTACCTTAGTAACAAAAGAGTAAATTAAAGGATCTGATGAACAGTGATCCACTTGTGCAGAACTCTTGTTCACACTTAAATTCCTGTCCGCAGAGGCAGAGACATTTTGGGGGGAGGTAAGGTCAAATACAGATAAATGCTGTCCATGACAGAGACCACATATTATTGATTTTTAGGAAACAGAGACAGCCCTCCTAAAGATTTAATCTTCTTTGCGTTAATATTTACAACCATTAGAATCATAAGTAGGGTATCGTTTATCAGCTTGTCTTCCTTACGCATTATTTACGGCAATGTTACTTATTTACTTGCTGTATTACCTAGATAACATTATAACTGAAAATCTTTCAATCACATGGAGGCACCCATTTTTTTCCTGGGCCTGACTTCTTGAAACTCCCTAGCCCCCTGACAGTCAGAGTCCCACATGAGGTGCCGAGGCTCTGCAGCCTCTCACCCTGCTCCAGGACTGGGATGGCAAAGATTAGGGTCAGCCCTGTCAGAGATAGATCCCCCAGGATGCCACTGTAGGAACAGCTATATGAGAAATGCCAGTGGGATGGAGCCACGTCCTCCTCTTCTCTTGGCCCAGGAGCTGCTTTTACAATCGGGTGTTTTGTCAATTTATATAAAATAAATGTTTTCAACTGCTTCATTTTGGATACCAGTAGGACTACCACATATGCGAGGTTTCTGCATCATTTGTACCTGTGGTATTTAAGGCTGAGCTAATTTAATTTGAAGAGGCACATTTCCCTGAAATGGAAACTCGTACTTGATATGTCAAGTAGAATGTTTTAATTGTCTGTACCCTCACACTGCTGCATTTCTTAGTTTAACACATCCATTCTATCCTTCTGATAAATGGGCTCCATTTAAAGGCAGAACAGGCCTTGCTCACAAGGTTGAGCAGCCAGTGGGTAGGTTGGATATTTTGGAAATGTGTGATGAAGCCTGGAGAAATAGGGATGTTTTATCAGACAGTACCTATCTAATTCACGGGCAGAGATCAATATCAAGCTACTGTCTCCTCATCCATCTTCTGACTAAGCTGTTCTACCACCATGCTCCTCCCTTCTCTCTCCCAGAAAGATTTAAACTTTTTCAGCCTTACACAACAAAGAGTATATTTTGCAGCAAAAGGGGCAAATTCATCAGTTCATTAATAATGCAATAATTACTTTTTCAAATTTTTGTGTTTACTGATTACACTGTAGGAAGAAAAAAACACCGTTCCCTGAATGGCAGTCCTGGCAGCAAAGCATCTCTGACCCTTCAAAGGTGAAAGGGACGCTATCTGCAAAAGGGACATAAGTGAGATGCCTCAAACAGAACAGCTGTGCTGTGCTTCAACAACCAAATATTCCAAGGAACTGATTACAGGCAAGCAACTACAGTCAATCTCACTCTGCAGCTGCATGACCAGGGTGGCATCCACAAAGCCCCAAACTGGGAAAGGACTTCCACAGGCTGCAGATGAAAAATAAAGTTTCCATCTCATCCTAGGCTCATTTCTCTGCATTCAGCGCTACTGCAGAGAGTCTTTTGTTCTTTCTAATCTCAACAAGCAGGTTTGGGAGCCCCTCCATTCTAATCTTACCTCTACAACATTCCAATAAAATCCTTTTTTCTGTCTGTTATCCTCACTGAAGGGGTCAGGTGGGAGAGAAGGGAACAGCCCCTCTCCATTCAGTACACATGTAGGGCAAAAGTAACCTCTTTTGTGGAGGTAGCTGGGCCAAGACAAAACCACACCGGGAGCACAAGCAATAAAGGTGAAGGAGTTAATTCCCTCGTATTTGATTTGATGCATTTTGGCTGGGGCTTATGCACAATAATAAGCAAAAGCACAGAGAAAAATCCAGCCAATTTCTAAATTCTTATGGCTGTTCTGTTCAGATCGTGTTCTTGGGAAATCCACTGTGTCAGAGTTATGTATGACTGCGTTATCGATTTCATTTTCCAACAAACACCAGCACCCAAAACATTAACTTTTTACTCCCATCAAAGAGCATGTTCTATCTTTTTAAATGTATATATTTAAAAATAAAACACATACGCACATTCTAGACTTACAGAGACATTATATAGTAGGCTTGCCAACACAGGGCTGCAAATGTAGGACTTCAGCACCTTTAGAAAACCTTCATTTTACATTTCATTTTACATTTGCTCATCTTGTCAGGCTTCCAGAGGGACTCCGCATGCCCACACCACAGGAGACTGAGCCCCTCTTTACCCTGCAATTCCATATAAACTGCCACATCAACATACAATAAAAGTTATTGTACCATTACCACATCAGTGATTAAAAGCCCTCAAAAGTAAATGTTTTTTTCTTCATCATGACACATATTCCCTGAATCTTTCCATCTGGCTCCTTTAGTCCACTTCTATGGCTACTCATAAATGATATTTCTTCTGGCCTGCTTCCTAGAGCCAGATTCTACTGGCTTCTGCTGTTTTGCTGTATTTTTCTCCATATGAGGAATGGAAAACAGGCTTCCAATCTTTATGGTCAAGCTACAGTTTTGGCCTGAGTTATACATAGCTCGTAACAGATCCAAGAATATTTTACTTAATCATTAGATTAATTTTGTCTTAGTTGGTTACACCTTAATTAATCTCAGTCTCTTGCATCACAGAACTTCAAGGTATTTGTCTATTTTATTATAAGCAGAGAATACAAGATAGGTTACGCTGAACTCTACGAAACCATAATGAAATGCTTGTACAATGCCAAAATACCTTAATTCCATGCAGTAGCCATCAGCGTAGCTCATTCAACCACACAATCTAGCTTTCAGATTATTTATGCTCTATTTATTGGCAATGCTTTTCAAGACACTCTTCCCCTTCATCTGAATACAAAGTGGGCATGGAAGGGTAGAAGTTTGAAGAAAATTTAATCCTAATCCCCACCATTACCTCTTCCTTCTCCCAACATATTGGGAAACCTCCTTTTCCCAACACTTTCTTAGTCTTCACACAAGTTGTAAGGAACAGGGAAAAGTGCACGGAAGAACGTGCTTCCCTAAAATCCCTCATCCTATGAAATCATCACACAGGCTACAGTGCAGAAGAAGAGAGCAGAGCTGTTGCTCAGTCCTCCCACTTCCATCAAAACTGCATCTGTAGTTGAAATGTTCTTGAATACAGAGTTTAAAACTCTTCAAAAGTACCACAAATCTTGTAAAAGTTGCTACCTATGTTATTAATGATAATTTCTTCTATGGTTTCCACCATTATACTTCAAACTACTTTCACATCACTATTTCTTCTTGAGAAAGACAGGTGAGTTGTTATATTAACTGAACACTCTATCTCATGCTCAGCCTGGAAGTCAAAGTTATTTATTGGACATTTAGCTCAAGTAATTGAGTGCAAGAAGTGCTTTAGAGTATCTTATTGCCACATGTGAAAGATAACAGTGAAATTCCCACTGCTTTCAAGTAGAATTAGCTACTATTCAAATAATTTACCTCAAAGGATACCATTTGTAAAAGACTGTAAAACGTAATATAATAGATACACAAAGTTAATCAGCAGACTACAGATCAAAAAGGCTAAACAATGCTTCTAACTGAAATTCAATCACTGAAGAAACTGAAAAGAAACTTCACAAAAATCACAGAATCATGGAATGGTTTGGGTTGAAAGAGACCCTAAAGATCATCTAGTTCCAACCCCCCTGCCATGGGCAAGGACCCCTTCCACTAGACCAGGTTGCTCAGTCCTGTCCAACTTGATCTTGAACACTTCCACGGATGAGGAATCCACAGCCTCCCTGGGCAACCTGTGGCAGAGTCTCACTACCCACACAGGAAAGAACCTCTTTCTTAGATCTAATCTAAACCTCCCCTCTTTCAGTTTGAAACTGTTACCCCTCATTCTATCACTACACTTCCTGACAAAAAGTCCCTTCTTGTCTTTCCTGTAGGCACCCTTTAAGTACTGAAAGGCCACAGTAAGGTCTCCCCAGAGCCTTCTCTTCTCCAGACTGAACAACCCCAACTCTCTCAGCCTGGCCTCACAGCAGAGGGGTTTCAGCCCTCACATTTCTGTGGCCTCCTCTGGCTCCCCTCCAACAGGTCCCTGTCTCTCCTGTGCTGAGGACTCCAGAGCTGGACCCAGCACTGCAGGGGGGTCTCCCCAGAGCAGATCAGAGAGGCAGAATCCCCTCCCTTGGATGGAGCCTGCTGGCCATGATGCAATTGGCTTTCTGGGCTGTGAGCACACATTGCCAGACTATGTCCAGCTTTTCATCAACAATACTGCCAAGTCCTTCTCTGCAGGGATGCTCTCCATCTACTCATCACCCAGCCTGTATTTGTGCTCATGAAACAGTATTTTGGAATGTGTTGCCTTATTGACAAGAAATTACTATCACCTGCCTTTACCTTTAGTTGTTCCAGTAGTAGTTACTGCTGTTTATTCTGAAAGCAGGTATCCTCATGTAATCTTGGGTATGGGTGCTACTCTATTCTCACCATCTTAATGCTGCATGCTTTATACAAAAGGCATGTGGGCTGAAACTATACACAGTGGACTACCTGCCTGATAGTCTGATAGACTGCAGGCTTAGAAGAGTCCTGGTCACTAGAGAATGCCTTCCTTCCCACCTGCCCTTTGGAAAGACACTACAAGCACAATCTTACAGGGATGACTGGCTCCTAGCAGTTGCCTTTCAACAAACACCAAGTCTAAGAGAGGTCTTGGGGATCACCTGTTGAGTCATGACTGCAGCATCTCTCCCAAGAAAAGGCTGTGTCAGCTCTCAGATGCTTCAAAAGTAGCACCTTATCTAGTAAAAGCCTGTCTGGATCTCAAGGTCCCTGTGTGGCTGGGAAACATGGTGCTGCCACACTCCTTGTGTCCCCTGAACTCCTGAGGATATGCCTGTGGTGGGATTTCTGCATGCAGTTATTGACTAAAAATGCCTCACATCTCTGACCCCTTTGCATAGACACCACCTGGATACAGCAAAACCTCTACAGCACCCAGTGGGTGAACAAATCCCTGAAGGTTACAGCAAGAGTCTAAATCTGGGAGAAAAAATAAACCTCTGCCAAGCATTACAAGCATGCAGTGTAGCATTCTTCTGGATAAAATACATCTCTTGACACCACGTGGATGGGAATTCTAAACTATGGGTTTGGAGAAGAACAATGTCTTTGAAGAAAACAGAAATATTGGAGCAATCAAGTCTCAGGGATCTGAATGTTCCCCACCATTTAAGGTCAGCTAATAACACTAAAGGATGTCAACTTCATGGAAAAGAGGGGAAGTGGGAAAGTACCTAGAGGTTAAAGGTACCAGACTTCTCCATCTGACTCTGGAAAGGACAAGGAGAAAAGGCAGCAGCTTGTCAGGGAGCTGGCTGCCTGTCTGTCCCAAGAGAAATCCTCATCTGCAGGTAGTGGAGGCTAGAGTCCAGCAGAAGTTGCTTGAAGCTTATGAGTGCCTTGTAAGTGCCTTGAAGGTTCCTTCAGAGCTAGCTGAAGTAGCAAAGCAGGACCATAAGGAAGATGACGTGAGGGGGAATAAAAAAACAAAGAAAAAGAAAAGGAGGGGGGGGTGGTCTAGAAAGGTCAACATTATTTTGAAAATTCTAAAATGGAAATGTGAAAGTCCAAAATACTTTTCCTTCTTTTCACTGTTTTTGTAATCTACTAATGGAGAGCACATTATCTGTGTGATCTAGTTTATACATATTTTTTCCTTTCCTTATGAAAATGTTGAGATTTTTACTCCTTACCCCATAGGTTAGAAATATAGGATAGAAAACACACCCTCATTAGGGCATCTGACATTTTATCCAGTGGTCTGACTATTCTAATGGGGTCCAATTCTGATGTTATAGTCTTTTTTTTTTCTTTTTATGTTTGTCTCTCCATGGTCTAATTTTCCCTGTGTAACTCCTTATTCTCACTGCGTCTTGTTAATAGAGAAGCTAGATGATACTAATGATAAAGCGTGTCTAACTCACTTTTCATCTTGTTGGGAAAATGGTATTTTCTTTCCTTGTGTCTTGCACTCTTCCTTCTCTCACACCCACACATACAGACAGATTTATCGGTCTGTGATAAAAAAGTGCAGTCCCTGTTCTGCAGATGAACAATAAATCCACAGCTGAAACAAAGAGCAACCTACTAAATCCCTCTGTTCCTAATTGGATCACACTCCCAACTATCTAAGCCAACAGGAATTTTCCCAAATGAAGTCAGATCTTTGCCCAAGTACTTATTGTCAATTCAGGAAAGCTCTCACCTTCTTGAAACGCACTGCACTCTGTTGTAACACTGAGTTGAGAAACTGTGTGGCAAGCGCTGAGGGTCCACACAAAAGAGCTACAGTACCTGGCTGTCATGCCAATTGCCTCAGCAGTAATTCTCTGCTAACATCTATTGCCTGGAATCATCTGCAGGCACCAGCTGTCAATGGGAGTTTTACATTTAGCCACAAGAAACAAATGCATCTGGACACCAGATTTCTTACAGCTTTGTCTAGCATCCATCATAACACTTTTTGGGAAAAAAAAAACCATACCCAAACAGCCTCCTGCTATGCAAAAATTCCTTCTAACATTTTGTCTTGCAGGAATTTCTGATTTCCAGTGCTTCTCCATCTCCATTTTCTTTTATGTAATCAGGGAGATTCTCTACACTTATAACCCCATTTACCAGTATTTCACCTTAGGCTGACAGTTCTCAAATAAAATTCTTAAGGCAAAGACTGACGCCAGAACCAAATGGCACACAGCTATCAGTGCTGTTCAGAGCTTAACAAAATACACTGTTAACTTGGCCGTGTAACAGTCCACAGAGGTTTATTTTGATGTTCACTACAGATGCCAGGAAACAATTGCTCAGGAGCCATTGATGTTTGGGGGACTGCACCAGCTCATGCACCTGGATGGGGCTTCCCGGGCCTTGTCTGGGATGGGGCTGTACACTAATCAACTGCCCAGCCCTTGAGTCCTCAGGCAGCTATGAGTGTCCTGTTTCCAAGGGTTAAACAGATTACGAGAGAACTTGAGGTGTTCTGAGAGTCAAGCTACTCCTACCTGCAAGATGCCAGCCTAGCTTTAAGACCTTGATCTTCAACATACCGCTCTAGCAAACGCATCCCTTGTGGGCTGTCGTAACCCATCATCACCTGCTTATCGTAACGCAGATCTACCACAGCTCGGCAATACCATTTATTTTTGAAGTTAAGCTTTAAGCAGTCTAGCATTTCCCCCTCCCCAACCTGCATTTAGAGAGCATACACAGAGAAAAGCAAAATCTTTATGAATCTGACTCTCGTTCTCTTCATCTCCTGGCAAAGAGGCTTTGGCTCTGCATTTCTACACTGTAGATTTTTCAGTATTGGCTATGATAGGCATAAATTATTTCAATTCCAGGAGCACTCCAATGATACAGACACAAAGGAAGGCACAGTCTTGTCCCTCAGTGCCAGCTGTCTGTTAAGACTTATCCTGCAATGCTACTCTGACAGGGCATTCCATGTAACTTCCATGCAGAGTCCTGCAAGACTACACTAAGTGCCAATGACAAAATTATTACTATCCATAGTACGCACATAAGGTGAGTCATATGCCAACTGACATACGTTTTGACAACCCTGCTTCTTCTTAAGGGTCTAGATGCTTTTTGCTGTTTTAAATAGTCTACAATGACAAAGGAAATTGCAAAGGTGTTTTTTAATTAAGAAACAGGAATATAGAGGATAGTAAAATCTGAGATTTGGAAAAACATGATCTGAAAAAAGAAGCTGAAGGAACTGGGGTTGTCTAGGTTAAAGAACTAAGGCAAGAAATCATATAGAAAATGCACCTATCAAAGAGCAAAGAATAAACTCTACTGTACATAGAACAAGAAGTAATAATTTTGAAGTAGGACTAGGGAAATTTTAGTCAGGTGCTAGGAAAATGAAACAAATTCACTTACGATACGGAGAGTGAAGAACTGGGAAAAAAATAATTAGAGAGGCTGCAGTATCTCCAACAACAGTCACAACAAGCAGCGGTTGTGGATGAGCGATGGATGGGTGATGCTGCCTGTCTGCCTGCCCAGCTTCCTCACTCCCTCCCAGATGAGCTTTTCTCATATCCACAATTCTGACATGGAAGAAGCGTCAGATGAGAGAAGGAAAATAAAAAGATCATTAGAGCACATACAATGCAATCTGCCACCAAAACTATGGGGGTTTCAATGCATAGATGTAAACATGCTGCAGAACAGTTGTAATACTCTTACCTATTTTGTGTTATAATTTGACTGGAAATGACAGTTTGATATTACATGCATGAGTACAGTTCCTCTACTCCTCCTCCGGGAGCATGTTATGAGTTGTATTATTGTCTTTGCATTCTGGTTAAGCTGTGTAGTGAGTTAAGGTTGGTAACCCAAAAATTAAACTACCAGTAAAAGATAAATCCAAATATAAACATGATTTTAGTGTCTAATCCACTCTTCAACATCTCATCTCTCAGCCTTCTTGACAGTTAGGACTCTGCCCCCCCGGAGTACCTTAGACAGTCAAGGATCTGCTTTGTTCTGGGCTTCTTGTTCACTGAACAACTAATGAGGTCATCTCACTATAAAGATCAAACCGGATGAAAAAGAAGAATGCACACAAGCTCACCTCCTCAAGTACAAGACATTTTTTCCAAGGTATTTACATGTCTACAAATGCAAACAGCTGCTCTTGTCCACTAGGGACCCAAGCAGACTAGATATCCAAGTCATATCCTTCTCTGTATCTTTGAAGCTTAAATACCTTGTTGAAATTTTATCCTGCATGTTCAATTTTATTCCTATCCCTGTCCAAATATAACTATTTAAGCATATGTTATGATTTAATTCATTGACTTGGGTTCTCCCAACCTTTGCAGTGATGATTTAATGAATGTCGGGACTCTTCTATTCTAGTGATCACTCAAGGTTAACACCTTGGAGGACATTCGCCCTCAGACCACAGGCGTTGCAGCTATGTATCCTAGCACTGTGTGCCAATTTAACTCAAGTGACTTTCACAAATGCAATCCCAAACTAACTGAAACATGGATTATTCCCTGTGCTTGCCCTGAACGCTAATTAAGAGAAAACACATTGAATTTTATGTGGAGAGCATATTTTCCCCATCCCTATTTTTAACTTCCAGTCATGCTAATCTTTATTATTTTCCTCCTGAGGCAAGAATAAAACATTGATCACTACTGCGTAGTTGCACAAAAAGATGATGGGTACAGAAACATCCCAAATCTGTGACCTTTGAGCCTATGTTTAGTGACTCTGCAAGCAAGAACTCCTCTCAAGAGCCATGTCCATGTCCATCCATCACAGGGGCCCAACAACCCATGCATTTCTAGAACCACAGGAATTTCTCTAAAGGCTGTCTGGCTTCTAAGCACTTGTATAGACTGAGTCTCTGGAGACTATAAGATTGGGTTTTTAAGTGCAGGAACTAAGACTATAGTTTTAGATACATATGGACAATACTTGGGGACAATATGGACATATTTATAATTACATGGAACTCCTGACTCCAAAGCCTATCTTTCCATTGTGTCCTTAGCAGATAAACAGGGATTCAGCTGAGTACTAAAGGAAAAATCTTGTGGGGGAGGGAGAGAACATCTCATTTATTGTCAGCTACCAGGCAGTTGGACCAGACAATTGTTGCAGGTCCCTTCCAACTGACATAGTCTAGTCCAGTCTATTCTAGCACTGGCATTCAAATGACAGCAAGTGATTTCAAATGGAATACTTCTGTGAAAAGTTGACATTTTACTGCAAGCTTTCTTAAAGGCCAGATGCCCCCACCAATTTCTGATGAGTAAAATCCAGAAAGAACTTTAATCCTTGGCACAGTCAGAACTTGAGGCAAAACAAATCCAAATTTCTTGCTGATTTTTAATGGAAAATATTTTCCTTGCACATTCCCTGAAGTTGTTTACAAATTCTTACATGGTTTTAACCCTTTTGTTAAAACCAGAGGGGTTCTGAAAGATTCTGAATTCTTACCAATGCAGAATTCTGGGTTAATGAAGTCCAGGACCCATCTGCAAATATGTAACCTGTATCATCAGGATGTTGTCCCCCTCCTAAAGAACTTCAATATAACAAGTTTTCCTATTATCTTAGGGTTAATTTCAGACATTCATGCCAAGAGTACAGGAAGGAAAGGGATGAATAAGCATGTCCAGTTAAAGAAAAAGAAGGGAGAAAGAATCACAGAATGTTAGGGGTTGGAAGGGACCTCCAAAGATCATCGAGTCCAAACCCCCTGCCAAATCAGGACCAAAACTAGGGCAGATCATGCAGAAATGCATCCAGACAGGTCTTGAAAGTCTCCAGAGAAGGAGACTCCACAACCTCTCTGGGAAGTCTATTCCAATGCTCTACAACTCTTACAGTAAAGTTCTTCCTCATGTTCTTCCTCTTCCTATTACAAGGCACAAGTGATAAGAGGTTGTCCCTGACTTCTTGATGCCCAGCCCTCATGGATTTATAAACATTAATTAGATCCCTTCTCAGTTCTCTCCTCTCCAAAATAAAAAGCCCCAGGTCTCTCAGCCTTTCCTCATAAGTCAGGTGTTCCAGCACCTTAAACATCCTTGTAGCTCTTGGTTGGACCCTCTCAAGTAGATCTGTCCCTCTTCAACTGGGGAGCCCAGATCTGGATGCAGTACTCCAGGTGAGGTCTCACCAGGGCAGAGTAGAGGGGTAGGAGAACCTCCCTTGATCTGCTGGACACACTCTTCTTAATGGACCCCAGAATACCATTGGCCTTTAGAAGAGAAGACAGGGGGCTCAAGATTGGATTGTGAAGAAGAAAACTGATAGGAAAAAGAGAGACACCACTCCAACTCTGCCAGGTGTTGGCATGCTTAAGGAGCCTCTTGGCCCTGTTTCTCTGCTGAAATTCGGTCCTTTTTGCTGACTTTAGAAATGAACTGAATGAAATATGAGCCATTCCATTCCAAAAGGACTAGTTAAAGGCACTGATGCAGGTTCAGGTTTGGTTTTATGGAGATTTAAAGGACTCAAATAAAAGATTAAAAATAAAAGAGATTGATTTTAAAACATACCTAGTATTGTGAAAGAGCTTTGGTACCTCAATGATCTTTTACTGCCTTCTATCAGAGAACACACGCGGGGCATTTTCAATTACTTTAATTACGTGTCAGGGTTATTGATGCACTGAACTCTGCCAGACATCCCACAACATTATCTTTAATCGCTAGCATTTTCTTATCTGTGTTCCAAGTAAAACTATTTCCAGTTATTTTATTGGATAAAAAGAGAATGAAATAGTGTTTTTAGATTGAGTTTTAAAAGATAAAAAGCTCAATTTTCTCACTCATCATAATAAAATAATTTTCATGCTGGCATTATTTACCTTTGTAAAACTTGAAAAAAATCTTTTTGGCATAACGCTATGACTACAGTTCCTGCAGTTTCTTTAATACCTTACAAGAGACCTTGAATCCCAGAAATTCAAGCTCCAAAGGAAACTGCAGTAACATTACCTCTCCTAGCAGTCCAGACTATCCTCAGATGCAATGGAGACAAAAAAAAAAAAAAAAAGGAACCAGTTACATTAATTTCCTTCTTCTTTCTCTCAGCAAACCATGAAAAGAGTCCCTGAAATATGGCCATCAGTGCAAATCAGCATATGTCCACCAAAGTTTTGGTGACTGAAATTCATAAACATGATTGCCAGAGGGTGAAAAGCTGCTCCAAGAAAGATTTCCGGCTGCTGGTTTTGGCATACAAAGTGGATGTGCCTAACAGCACTTGCATGTTGTGAAGTCAAGATCACAACACAATGAATTTTTCTGCAAGGAACTGCAGAAACTAAACAGGAGTCTGGGATTGACATGGCCCTGCACATCCTCCTTCAAACCTGTACAGAGTCTGATAGAGCAGAACAAGTGAACTGAGGGAACTGCATGTTTTGATAGAGGGATCAATACACTCCTGCTAGCTAGCAACAGGAATCCAAATTGCACCTACAGAAATAGGAGAAAGAAGGCAGGTGATGTTTGCACCATGTTCCTGTCTGGGAAACTCATTCAGGAGATGGTATGCCCATCCTGCAGCAGATGACCCATAGAACTTTGTCCTCTCTTTCATCAAGGCATATCATTTAGGGCAGACGAGGAAAGTAAGACAGAAACCAGGAAGTATTTCAGTAGCAGCTGATAAGACAGTATCTGAAGAATCACAGGAATTTCATATTTTACTACAGGTTTGGATTTAAACCTGTTTTTATGGAGGACAGTGAGTGCATCACCACATTACATTTGCTATATCCAACAAGCCCTTATCCAGTAAGATGTTTTATGGTTCTTACTGTATGATGCCACAGGTTACAGTTTATTAAGGACTTTACACAGAGGTCTATATAGGATCTGTGTCAAGAACTCAAACTACTTCTCCGTCCTTCTGAGACCAGGCACCTGCCAGGATCTGACCAGGAGGCAATGACAACTTGGGGGAAGCAGAATCTACCCTGAGCATAGACAACTTCTCTGATTTCTGCCTTGGGAAGCCTGCTCTCTCTAGAACTTATTAAAAAAAATGTCTTACTGAGGAAACACCAAGCAGCCAAAAACCACAGCATTCTGACACACTGCTGCACTAAAATCCCCAAACAGTGAGGTCTACTCTTCTGATAACCGAGATCCAAAATTCTACCTCATTACATATTCCTAAAGCACTTCACAATATTTATGTTATAATGGTGACAAAACATTTTGCTCCAAAATAGGTTTGATTTTCTGCCATGCTCAGTACTACCATTGAAGCTACTCCAATTTACAAGACACAAAATAAGCAAATGTCATTGTCTGCCTGCATAGATCAGGTGAACTACAGGTCCCTTGTTTTCATCAGCCTGTCAGCATCAGCAGGAAACAGGAAACTCCCACAGTTGCCCTCCTGCTAGTTGACAGGTATGATCACTTTTGTCCAGCAGTATGCTGCATTCCCAGGCATACAGATGTGGCTTTTTCCCTTTTCCCAGGTTGTCTTCTTCTCAGTTCAATGAATACCCCAGCCAGAGAGGAGATCCTGGGAAAACATCACAGTCCTGGTGACCAGAGAGCTATTCTACACCCAGAGAGAAATGCTGTGGCCAACTAGCCACAGGAGCCTGCAAGCAGGTATTCCTGTCCAAAATAAAACTCAGTCTCCTTTCAGCTATATTTTTCCAGCTGCAGCTACATTAAAAACAAACAGAAACAAACCAAAACTACCAAAAAAAAAAAATAAATCATAAAACACCAAACAAACCACACCTCAATATTCTGCAGCACAGCTCTTCACAGATTATGAGCTGAGCTGAATTAACGGGATGGTATTTTAATACTCTACATTGTTTCTTGGTTGCTGAATAAGACAACAGAAGGAAGGAAGAAGAAAGCAAATAGACAGATCAGGAACAAATTGTTGCTGTTGACCCCCTCAGTGCCCTGGATATTAATGATCTCACATTACATCACCTCAGCTTCATACACGCAAAAAAAAGAATAAAGTACCAAGGATAATGTGTGCTACAAACAGTATCAGTTGGAATTCTCTCATCAGCATTTCTTTTTTATTAACAAATGAACTTTTATTTCTTCTAACGACTTTTTAAGCACAATCAGCGAGGGCATTACCACCATCTTGAAGTCATTCTAGTTACCCAACTTGCTGTTGATTTTACAGGATTTCATAGGTAGTTCACATATCCTTAAAAAGAGAATAAATTTTTGAACACCAAATCTTGGCTGAAGCTCTGCTTTCTTCTGGCAATATTAAGAGATAAGCATGCAGCCTTCCCCCTCCCTCCATTTCAACTGCTGGGAAAGTCATGTCCTGAGCTCAACCAGATGTACCTCTTTTGTCTGAAAACAGAAGAATAAGGTAAGAGTACATTTTTATACAAGAAAGGAATATAGTTCAGGAGAAGAGAGCAGTGAGATTGAAATTTGCACAGATGTACAGGACTGGAATTACAGCTTCCCAGTTATCCCTACAAAGCTGTGAAATCATCATTGTTTAAATTCCTTTATATATCAGGGAAGCACATGATATGAAATGAAGAAAGAAAAGCTCAAAAAGAGGCACCCTGTAGGGAAGGACACCTCAACCTGTTAACTCTCCCAAACACACTGCTCAGCCAGCTCACTGCCACTCACCAGCTAACTCTTTGCTCTTTCTAGAGCAGAGTACAGTGCAAGGGAAAAAGAGACCTCTCTATCTTCTACAATCCTTATTAATGTTTTTCTCTCAACAGCAAACTATTATCATTTCCAGTTCTCCCAGCAACAGCAGCCTCATTTCATTTATAGAAGAGTAATTCCCACCCAAACATAAATAAGTGGCAAAATATAAAAAGACTGTGTGATGCAGTTGTAAGCAAAGTGGAACAGGAGCAGAGATAAGGAGACAGTGCCACGGACGGAAACGCAAGTCCAGTGTGATTTCAGTACACAGCCAAGAGAAAAAGCCAGACCTAGACATCTAGTTAATACTCTGCAGACCATAGTTTGATATTGGATGTGATACACAGACTGCATTTGCCAAGACATCTTGTAGATAAGTTAAATCCTGTAAATTTTAGAAAAAAGAGCAGAGAAAGTGTGCTGTACAGAAGGGAATTTCAGTCTAACTTGGCAGGAACACAGTTCCCTATCACTTGTTTGCATGAAAACTAAACATCAAAGTGAAAAAAATATATGGTTGTGTGTGTTTGTTTACATTGTTTTTCTTTCCTCACAAAACCACGGAAGTCAGTATATTTATAGCAACATATTGAAGTAATAACAAAACAATGACTTTTTTATAAGACTTGTGTTTTCAGAAGCTTTCAGTCATTGTTTCCACAGTTATCAAACACCACTAGGGCAATCTGAACTCTCCTGAGAGCTAGCAGCGTTTAGCTACAGCAGGAGTTTGCCTTTCAGACTGTTTGAGCTGGCAAGGTAAGGACCTCTTGATCACATCCATTTTCTAATTGACAAATGATAAGCAACTGTAAGAGGAGAGGGGAAAAAAAAGAAAAAAAAAAAAGAAAAAACAAACATCAACCCCCCAAAAACACTTGAACTGCATTCATTTAGTAGCTGAGGAACTGCATTAGGAAAGAATCCATCAACAAAAAACAGGTAATAGAGGATTAGCAGGGGAAATAATTATGTCAATAATTAAGTAGTGAATAGCTGATTGACATCACAGTAAAGACTCAGCCGAGACATGCAAAATAAGAAACCTGCCTCCAAAGCAAATGAACATCAGGCCTGTGTGACACAATGTGTGTAAAATCATTCACAAGAGAGACTATTAATCATGTAAAAAAATGCAAGCTATTTTGCAAAATGAAGTTTTGCACATATTTAGCTTATTTCTAATCAAGTGTAATACTTAACTACAGATTTCAGAATAGTAATACACTTCAGGCTTTCTATTCCACAGGGGACAATAACTATTGAACACAAATCTTCCTCCCCTCTGTGTTTGTTGTTGTAATATGTTCAAGCCTCACAGGAATAACACTCAGAATTACGATCTTCAGCTTGCAATGAGAAATCGTTAATCAGCGTGCAGGACCAGGACTGGGCCAGGGCAAAGGCTGACCCGCCTCAGCACCCCATTTCTGACACTGACCAAGAACAGAGTAAGATATTCCCAGCCACATGAAACCTTCTGGAGTTTGAATTAACTGAGAGCAGATTTTTTCCACAGTAGGAATAGAAACCTGTAAAGCCATAGGAAGGGGACAATTCTTATTAACTGCTCATATTCTTTCATGTTTGAAGACAGCTGACACTAAGCTGAGAAATAATGGAAAACAAGCCCGACCTTGTTTTGCATTGTTTTCGGGCACATCAAGGAGATAGGCTTATTCCTGCAGCAACAAAAAATTAGTTTCTAGGCTATAACTCCTCCTCATGATTTTCTGAAGGACCTAATTTCCCTCCCTTCTCTTTCTGCCAGGTGGTAGAGGGTGGAAGCCTAGGCAGGTCTGGCTCAAGACATCAACAAGGTAGGTACTTGCCTGGGAGAGGTGTCTGCCTGAAGGAGCAAAGATGTCCCCATCCTACTATCTCCTTTGCCTACCCAAGAGTCCTGACAATCAGAACTGCAAGGACTGCTTGGATCAGGCCCAGACAGCTCCTTCCAGCAGCAGCAAACACACCACAGCCCTCCCCTTAACCCCCCAGCACTGGAAACGGTGTGTTACAGTAATAGTGCAGTATTATGGAATCATATTTGCTGCCTTCTGTGCATGGAAACAACTGAGGAGCAAAGAGGCATTTTCTCTGCTGATGGCCTGACTCTCAAGCAGGGTAATAGGTGGCTGCTGATGACAGAGGACTCACTAATGGGCTCTGGCCTCAGTATTTTTAGGTGTTGCGTAAAGACTTTGAACCTTAACTGAAATATCTGAGGATCAGGCCAGACTCTGCGAGCCACATAAGATCTGTAATACTAATAAAGATCTGAGACTCATTTTTAGAGGCCAGTCTGATGAATATGGGTGGAAAGCAACAAACAATATTTTATGCAATAATATTAACATCACAGTTGGCTCTTGGAAAACCTTGCTGAGATTCTGAAATAATCCCACAAAATATTTTAAGTTGTCATTGTGGAAAAGTTCAGAACCATACAACAATTTAGCAGCTAAGCCACAGCATCAATAAAAGCAAAAGAAACTAAAGCGTATCAACAATATCTGACATAGTTTGGTTGTGAATTAATATCAGATGTCTTAGAGTGACTATGCAGCATCAGATCATGTGAAGAACCTCGACATGACCTGAAAGCATCCTACAGAACTTTAAAGTTCATTTGTAAAAGAAAAGCTCTGAAGCCCAGGTTGCATTTGGTTTCGTGAGGTTGATTTGGGAAAGAACAGAAATGTGATACCCTGATAAATAACCCAGTGAAAGCTGGTTCATTGGGACAGGAAGTGAGTGCTTACAGCTTTAGGTGTCAATAAATAAAAGTCAAATGTGTCTTTGTTGTGTCAGCTTAACCTTTATGGTTATTTTCATCTACTTGTGTAAATATAAATACTTAGGCTGTAAAGAGCACAGCTCTAAGTGCAGTGTAGCATTGCTCACACTTGCCACTCTGCCTGCCCTGACCCAAGGCTGGGCACTGG
Source organism: Todiramphus chloris collaris (assembly GCA_025345505.1). Taxonomy (NCBI): domain Eukaryota; kingdom Metazoa; phylum Chordata; class Aves; order Coraciiformes; family Alcedinidae; genus Todiramphus; species Todiramphus chloris. The sequence continues at coordinate 7,991,486 of JANVCC010000057.1, read as the reverse complement.
TATGAGCCTTGAGTGCTGGTTCTGTTTTTAAAATCACTGTGTATTCTCCACACATTAGAGTACAGTTTGCCCCCACTCTTACTGGTGTGGTTTACAGTGGTACTATTCTGGGAATCTTGAATGGAAAAAATGAAAAGCCCATAATTTACCTTCTGCAAACAGCAGCAGCAGAAACATATCTGCATTAAGAACTCATTTTAAAAGTCTATACCTCTAATTTTGGTGTATATATTTTCTGATAAAGGGTTTTTTTCCTCTTCTCACATCAACCTAAGACAGTACTCTTTCTCTCACTATTTGTACAAGCACTAGTATTAATTGCAAGTAGCTCTGGAATTACAGTCACTTCACAGACAGACATTTCATAGAATGATAGGACAATATTTCTGGGTAACTTTTTCCTCTTCAAATATTTTATTATAGTTACAAGACAGATTTTAAAACATCCACCTCCAGATATCAATATTGGAATTTCAACTACTGTTTACCTAATTCTAGGCATTTAAGTTAGAAAACTACATTTTTAAACCTACTCTTCCTTATGATCATGCATAGCTTCTGGTTTACTGGTTGGCACAAGGTTCTTCTACCAGATACTGACTGTAGATATCCAGCCTGCTTGGTTATTTCATTTTGCCTGGTCATCAGCTTCACTTTTACATCATTTGCTAACCCAGGTGCATTTGATGCAGCTGAACTTAAGTCCTTTATCATGTACTGCATGTTCTCCGGTCGTCTTATGTCCTTTTTATTTCTTCTGGTTTTATTAGGTGTCTGTTGCAACTGAATATTTTACCCCGAGGAGTTTCAATTATTTATGAACATCGAATATTTGCTGGGTTTCACAGTATATGGTTTCCATTACCATCTAAATGACTTTGCACATGAACAGAATAATCTGTGCTTAATTTTCCAAGTTCTTTTGTAGATCTGTTTAGAGTTCCCAGTTCATGTTATTTCCTTCCTCAATCATCAACTTTAATTGAGTTTTATGTCTTTTATGAAAGAAATTGAACTGAGTAAGGTGGCTTGAGTTACAACCTCCTCCTAAGTCCTTGCTTTACTAAATCGAGCTCTCATAAAAAAAAAAAAAAAAAAAAAGAAGAAGAAAATCTTACATTTAAAAAGAAGGGGCTACTCTCTACAGACTTCTAAGAGATCTATATTCTTTCACCTGATAAACCAACAACTTGTAGGTTCCTCAGGTATATTATGGACATGATGCGTTCATCACAACCATGGTGCTATTTCAAAGCTAGATTTCAAACTACTTACTGTGACATGCAGCTCTTTACATCAATACTGAAAATTATTTTAGCAGGACCATTCACAAGACTTGATGCTCATAAATTTAAGAAAAGAGTTCATAATAACTTGTGATCCACTGATCTTTCTCTTGAAATGCTGCCAACATTTCACAAACATGAATGATGATACCCAATTTCAGCCTGCTTCAAAATAGGTAAGTAAAATGGTTCCAAGAACCAATATCTATTTTAGACTATTTTACCCTGGCTGAATAAATGAAAACAAGGAACACAACTTTTTCCTCTGCCCGAGCAACACAATTTTCATACAGTTATGAAGCAGAAAATAAGGTGATTTCACCAAAATTTTACATAGACAAATTCCATTTATATGCACTTATAAGAACAAGCATCACTACTGATGTCAGTACAAGTCAAATAGTTTTAACCATACCTTCTCCAGTGACAGCCAGCCCTTGCTTTCCAGCCTCCTGGGCTGCACCCCAGCAAGTCTTTCTCCTCCTTCTTTTCAGTAATTCTAGAACAATTAACCGTTATGCAGCAAGATTATCATCTTTAGAGCCCAGCCAGCTGTGGAAGAAACTGTTGACCGTGCACAGCTGACCAGCCAATCCACAGCCAGCCAGAAATACCTATGTACATGGTATAAAAGACAACACGCATTCACATACAACTACAAGCAACTGCTATTTACACACCAAACCCAGCAAGTGACAAACCCAAGCCCACTAAGTCACACTATCATTGTCTGTGCTTAGTCTAACACACTCAGCAACCCAGGAAGGGATGAGGAGTTTTCTATTATTCAGACAAACATCCATCTGTCAGTACATTAGTTTAATTAACTTGTCTGAATCCCCCAACTCTTTGTCTAATTTCCACTGGTATTTTTTTGGATGATATAATTGGGAACATTTCTGGGATCCTACAGCATAGCACCTGGCAATTGTTTTAGACAGTTTCTTCTCTTTCAGTACATGACCTTAGTTTAAAGCAGAAGTGAGATCAAAAAGGACTGGAAGAGAAATTACATCCTACTTCCTCTCCCTTCAACAGCACTGTCATAAAGGTTTGACTCATTTTGATACCAAAGTACCTAACACCAATTATAACTGCCAGCTTCTACCAGAGTAAACCCAAAACCTATTAAAAACAGACACACACTTAAACCATAACCCTCTGTTTCCCAGTGCCCCAAATAGCGATGTCTGCTGATTCCCTGTTTTCTTCAATTCACCTCCACAGCCACCATAAACTGTATGGATCGTCTCATATCCAAATCCTCTCTTACTATGCAGAAGCTTGATATTTGAATTTCATTTCCTGTACTCTTCTGTAGGAAATAGGATAAATAATTACAAGTATCACTGCTCTGCACATGAACAGTCACGATCAGATAGACTGAAGTGTGTAGTTCATCCAGGTAAGCACAAGGCCTCTCGGAGGCAGATGTAAATTAGAATGACAGGAAGACCTAGTGTGTGTGAAATGGGAACAGGAATGCATAAAAAAAATGTTACTTCAGCTTACATTAGATTTGAGATAAACTTCTTAGGTATTTTAAGTATTTTTCCTATTTAATAGGTAGTGCTTGTTTTCATTCTCATGGTCCTGTGAAACAGTACTGGCTTCTGAAAAAACACGAAGTTAAATGTGTGTAACCCCAATCGAGTGCCGGAGACTGCCACCCGATCTGCCCTCAAATACAAGCATTCCTGAAGACAGGAAAGCTGTGTAGAAAAACCCATCAAAATTATCTCCTGAACATACCAAGGATGAGTACTGTTGAGATGGAGGAGCACAAAGATAATACGAGTCTGAATGGAAGGAACACACTCTGAATCAGAGAAGAGTCCTTGATGTGAAATAGTCCTGACTATATCTGGCCTGCATAAGGACCAAGCACCTGATTACGAAGGCTAGCTAAGCATCTACCAAGCAATTAGCTGGACATTTCTGCCTTTCCTAGCGTAATTCAATTTACAGTGGTTATTTTTCCTTTAACACTCTTGTCTTCATAAACATCTGTACATTTTGTATTTTGTAAATAAACCTTATTACCTTTTACCATAGCTGGGCTTGGATAGGTGAGTTTTCAGATCACTGACCTCCAGCAAAGCACTGGAAATTGCAACTATGACAGCTCTTTCAGCAAGCACGGGCCACACCAAGAACCAGGAAGCCCAGAAGAAGCTGGTGTCTTTTGGTGTCCAACAAGAGCTGGGGAAGATGTCTAGTAGGCACCAAGTCAGCAGGTGAAATGCTCATGATACCAAGTAGCTTTCAGTAGTTTTCATAACAAAGGGCTTCACTTACCTAATGCATCCCATAAATAGAAACTGACAACGAAAGAAAACACTTAGGGGGAAGGAGTTTGCATTAACAGAGAAGTGGGCTTGTAATATTCAGCAAGTGATTCAAGTTGTTGTGACCTTAGATAGTCTCATGCCCTCCTCACCTGTCTGCATGATTCCCCACAAACTGGGAGACGGCATCACTTGGGCAGAACTGAAGATACCAGAGCAAGGGAACGCCTTTTGTTCCAGCAATCCACAAAGGTAAAAATGTTCACTTATACTAAAAAGCCACAGACGGAATCCAATTAAAGAAGTCTGTCTCTTATTCTATACCATGAAATATCTAAAAAGACTAAGGCTCAAATATCCTTAGAGCAAAAACTGTATTTAATGTTATCTTTTTTTGTGTATTGATGATATAAAACCAAATTCAACCTTTATTTAGCTACTTGCAACAAATGGCGCATTCTTTATAACAAATAACTATGTATTGGAAAAAATCCTAAATTTATCACTTTGATCCTCAAGCTGCTAACACTTAGGATGTACGCAACTAATAAGTGCTTGCAAAACTGACAGACGCCTTGTTTATATAAAGCTCATTAAATTGCTTCTGTTCTCCAGATGGATGGCTTAAGTCACTCCGGTACAAATCTCAAAGAGCGTAACTGTGTGCAGAATCTGCTATCTTAGGGATTAACTGTGAATCCCTTAAAGGCAAACTAATACTGCTGAAATAATGATCAGGAGAACACTCGCAGGAGACATTACGGAATTGTCCACACTAGTTTACAACAATGGTCAGGAGCTCTTTGACATGCTGTATGGCAGAAGTGGACTGTATGTTACCGAATAAATACTCAAGAGACAGACTAACAATTTATACATAGAATTAATATTTACTAAAAATTCATTACACTAAGTGAGCTTTGCTTTATCCAAATAGTGGCATCGTTTGATAAAGGAAATTTAATCAAACCACTTCTGCTGCTTTTTCTTTAATTTAAGCAGGAAAAAAAAAAAATCAACTCATGATGAGCCTGTGTCTCTGAAAGAAGTGAGGCATGAAACATCCCACTGTTACACAAACTGCTCATTCCCCAGTTATTTGCCTAGCTGTCTGGATACAGAGAACACTCTGCAGAAAGAAAACAGTTGAGATAGCTGTCAGCTAATGCCTACATTCAGTTCTGGAAGAGGTGGGAACGGCACTTTGACAAACACTATCTCCCACTTCCCTGAACTCTGAAATAGTTTGAGGCCAGGGGCCCACAGGAGAATCTTAGTAAGAAAAACCAAATTATAGCCAATATTCTGTTTTCTCTTAGCATTTGTCACATATTCATGACTGCACTCTTTGTTATCAATAGACAATTAACCAGTTGTAGTCTACTGTAATACAAGCTTTGGTTTAGCATGCAATCAGACTGACGTTGAAACAGTAATCGTTTGCTCTGCACTACTGACATGCAGAAAAAAAATAATCTTGGAACATCTGTGGAGATTGTACTGACTGCGCCCTAAAATGCTCTTCTTCCGGCTACTTTTGTATAACAGGTGCACAAACAGCAGTTAAGCACTGATAAATTGTGTAATTCTCTTTCATACGCGTCCAGTTGACAAAAAAAAACCATATGCTGAATGGCTGTAACTGTGTCCAGGATATCTGGCTTCCTTAGGTCTCTGTCAAACCTGTTGGAAATTCTATATTAAATTAACTCCTTGGGCTGGAATAAAATTCCCATCTCATACACAGAACAAAAATGTTTAAATGTATGGGTTTTATAAAAAAAAAAAAAAAAAAAAAAAAAAAAAAAGCCTTTCTGAGACCAAAACATTTGAAGGTTACAGAAATAATGTTATTATGCATGAAAAATGTGCAGCACTTAAAAGAGGAGCAGTAGACTTTCCTGTCCTGAGACATCACCAGTTCAATCACCAGGAAGATCAAAAGCAGCTATTTGCTCAAAGTAATGGGCTGCTTCTATAAAATTTTTACACATCACTGATTTTGCCATTCCTACACCTCCGCTCCTGAAAACTCAGCAATTGACCTGATGATCCATCAGGACAGCTGAAGAATAGACTGTTGTTTGTACACAAAATATGCAATCGTGGCCTAAAATATTCAGTGCACACAAAAATGATTTTAAAATATTTTATTTGCTCAGTAGCAAACATCTTCTCGGAATAGAACGTGCCTACGGCTTTTCATAATCTTATAAGTACAGCATTGCTTTTGCTCAGGAATGAAGTGTTGTAGTGATAGAGTAAAGGATTTGTCATTCTCCAGTGTTTCATTTTTATGAACCTCCGAAAGGTTCCCAGCAGTCGAGCTTCTTATCAACCAGCTGCAGAAATCTACAGCTTCGTTTTGAAACTCCTGGTTGTCCTGTGCCTCAAAGTTTCTTGCAACCATCCAAGATTACTGTTCATTATAATAAGGGCCAGCGTTCAACTGGCCAGGAACAGTAACATGGGGGTTTTCAATAATTACCTACAAAGCAAAGGCCAGAGTTCTTTGTATAGCTGGAGATAAAAGGGTTTGGTGAAGAAGGCTGGGGGAGAATGTTAAAATGTTTGCTTATGCCCTGTGTACAGCCTTTTAGGCAAAAAGACATGTGACTAAAGAAGGCCTGTGAGCTATTGCAACAGGCAAAAATAGGATTAGGAAGAGATGAAAAATTAAACAACGTGCATTAATACTTGCCACAATGCCACTGACAGGACACAGATTTTAATATAATTCTTTTTTCATGCCATTTAAGAGGGGAAAAGGAGGAAAAAAAGTAAGTATACTGGGAAAAAAAAAACTCATGAGAAGTTTAATTGCAAAGGGAACAGATGTTATTATCCAGTGACAGCTGACCAGTCCACATACCTACTGCAGGACTGCTGCCATACAAAGTTAATGAGACTTTCAGAACTGTGCAGATCATTATCCCCAAAGGAAAACATATTTAATAATTCAAATATTCATTTCCCCACAATGTTTAAAAGGAAATCTCAAGGTGCAAGGGCCACATCTGAAAGCTGCCACTACTTCATCCTGAACAGCGTTATTATGGCAGCTGTCTGCCAGACTTCAACATATGAAACAATTCTGATTCAGTAGATTTTTTCAAGTTTAGCAGTGATTATTTAAAAAAAAAAAAAAAACAAAAAAAAACCCCAGCTTGCTCAGTCTACCATTGAAATTGCAGGTCAGGGTCATTCTTCTCTAGATTTACTAGTTTTAGGTGCCTGGGTTTTAAATTACAGACTGTCCAACTCCTTATTATGCTGGCAGCCTCACAACAATGCATAGTGCTCAGCTCCCATGAAATTCAGGTATGGGCTATTTGACACATATTATACAGAAAGAGATAGCTCCCCTGAAGTAAGTGTCTATGTAAAAACTTGTTACTACTTCTAATCTTTCAATTATCCTGCAGTATCTCCTCTCTTCCTCTCTCTCACCACATCACAAGATTAAATACAAGTTTCAAATGACATCTGACAACTTTTCTCAGGTTTTTGTCATCTCTCTTGCATTGCTCAATAATTTTTCTCCCAGTTCGGTAATTATTTTTCCACTTGCCAGTAAGATGCCTGACATTATTTATTCCTAAAGACTCCAGTCTTCCTTGCTGCATGGAATTAGTCATTGTGATATTGAATACCTTTCTTTTTCCAGGAAAAAATAAAACACTCCTCTGCTTAATTAAGTCCATTAGGTTTTTGATTTATATAAAAAATAATTAACAGTAGAAGCTGATGCTGAAAAAAACCACCATAGTCCACTTCAAGACAGGGGCATGCAAAAACTGTGACATGGATGTGCTTTTCTGCCCAAGAAAAGAAATTTTCATACAGTTATCTCCAATGCAGAGTACACCACTAAAGGCTAATGCCACAACAGCACAAGTGGAGGGACAAGGCGGAATAAAACTTTGAAGCAGCCCAATTGATGAAGGCACACAAACCTTGCCAGGCATTATCACTATGGAGAAAAGGCACAAACCTTTTAGCTCTTTTCTATCTGCTGCTAGATGCTCACAGATCTCATAGAATATCAGGTATTTTCCTCTTGTTTTTAGACCTTCTGGTTTTCACTTAAGCAGTTTTAGATTTCTAAGTTTAACAGTTATCTGAACTATTAACATACTAGGCAAGTGACAGTGTTCAAAATGAGCAGGACTGACAGAAATGAAAACTCTGCTATGAGTCGTTCACTGCTGTTCTTTTTAAGGACCCTCAATAGAACTAACTCTTTCCTGACTCCCTAGAAACAGCTCAGCCTGGTTTGGACGCAGGCAAACTCAAGACAAACATCAGAGGAGCTACAAATTCAGGATATGGCAGCTCAGCACTGGATATTAGTCCCCTTTCTCCAACGAGGGCAACAGTAACCACCCCAGAAAATCCTTCCTTTCCCCACCTCCCTCCCAGTTTTCACATGTGCTCCTGTGTCTATACAGTACTCATCAGGTGAAGGACAGGATCAGTGACATGATTAAGCATCTTTTTTTATAGTCTTTTTCAGATTGGAAAACAGTCAGGAACCCAGCAGTCCCAGTTTCAATCATCTGGACAGCCTGCCCAATATGGATTTGAAATATCTGGAGTGCTACCAGGCAGTTCATGTTAATATTCAGTAATCATGATATATGGTCACTATGGTCACTTCTACCATTTTTTTTTCCCCCTTCAGTTTCTACTTTCAAACCCTGCACATTTTTCTTGTTGTAAATTAAAGATACTTAAACAATATATTTTATGAGACCTAAACAATGTAGAAATGCATTGTGTAAGAGACAGTCAAAGTTTTAATATAGTGAATTGCTTGGGAAATGACAGTACGCCTAAAAAATATCCTCACTCCTCTTGAAATATACTTATTAGTGTCAAAACTAAATATGAGTCAACATCAGGGAACACCTCTTCTAACTCAGTTCTAACGGCAGTAGGTGCAAGCACGTAACAGAAGAATTAGTTGCTCTCTTGAGACTTGTGGCCCGCAGAAAATCTTGAGCATTATGAACACTAGGAACCAAACATTTAGTGACAAAAGCAGAAATAAAAGAAAGGCATTTAATTACAACAGAGTTAAGAATCTGCACACCAAGGAAGATGAAAAAGTTCAGGTACAGCTGTGGCTTTATGCAAGACTTCCCTGAAATGGAGTTTAAGCTGAGGAAACAGTTAATTACTTGAACTGGGAAAACGTAATGCCATGGCTGTTGGTTCCCTTCTTCTAGAAATGAAAAGTGCCTTAAAAACCTGGAACCAGAAAGCAGCTCTGGGTAGTTCCCAACTTGTATCACCATAAAACTGAGCTTATTAGGACTACATGTCTTCCAGCTAAGGGCAAATGCAGAATATTTCATTTCTCTCCAGTCTCTATGATATCGGTACTTTTTCCTTTTAAAACTGGGACTTGATCAAAAGAAATTGTGCCTGCAGGGAACCAAGGAGTTCCACAGAGTGCATTTCAGGCAGGCATCCATTCTCATTACGATGGGCACAGCAGGGGCTGGCCTCCAGAACCACAGCATCAATGTAAAAGGGCAATTAGATCATAAATTTAATTAAGAATCTCTGTATGCTTCTTACGTGTGCTATCCGATAGCACCTTACATGCTCCAAACACCAGAATGTTGTTGTTTGCCTCTGATAACAAGCAAAAGTCATCTCTGAGAGAACTAGAAACCTAACTCATAGGTAGGTGTTTGGCACACACAGATGATCTATTCAGCTGGCTTTCTGCCAGGCTGCCCATTTCTTTTTCTCTTCTAACAGGGGAGACACCTCAGTGGTCTATGAATTCAATCCATGAATAAAATATACAGTTTAACACACACATTTTCTGCAAAAATCTCATGATGAAGGACTATTTACATGCAAGTGTCTTACTAAGACAAACTTCTCATTTTAACTGTGGTGTTACTACAAGTACATAACAGTGCAGCCTACCTAAACAAACATTTCAAGGAGCAGTGTATAATAAGCAATTGAATGGTAAGAGCCACTGCCAATGGGAACTGATCAACAGCCCTTGAACAAAGCAGGTACTGTCACAACTGAAGAGAAAGGAAAATTCAGAATAGCAATTTTCTCTATTTCTATATTGCAGTTCAGAGAAAGTTGCACAATAAAGACAGACAACTTCCCCCTCCTACACACTCAGCTGGCAAAGAAAAATTAATCAACATATTTCTAGGAAATATTGAGAGAGTTGCTATTGCCTAAAATCTATTTCAGCAGTAAGAAATGGTAATTCAAGAAAAAAAAAAAATCACTAATTATGATACTGATGCCAAATATGTAAGACACAAATATGGGCAGCACAAGGTCCTAGAGCATTTTACTTCAAAGAAACACAGAAATCCTGGTGATGCAAGTCTAACTTCCTTTTTAGTTTTGCTAGAGATCTCTTCATTTACTTTTATTGTTTTCTTTTAGGCTAGACAATAAGGAAAGCAATCTCTGGAGCTTACTGCTGTGGATGAGAGAAGAGATCTTACTAACCTGCCAAGTAGTAAACTAAAGGCAAAAATACCCCAATTAACAAGACTTGACTTCACTAAATAGCTTTCTCTGAGCACCGATTTTCCCTTGAAATCCCCCATAACAGAAACAAACAAGGTATTTTTATTCTGACACAGTACAAAAATAACTTGCCAAGAGATTCCTCAGTAGTTTATAACACCATCTTTCACCTTTCCACACAAAACTCTGGATATTTGTTTTCAGTTAGAAGTAAATCTCTTCACATTTGAGCTGAAAAATCATGGATTGTTGCCAAGAGAAAAAAAAAAAGAGATGTTGCAGCTTCACTTTCAACAGCTGTATCTTCCCATTAGTAGAAAGCTGACAGTCATAATTAAGCATGGAAACAAGCAGCAGCACCACTATAGACCCGAGTGACCTGGCTGTGATTAGCCACAAGGACATAAGCACTTTAATGTGGTTTTGAATACGTGCTATACTTAGGAAGAAGAGTGGCAGATCATTGGCCTGCTCTGGATTTTGCATGTGTTAGCAACTTAAAGAGCATTTGTAAACAGTGCTGAATTTTGCTCTTTGATTAATGATTTGGGAATGAAACAGATCTCCAGAGGAAATCAGTCTTCTTCAATATATGAGGAAAACATCCCTGCAAATATTTAGTCAAGACGTTTATTGAAAGCTGCTCAGTCTGCTTCTACAGCTTTTCCCTAGAGCCCTCCCTCCATCCTATGTGTTTCATTGCTTAGAGTACTCAGCTGAATGAAAGCGTATTAGAGCAGGTGTAACAGGCAGGATGCTATTTCAGACCTCTTGGGGTGATACTAATCATACCTGGAATATGCCTCATTCTTATGACATCCGGCAAGGTGTTGCCACCTTTTCAAAAGAAAAACACAGTGATTTCTTCATCAGTCTGGAAGAGCAGAACTCAATAGATGAACAGCACCCAATACAAGAAACACAGAAAAAAAAAGATTTTTAATACTCAGGAATTAGAATGAAGACAGAAGGCCAAGCTCCCCTGTAGAGTGGGCACAATCTCTGCATAAGTTTTGTTCCTTCTCAGTATCACTTAATCCTGAGAAAGACACAGTGTGTATGTGAAGAGGAGGAAACAAGCACACAATTCCTTCTTTTCTCTCCTTATCTTTCAGAACGACACTCCTTTTCCTTCAGTATGGATTATATCCTTTCTGCACAAAAAGGGAGTAACACATGCTGTCTATTACTTATTTTTCAGCTTGAGAATAGCATGCCATTAAAAATGCAGAAATTATTTCTCTTGTTAAAATGAAGACAATGACTTTCCTTGCAAAAGAGACTTATAAGTATTTTCTAAAAACAGACTAAATTTCTATAACGCTTCTATGTGTCACAAGAGGAATATATTTCAGAAGTTAAAATTGCTGCACTTTGTTCTGCAACCGCATCAAATTTTCCTAGGCCATTAGATGTCAAAAACAAACACTGTACAAAAACAAAACCAGAGTCCTTTCTTCAACAAATGTGAGTGAGGCCAGCTTAATCCTTTTGGATCTAGAAATATATTTTGAATTTCTAGTTCTAAATACTTAGAAAGTCTCAAGTAACATCCTTCTGTTGGAGGTGTTCCTTCTGGCAAAAAAGCACACTCTCCACAGTCTGGAGGTCTGGAGATGCAAATGCAGCTTAGACTGTGTTAATACTCATGATGGTATCCAAAGATCACAGAATCACACAGAATTACAGAATGTTAAGGGTTGGAAGGGACCTCAAAAGATCATCTAGTGCAAGCCCCCTGCCTGAGCTTGGCAAGGTCTTCAGTTAAGCAAAAATTGTCTACGTTATTGAAAAAGCATTAAAAACATTTAAAGAAAAGCATTTTAATGTCATTTAAAAAAATAAGAGAAGACTTCATAAAACAATTTCAACTTGTTTTAATACATCATATCAAGCTGCAAAATGCCACGCACCTCTTTATACTTCATTCTTAAATCATCTTAATTAAAGCTCATGTTCACTTTCCCTCCAAATTTATTTCCTCACAGCTTTCATTTGTCTTGAACATAAATGATTACGTGTCACACACCAGAAATAAAAAGCTTCTTTACATGGTAATATAGGCTTGTGAGACTTCCAGTCTTCCTTGACTTGAAAAATTTTGCACAAGATATCTCTTTTGTTCAGAAATGTTAACACAAATTTGGAATGTGCATGTGCTTTTTTTCACACATCAGTGAAAGATTCAGTTATCCAGGGAGGGTGTATCCATAACCTCATTAACATGATCCAGCTAAGGCAGAGCCCAGCATTCCCTCCCCCTCATCTCCAGCGATAGCGAGAAAGCTTTGTGCACAAATCTGAACAGAATTTTTACATTGAAAACTCTGACATTGTTGTGGCATATTTCAGCAATATTTAACATCTGCTTTTTAAAATGCAAATTACTTGTTTGTGCTAACTACATACTTGAAAGTTTTCTCAAAATAACTGTTCTCTATTTCCTGCAATATAGAAACTCCCAGCACTGTGATAAATTTAAAAAGGTTGCCAGACTGACCTGTATGGCTTTATCTCTCCAAGTCCACTGCTTCTTCTTGCATTTCTTTTACTCTTTGAGGTACGAGCACAACATTTCCCAACTTGGAGGACAAAAAGCCACTGCCAGCACCACAACTTTCTTCCAGAACATGGAGGTGACCACCTGGGACTGCACGCTCCTACATGCTGCCCTGCGCAACAGCTCTCCAGACCATCTGCCATGGCCTCAGGAGCAGAAATTTGCCTGGAAAATGGCCAGAACTCAGTTTCTGCTGAGCCACCCCTAAAACTCCTTTGAGTGCAGCATGTGTCGCAACTGTGTTTCTGATTTTAAATAAGCCAGGCAAGTCTGAGCAGCAAGGTGTCAGAAAAAGACAACAGAAGATGTTTTGCTCCCCGTTTTCTGGCCCACAAGCCATGGGATACCAGCTGCTCCATGCCAGAAAGAGATTATCCTGAACAGGCTTTCAGGGCACATGAAATATTCCCAGCACTGTCACCTACCCAGACAATTTCATTAGGATGCTCTGAGGACTGCCAGATACCCCTGAAGGCACATTAACCTCCTAGTCACAAGCGGAACCAATACACAGCATCTTAACATCGTACCAATCAACTGTCTAAATGCCAAAATTCAATTCATTTGGGTACTAAGCAGAAGGTAGTATAAAAAAAAAAAAAAGCCCACTACCTACATCAAACCCTGTCATATTGATTCTAGCTTGTTTTCACTTCCTTGCATTTCATAATGTACCCTGTCAACTCTGGTTTTCATTCATATAAAAAACCTAGCATGATATTTTAATGGCTAGGAAGCTGCTCGCTGCCTCTTGCAAGACAGGAAGCCTGCTCTGTAGGCTGCCACGCTTCACCCTTGCAGGCATGAGGGAGCAGGGGAGCAATCAAGAGCTGCAGACCAGAGCCTGCTTTGAAGCTCTGGAAGAGCAAGAATTACTATCAAAGCTGGGTGCAAGTTTTTTGCAGCTGAAGAACACTGGGAGAAAACAAGATTATGGGTGTAGCTATCCAGGAAGACTATGCAGAGTCTGTGAAAAAGAAAGATCTTAGTTTTCCTTATGAATGTGATGCAGGACTTAACAAGCAGGCATTTGTCACTTTGATACGCGTATGGTCTCCAGAGCTGTCTCCCTGACAAAAACATCTCCATTAAAATATTTTCTAAATAAGAAGAAACAAAACAGTACATCATTCTTGCCACTGCTACGTGTCAGACAGTTTTACAATCGAAATGTAATCCAGGCCCGGGCATACTTGTGACTCACTGGTAGAAATCAGAACAATGGAGATCATGCTACTATATTATAAGAATTCAGCAATACACTGCATCGCTTTTCACTCTCCTGCATGTATTGTATTATCAGAATTTCTTCTGAAGAATATAATTTAGTTTCCCATTATATATAATTGGAATGTATTTTATCTCAATACAATATCCAGTCAAATGAAACACAGAGAGACATTAAAAAAAAAAGAAATCTAAGCACCTGGTAGGTTTTTTTTCCCTGCTTGTGGACATATTCGCAGGCTCTTTTTTCTATTTCACTGTCTCCATATATGCAATTTGAAAATAGCTCAGGCAATGCTTACTCATTGTTTTTATTGGGTACAGTATGCCCTAGAGTGAAAGAAGCAACAACAAAAGCAATTCATTAAGAAAAACTACAAAAAATAAGAAGAATTACAATGTCACCACACCATACTATGTATCTCCAAAGAAACACGTCTCCCAGAAAAGAAGTAAGCACAGCTCGAATGCTAAAATTTTATTGAAGCCATTACAATGAAATTTCAACTGGCTTTATTTATCACAAAGCAAACCTCTTCCTTCCCTGCATGATCTCATTTTACCCTTCTCTCTGAAGAAAATGCTCCAAGGATAAAGACATACAATTCCTCACCTCCACAGGCACAGGCCAAGGAGGTAAACCCCTCAGCATAACTTTGTGTCCACATATGCTTCACTATAAGGAATCTTTATATAATTTGTTAAACCAAACAGGTTGTAGAACATTTACACTATCAGAGACTACGTTCCTGTCCCATCTTTTATTGAAGAGTCATTGAGGAGTGAGAGAGAGACATTCAGGTGTGCAGTATATGCTAAACCAGGAGTTCAATCCCACTTTAACACGAGAAGAGGTAATGCTGCAAACTTTAAAAAGTAAAGGAAAACATAACAAACAAAGCACATGCTACCAAACACTCCTTCTGGTTTTATTTTTAAATGTAAGACATTTCTCATGAACAACACAGTCTTGGGGTTAACTCTGGTCAATACAGAGACTCATCACCAAGTACAACATATCACTCACAAAAACAAGAGATTTCCTAGAACTAAACAAAGCAGATACAAGGACACAGGGCATCGCTCTAGTTAGGCTACAAATAATGTAAAATATTTTTACCTTTTTATAAAAAGCTATAGCAGCACGAGATCTCAAGTGAGCTTCTTCACAACTTTTCTATCCAAAAACATCACTGAAGAAAGATTTTCTTGTCAATAGCACTCACAATAGCCCTCCTACAACATAATAAATCATGGGCAACTGCCAAAATGACAATTAACACTTCCACAAGGTAGCAAGGAGATGCATAATGCTGAAGTCACTGGCAAGTCAAGAGATAAAAACATGGTGCTAAAGAATCACTTCTACAAAATGTGCAACTGGGGAAATATTGACACTTGTAATTCACAGATAATTAGTGTTTTCTATAACAAAGCACTCAATAAACCACTATAGTATCAACACTGAATCCAAAACTAGAACCACCTCGAAGTAAGGTCTCAGATGTTTTGGACAGGCCCTGGGGTAGAGAGGAGAGTAAGTTGCAACCCCTCCAGATAGAGAGAACAGTTTATTAAGAGAAGGAATTTATACAAGTTATTATGATTAAAATCCCCACAGTGGCTACAGGGTGTTTATAAAGCTACTAGAAACCAGACAAAAATGAAAAGATGATTTAAAGCCAGTAAACTGGGTTCTTTCATACCCTCACTAAATCACTGTTAGTTACCACAGTTATCTCTCCAGTCTGAATCTCTCTGGAGCAGCTGATGACAAAAGCTGTAACAGATGCTTTTTCTTTTCCAAACCAGACTACAAATAACTCTTTTTAGACCCATTCAATGCTTTGGTATTTTCTTATAGTCACAGTGGCTTACAGGCAAGGTAAGGTTTGCAAGTAAATAATATTGCCTATCTTAGGCCAAATGATAGAACTTGAAGGACAACAGAGGCTTTTGGGCGCAGAAGACCTTTGTAAACCAGGGATGGGAGCACATCCCTTGTATATCACCATTTCCAAATGTTTTGCACCATAGATTTCTTGTCTTTAAACCTATCAAGCCTAGTAACAGTTTTCTCTGAGCCGAGGTTCACTGTCATGAAGCCCAAGTGGTACAGGACAGTTGATGTTTAAGTCCATAGATCTGTGTTCAGGGGTACTGGAAGAAAACAGAGAATCAACCTCCTACTCACAGTGACAGACTGTATCCTTCTCAGAAGATAGGCATATCTTCCCACTTTCAATTGTGAAAACCAGAAATTTGTGGCCCTAGCAAAAAATGTAGCCAAGAAATACTTAATTGTGAGTTACTATTTAAAAAGAGAAACTCTAACTCAGCAACACTGTAACTCAGAGGTCTGAGGAATCACATGGGGAGATTAAACAGACACACCTCTTTCACCATACCCTTCCTACTTCTGCCTGTTGTCTTGTGCCTTTTAAACGAGGATGCAAATTTTTCTGTTATGAGAGTACAGCAAATACACAGAACAATTTACACTGGGTACTCAAAGGCTGGAATAAAAGGAGCCAGAAAAATAGTCAGCACAAAAAGACAGAGTTTAAAATGGTAGTTTTCATTGACACTTTCTCCACATTTTTAAACTCTACCCAGCTGAGAACAACTCAGCAGGACATGGGGAGATTTTTTTATTGTGTAAGTCAAATGTCTTGAAAAAGATCTTGAGTCTTGGCCTCTACAACTAATAATTACTCTAAGAATCTGTTACTAATAAGCAGTAGGTAGATTCACATTTTTTAATCTCCAAGATGCAGTACAGGTAAAGGGTGAAGTTGTCCCATAAAGGAAAGAAATACTGAACAAGTTCAGTAAGAAATCTCTTACATACTTTTTAGTTCATTTCATGCACTAGAAGACTGGGTTAAAAAATGAGTTAAGCTTAGATGTAGGTACTGCTTATCCTAATACCAGCATGCTCAGAGGATTTCTTAGGCAAGCTGCTGAAAACAGTTTGGTAAAAAGGAGGTGACCTAAGCATGCATTTTGTTGTTTTAACAATAGCAGATATTTATATTTTATACCATTTACCACTGTCATTGTGAAATAAGACTTTGAAACAAGGTGAAATTGAAAAAGCATTTCTGAAGAATGATAAATTGCAGATGAAACCTACAGTGTTAAATGAAAAAGGGAGCATTCAATATGTTCTTGATGACAGCTGGAAAAGTGAGAGAATAAAAAAATGTTCAAAGCATACTTACATAGACCTTTGCATATGATTTTTACTTTTATGATGAATCATACTTTTTTTTTTTTTTTAATACTGAATCAAGCTTCTGTATGTAGTCTAGTTGGATAGGGTGTTCCCCAGTAATGTAGTGACAATGGTTACATAAACAGAACACAAAAGATAAATCAGATAACAAAAAAATGTCTTCAAATAATACTGCATGACTTTAAGGAGGGGGGAATGTGTATAAACATATATGGATTAGTTTGGTTTTTTGCTTTTTTAGGAAAAAAATGGGCAAATATTGGGTAAGCAAATACAAATAATGTACTCTGACTTGTAAATAATTGTCAATGCCCCAGGTGCTAAAAATATTTAATGGTGTCTGGAGCACAACTATCTATATGAGTTTATAAAAATGGATACAATTCTCACCATTTTTTTCTGTTAAATTCTGATGGAAAATTCGTGTTTCATTTCAAGATGTGGTGGTTTTAGATGTTTATGGTTTTTGTTTTGGTTATATGTAGATGCACTCCAAAACTCAGGACATGAGGCAGCATGAGCCCAGTACAGAACTAACAAATACATTCTGTGCCGTGCATACTTTGAACACGACATGTAGTGTTCACTCTTACTTCATAAACCGTTCTTCCATAAAAACTTCGAGAGAAATTGCATTGTATTACAACTCCATGAAGAAGATAGCACCAGTGGCAATGACTGACGGGTATTTTTATTGCCCACTATAAGCGTACAAAAAAAAATGAATTAAATATTCCAGGGTTGCTGTTTATTTGTAGGCGAATAGGGAGATTTTTATAAAATAAGACAGTAACCTACTGGTTTTCTATTCTCAAAATCATTCTAGAAAGTGAAGGAGAAAAAACGAAGGTCATATTTTGTATTGCAGCTACGAGGAAAGAATCAGTTCTTTTATTACAAATGGAAAGGACTTGTAAACAAGTATTAAAAACAATGTAAAATGTCATCCTCTAACAGATACCAAAATCATTTTGGTATGTTCCTAGGACATTTTTTGACTGTTATAAACAAAGAAGGTTCCTGATGATTTTGAAACAGTGGTTACTATCAGGTACAGTAGAAAAACTTATTTCCTTCTCTCTTAAAAAGAAGGAAATTTTCAAGGTCCAGAGGGCATTGTTCTGCCATTGAATACTCCATAACAATGCACCTATATATTAGAAAATTATCATTTTAAACCTGGCTTGGTTTTCAGTTCACATACAGTACTCTATTATGCAAAAAACACAGGAATGATGTGAGGACCATCTTTAACTACACAAAATCATTTGATTCATATATACAAGAATGTCGGGGTTTGTGCAAGGCCCTACTGAGGTCGTATTGCAAAAACACATTGGTTTTGTCTTGCAGTATGAGAGAGAAGGTAGTTTTAGCTTAGTAAAGTTGGCTTGAACTTTGCTCCCCCTCCGTCAGCTCAATTCCATACAGAGCTATTCATGCTCAGAAATTGTTTCATATTCTGGGAAGCTATTTTCAGGATGTATTGTTTCACTATTCCACCATACTGATATGTAGAAAGTTTAGCAGAGAAAATGGGAAACTGAGGTGGAAGGGAAGGAGAAGAGGGATGGTTGTATTTCAAACTAAATCTTCCATGATTCTTCACACCCATATTCCTGGCATACAGTAAAGTTGAGTCAACATTTCCTCTTAGCCTCAGGAAATGTTGTTGCTTCTGCTCTTGCTTACCACACCCTCTAAGACCTTCTACTACAACTGTCCATGTAAATGTTCCTGAGCCTGGCTTTGGTCAAAGTGATACAGAAAAAAGAAATCCATCCAGGAGACCTCTTTATGCATATCCAGAGGTCAGGCTTGGGCTGCAAAAATGACCCGCGGAGCTGAGTGTAAGCAGCTGAGCAGCCGTGACCAGCAGTGTCCTCCTGTCGCAGTCACACTATCCCCCATGAGCAGAGCCTTCTGCTGGCACCACTCCCAAACCAGTGCTTGGCAGAAGGATGAAATAAGGATCAATCATGTCACACAAGCAGGACAATGCCAATGTCACATTCATACGCACAAAGGGTTTCTCTCTGTTTTCATAAGCCAAGATGCTGTGCCAAGATATTTAGAAACTTAAGCCTGTTAATTGAGAAAAATAAGGATATTTTTGCTTACTGGCCGAGTGTTGACAATAATGGAGTTATGATCCCCTCTGTCATTGTAAGGGACTCAGCTTATCCTTATTGACTCTTCCTTCTGAAGCCTTTTGCCAGGTACTTTGAGAAGGGATTAGTTTACTTTTCCCCATGAGCAGTTTCAAAATATTATTGGGATGTGTTTCGGAAAGACTAAAAGATGAGTTGTCAGTGATTTCTCATCAGTCTCTACCTTCTCTAAGTCCAGTTCAAGGTGCTGTTTTCATTTGCAACATACATGTCAAAGACAGGGCATTATATTTGCCTCTCATGATCCCTAGAGACAAGAATTAAGCACTCTAAAAGAATGCAATATTTACAGTAATCTAAAACTTCTGAGACTCAGAAGAGTTTCTCTTCATCCTGAGGTAAATTCACAAAACCTATGTGGGTACCCAAAATAGGAAAATAATACTGTAGAGATTATATAAAGATGTTGATTCTGCTCTATATGGAAATATAATACTTGCTAGTTCCAGTCTTTAACAAACAAAAAAAATTAATACTCATTAGCTTTATTAGCTTTTAGGTAGTCATAGTATAATTCAATCACTAAAAGTCAAATGCTGTAAATAAAAAAAAAGAAAAATTAAATAAAGACATTATGAGATATGTTTTCTCTGAAAGGAAGCAGCAACAAGAACAGCGACTGCATCTTTTACAACCATCAGTTTGTATTACAACCTCTAGTAGCAGTATCCTCTGACGTATCATCCCAAGTGGTAGCACAGCATGTGTCTGCAGCTAGCTGGAGCAGGCCTCAGAACTGACAGGAGTGAACAAGCTTAGGATAGGAACTGAACCACACTGTATCAAACTGTGATGCTTAAGTAGACAAAATGGTTGGCATCAATAATTCAAATAAAAGGTAAAAAAGATTCTACTAAGGCTGTTAGCACTGTCACTGCACGGTATGTAATATTTAACAATCAGAAACAGACCAGCCCTTCTATTACCTCCTGTTCTTAATGTAATAAAAACCCCAACCAAACAAAACCAAACCTCACTGCTTAGCACCCTTAAAGTAATTTGTTCACTAACACTCCTCTTTCCCTAAGTCACCTATATCTAAAACGCAAGACTGGATATTTTCTAAAATCATCCTGATCTTTTTGTTTAAGTTCAGATATTGACTGAACCTAATCTAATTGTGACATCTCACAAGGCAGTAACGCAGAACGTGGGGAATACTTTACAAGTGTCATTAGAAAGGTGGCAATATTCACAGTCATCAGCTTGGTATTTGTCTGAGCAAACAGAAAACTTGCTTACAATACACAAAGGCATCCTTGACTTCCATAATTTATTCCCACACTAGGAAGCAGCAGAGGAGCCTGCTAAAACTGAGAAATGCTAGGATTAAAAAGACAGCCAACATATCTGAAGATCATTTACAAGAAAAAAAACACTAACATACCAGAAGGTACAAGTGAGGGCCTTTGCTAGGAGAAACTCACCTACTCGCCATATCTGTCATCGAAACACAAGAAACTGATTTTTAGCTCGATACCACTTCGATGCATTGCTCTGTCTTTTCTGTTAGGAAGGCTGTGAGGATCAGGGGGCTCCCCAGTTCCACAAAGGCTTCTCACAGCTATGGCCAGGGCCAGCCCAAATCCTACTGTTACAGATACACTGCAATACAGGGATGTTGTCGTGGATTATGCAGTGTATCATGGAAAGGACAGTAATCTAGAATTTTAACTTCCTCCTCTTGTCCATCTGCTCCTGGAACATCCTTGCTCTAGAAGAGGCAGAACCATCCTGTTTATTTCTGAGAAAACCACTGAAGATTTGCTGCTGTGTCTCTCTCTACCAGCCATGCCATAGTAACAGTTTTTGAATGTGTTAGAACATTGTACTTAAATATTCACTGACATTTGCTTTGAAACTGTAGGTATTCTTTCACCTGTCTAAGTAATGCAGTGTATAATACACAGGGGAAATTAAACTTCTGGGGCTTTTTTTATTGCCAGCTGTAAACATATAAATTCAAGTTGTACCTCTTTTTTGTAAATTTTTAGTATGTCACATCAGACTGTTAAATGAATTGGATAACAAACTGATTCCCAAGAGAACAATTCTACTGGTTTAAAAATCACAGATCCCATCGTGCAGCTGGTAAAGAAAGAGCTCCTACATCCCTATAGCTGTTTCACTGTTTCCAGCTATCACCTCACACCTTTCATCTCAATTTGAACTGCTAAGGAATTAGCCAGTTCTTCTAACCCACAATGCCTGGTATAGCACAGTATCATGGCATCACAGAATGGCTTGGGTTGGAAGGGACCTTCAGGATCATCTAGTTCCAACCCTCTGCTGTGGGCAGGGACACCTCCCACCAGACCAGGTTGCTCCAAGCCCCATCCCACCTGGTCTTGCAGTAGTAGTGTTGTGGTTACTGGTTTAGAGGGTAGTGGTAGATATTTAGGCCACCTTTTCAGTGAGTGCACTTTTTTGCTCCAAGTACCCAGCCCTACTAGGAGAATCATTCTATGGAATGAAACAATATTGTGTACCCTTCTCACAATGCTATATAGGCAAAGAATTATTTGTTTTAAAAAACTGAATGAAACTTCATCAACAAGTCATGGTAGTTCTCCTTGTGCTCCTTAGCATTCTTCATAGCTCTGCTTTGAATTGCCTTCGTTTCCCTTTATACTTGGGGTTTGCATTTGTGCAGCTGTTTACCCTAAAATTACTTTAGCTAAGAAGTCATTCGTGATTATGCAGGTACCTCCTCCGATTCTCAGAGGCTTCTCAGCACCCCTACATTCCTGCCTCAGGGCACTCTCTTTTTTCCTAGATCTAGGCCTGTTACAGGAGTACCAGCAAACCTCCCCATGCTGCACTGATTCAGAAACATATTTGCCAGGTTGATGTCTTCTCTAAGCAGAGCCCTCCAAGTTGATTCCAACACACTTCCCACAATGAGCTGGGGCAGTCTGTTCCAGAATACTGGAATCAGCTGTTGAGTTCACAGAGATAACCACTTTTCTTCCCAATGAGGGATCACACACTTTTCTGGCTCTGCTGTGCATCTTTAGCTTCCAGGGGTAATACCAAACATCATGCCTTCAGAAAACTGTCTCAACACATCTCATTTGCTAGATCTATGCGAATGCAACCTCATCTATACGTTGGCTTATAAAATGAGGTTAGTGTCAAGGCTTAGTTAGGATTTGCAGGCTTTTGTGGTATCAGGAGCAATCTCTGCTTTATTCTCAGCCTTATGTGATGGCACACTGTTCTAAGATTATCTGCTCAGCAAATTTCCCTCACTCAACAAATGGCAAAGTATCATGCTACAGAAAATCAACTTCAATCACCACAGTGGCTTCTTGGTAGATAAGAAGTATAATGCAAGGAAATATATAGCTTGCATCCTTGTTGCCAACATTTTTTTCTGTTAATGAAATAAGCTAGGAAAAAATCTGGACACATAACCTGCCTTAGAAAAATCAAACTGCACACTGGAAACAAGGATCAGATCCTTGATTTACATACGCTGAAAGAGTATTTTTCAAAGACTTTCAGGACACTGCACCATGAAGATCAAAAGACAGAGGATAGAGATGGTAAACAGGTGATGCGATCCTGAGGTAACCCTGAACACTGGCATACAATTCATATTCAAACATCATAGAAGTCTGGGTATTTCTTGTTATATAATTCTTTGAATAATTACTGTGGAATTTTCTAGTAGAAAAGTACACAATCCTCAGGTTTCTCACAGCAAAAGAAGAATAATCCACCTATCTGCGGTGGTTGAAAGAGATACAGGACATGGGTCCTATTAAAATGTTAATTTATCAATTATGTACACAACAGAAGAAAGGACAAATAGTTAAAATTTGATGACTGTTTTATCCACTCTGAGCAGAGCTAGCTGCAAAATCTCCTGCTATGCTTCAATTTAAAAGAAAATGCTTTAGAACTTAAAATAGATTTGCTATGGTAGGCTACTGGATCTTAAATTTGAATGTAAATATATCTATTTCAAAATACGTGAACCAGCATAAAAGGTGGCTAATGCCTCAGTTTCATTAGTGATTCACTTCCAAAAGGTAAAGCTGTTACATCAATTCAGAAGCCTTATGAGACAAGGAGTGACAAGTATTGTTATTTCTGTAAAGCTTCATTCATCAGCTGGTTACAAATAGGACATCCAGAAACACACATTGCAGCAGTAACTAATTCATCAACTTGTATTCAGAGCTGCTGGCCCAATACTATGGCTTAGCATTTAATTAAACAAGTATGTAAAATCATTAATTAGCTGATCACATCTCAGTAGACAGGCTTCCTGGGACAGCCCTCTTGATGCTCTGTCCCAGGGCTGTGAACTACTGCTGCAATCAAAACCACAAACAAGTTTACTAGCTGAAAGCTGTTTGGTCATTCATAGACAGGTTTCTCTGAGCAGGCATCTGTGCTACAGCCACTCCACACCCCAGGGGGCTGCTGTGACAGCAGAAAAAATCTCTCCTGTTACCAAACCATCAGCATTAGCTTTGCCTGATGTTCAGAAGGGATCCTGATGCTCCTGGGATCACTCAGACTGTCTAAATTTTTACTCCAAAAGCAAGCTGATGGTTCCACACAGACAATATCCAAAGACAGCCTAGCCAGAGGTACCACTGAAATCACTCACGGTCTCATCAGCAATATGCAGGAATTACTGTTCACCAGCACCTTGATGGTCCTAACTCCACACACAGAGCGGGTTGTCTAACCCTGGGTGTCAAAGGACACCTGGTTCCTTTTTCTCTTAGGCTTTTTAACCTAACTTCAAGGATTGACACATTTTCTGATCCTCTGATAGTCCCAAAATAGAGCAGCACCCCTCTGCTTCCTTGTCAACATTGAAAGGAGTTGAAAACTTTTGAATTCCAAATGTTTAAGTAAGCTTATCTACATATTTTTATGGTCTCTCTGCTATCCTCTGTATTTCACATGCTTTTTTACACACCATAAAATCATTCAACATTAACATTAATGAAGCTTGGTCTTGGTTTCATAATCTTTGACAGACAGAACAATTTGCTAAAATACACTTTCTGAACCTTCACATAAAGGGCCCCTGCTAATGATGAGTATCTCTCCCTCATGACAAATGAGAGAAATTATTCTAGCAATCTTCTTGCACTTTTACATACACCACTGACTGCTTTTCATATACCTAGTAATCTGACTAGAATATTTTTATTTGCTTATTACACTCAGGCTTTTGGTTCTCTGTTGGACAGCAAAGGTTTGGTGGACAAAGGAAAACATAAAACCTCCACACTCTGCTAGTCATGTAAGACATGACTTGTTGTGTAACATTTAAAAATAAACAAATGCCAAGAAAAAATCAACTTTGGAACATTTCATTCATTCTTCATTTCATTCTTTGTACACACACACAAAAGATCAACTGTATAAAAAAATACATGAACAAATAAGTAATGACTAGCAACATGAGCATGAGACCATCACTTCTTAAAGTGAACATAAAACAAGGTTATTTGAAAGTCAAGAAAAACATTACTGGAAGCCTAAGTAACTTGAAACTTGATTTGTGCATGACACTGAGTATTCACTGTGACATTTCAAGCACTGAAAGGAACACAATTCTTTTTAGACTGGGTGCAACTGTAAATTCAAATAACTATTTGATCTATAATTGATAACAATGACTAGCTGAGTAAACTCTTCTGCCTTTGCCTCATGCCTTTTAACACATTTAATGGGTTCTTGTCCTTTGAGTCCGGATGTAGCTTCCCTGAATGATGGAATGGAGTAGGAGCCCAAAGAACAGAATTTGGGTTTATGTCTCTAATACCCAAGGAGCTCCAAAGCACTTTCATAGAATCACAGAATGGTAGGGGTTGGAAAATAATGAATTGGATGCCAGTGCTGCAGTGACCGCAGGTAACTATAAAAGTGATTACATGCCCAGCAGGAGTTCTCAAACACTACAACAGTATAGACAAATAGAACAAAATAATACTTGTATTTCAGGTATTTGGGCTAGGCGGCATGTAGTCGGCACATTATATTTTTGACAAATCTCTCTCAATTGCATCATCATAATGTTATTTCAGTTATTTTTCTCTCCCTGTTTACATTGTCTAGTCATGCATATGCATTTACTCTCATGTGAGTGTTATTCATCTTTAGATGTCCCTCCTTACAACCCTAAAACACAAATCATCTTTATTATTTCTCTAGCTTGCACTAGATTCCATCCATTACGTCTAACTGGATCTGCCTCTGGTGTTTTCCTCAGTGCTTCACAGTAGATCACTTTCCATTTGCTCTCTAAATGACCTTGCCATTCAGAAGCACTTCATGGATGTAGCATCAATGATAACCACTCCCTCAGATTTGATCAAAAGTATCTGGTGGGGTGCAGAGCATGAACCTTTCCATTTCAAGACTATTAACGACAGCATAGTCTATTTTCTTATACAATGACTCTTAATACTTTCCAAACACTGCACTTCATACTATCTCCTTTCCCTATGATGTCTTCGAGTCTCTTCTTGCATCTATAGCTTTGTTGTATGCTTCTACATTTCACAATTAAATAGCATATTTAAATTTCCCTCTGTGCAAGCCTACATCACTCCTACCTGACAAAAGCCCATTGTTTTATTCACTTTTAAATATGCTACACTTTAGCTAATGTACATGACTTAAAACTGATCCAAAAATCACTCCCAGTATCTCAGACCTGCGTCACTATACTTTGCAAGAAGATTCTTTAGGGCTAAAGTTAATGAAGCTCAAATTCTGGCTAAGTAAAGGGCAGTATGGAAAGATGAGGGGAGAGCAGTTGATGTGGTATTTCTTGACATCAGCAAGGCTTTTGACACTGTCTCCCACGGTATCCTCACAGCGAAGCTTAAAAAGGGTGGATTGGGGAATTGTGCAGTGAGGTGGGTTGGGAACTGGCTGAAAGACAGAGCCCAGAGAGCTGTGGTCAGTGGAGCAGAGCCTAGCTGGAGGCCTGTGACTAGAGGTGTCCCCCAAGGGTCAGTGCTGGGTCCAATACTGTTCAATATATTCATCAATGATCTGGACAAAGGGATAGAATGTACCCTCAGCAAGTTTGCCTATGATAGAAAACTGGAAGGAGTGGCTGACACTCCAGAAGGCTGTGCTGCCATCCAGCATGACCTGAACAGGCTGGAGAGCTGGGCAGGGAGAAATTGAATGCAATTTAATAAAAGCAAGTGTAAAGTGCTGCATCGGGGGAAGAACAACCCCATGGATCAGTATAGGCTGGGGGCTCATCTGTTGGAGAGCAGCTCTGGGGAAAAAGACCTAGGGGTCCTGGTGGACAAGAGGATGGCCATGAGCCAACAATGCACCCTCGCGGCCAAGAGGGCCAATGGCATCCTGGGATGCATTATGAAGAGTGTGGTCAGCAGGTCAAGGGACATTCTCCTTCCCCTCTACTCCACCCTGGTGAGGCCCCACCTGGAATACTGTGTCCAGTTCTGGGCACCCCAGTTCAGGAAAGACATTGAGCTACTGGAGAGAGTCCAGCATAGGGGCACCAATATTATTAAGGGAGTGGAACATCTCCCTTATGAGGAGAGGCTGAGAGAGCTGGGTCTCTTTAGCATGGAGAAGAGGAGGCTGAGGGGGAACCTCATTAATGTCTATAAATGTGTTAAGGGCGAGTGTAGGGAGGATGGAGACAGACTCTTCTCGGTGTCATCCAATGTTAGGACAAGTGACAATGGGAGCAAGTTGGAAAATAAGAGGTTTAGGATAATCATAAGAAAAAACTTTTTTATGGTAAGGGTGACAGAGCACTGGAATGGGCTGCCCAGGGGGGTTGTGGAATTTCCTTCTCTGGAGGTGTTCAAAAGCCACCTGGACACGTTCCTGTGTGACTTGGTCTAGGTGATCCTGCTCTGGCAGGGGGGTTGGACTAGATGATCTTTCTTGGTCCCTTCCAACCCCTAACATTCTATGAATCTATGAATATGTCCCTCTAGGGTGCTGATATAATTATCTAGGGCTTCTGCAGAAAGCAAGCATTTTTGAGACATCACCCTTCTGCTGCAGTTACTCAATAGATTCAAAAGGTATTTCGTGCTAGGAGGAAAAGACCGACAGACACAAAACCAGATGCCCACAGAGCGCTGTCCCTGAAAAGTCATTTCTGTAAGAAACTATACTAGAACTTCTCTTGTGTTTCAGCTTTTTGAATACAAAGGGTCACTAGATTTTTAAGTGACCCTGTTTCATAAATCTTGCAATGGAAACTTGTAGTTTTAAGGATTTACGCTGACCAGGATGCAATTCACATTGGCATAAGGCTGAAATTCAGGGTTAATCGATGCAGCTGGGAACAAGACTGATCTCATAACTGTTTCTTTCCAGTTTTAACCCTCATGGATAATCTTCCCTCTTCAGATAATCTTGAGGACAATCCACCCTCATAAACCCTGGTCTATGAATACGCCTCAGTGAAGCTAACCAAGTCCCATTTCTCTGAATAAGTAATGTTTTTCACTTAGATTTTGTTTTGTTGGTTTTTTTTTTTGTTTGTTTGCTTTTTGTTTTTGTAAACCAACTCCCTAGATTTTCTCTTCATTTTTGTTAAGTGTTACAGGCCTCTTTCAATTCCAGAGCAAACAGCTTTAACTGATGGTTTTCTCAAGCATTTACAGTATGTTACTTTATTTACCTTTTATTCAATTTTGCATTGTTTTCCGTAGTGTTTGACCCACTCTTTTAAGGATGAATTATCTCTTCTTGCACTTGGCATGCATTATTTATTCTAATGTCATATACACTTTGTTCTATTTTCTGTTTTATCTTTGCCACAGAAATTTTGTTTACCCAATGGAAGACTGTGTCTTTGCACATGTTTTTTTTTTTTTTTTTTTTTTTTTCATTTTGTATGAGACCACCACAGGTTCACTAATTCTGCACTGGCAGTTCTTTACCATTCCTGCTCAATTTATTCTGCTGTACTATATTCACACATCAACTTGACAGCTGTCCCAAGCAGCACCATATCCCAGAGGTGCAGCACTCCCTGGCCAGCTGTGGGAAAGGCAAGAGGGGCATTTCACTAGGGCCTAACATAAGGACTCCTAGGCCATAGCTAGGCAGCTGCTGGGCAATATCATCATTTAAGGGAATAATAATAACTACAATAACAACAGGTACCATCAATAGCCTTCTTTAATATGTAGTCTTAGGCCAAGGACTAACAGCTCTTAGACTAACATATGCCAAAAGGCAAAGACCTCCACATTTCTAGTTAGAGCTGGGGGGTTGAGGGGGGAGATGCTATGATGTATCCACATAACAAAACAAATTCACAGAACTAATAATCTTTTTTCAGAGCAGCTACACACAAAACAGAAAAGTGCTAGCAGCCCAGGTCAAGAATATTTTCATTACATTACGAGACCATGCTTGTAAAATCGCCACTTTCATAAGGAAGAGTTAAACTTTATTATTCAAGGATAAAGTAGCTGATGGTCTAAAATTTGCAGCATTAGGATACATTAGCTAGGTCTTTTACATGTTTCCTGATTTTATTAAGTTCTATTACCAAACTGTGATAAAGTCTGCAAACCAGTAATTTTGGTGATCTACAAGAAGTAATGAAATGAGGAGAAAATCATGTTAAAACAACATTAAAAGGGGAAATTATTCTTAACTGCAGAGTATGGGAAGCTGCAAGCAAAACTCCCATTAACAATAAATACAGCAGAATTAAAAAAAAAAAAAATCCCTCCATATGTGCTAAAGCAGACTCAGTAAGATTTCCTTGCATAAGGAGAACCATAAGAGACCAAGTTATTTTTTCCTCCTTACTTTCCTAGGCTTATCTGCTGTTGCTTACTTTTATGATTTTAATGCCATTAACAAACCCCCCTAGTTTAAATTTCACGTGCCGTGCATATAAACCTGTGTACACCATGAAATGCAGTGGAAAGTTTATTAGCTGATAGTAGACTAAATAGTACATGTCCTGTGCCAGACCATTAAGAAAACTGCTTTACAAAGCTGACTGGCAAGTAATTTTAGAAGCTGAGCAGAAGTTCCTCAACTAAAGAAATCCCAAGGTACACAGAATATTTGCTGGTTTAAACTACATTATGTTCACACAAAAGTAAAATTAAGGTGACCTCTTGAAAGAATATTACTTAGGTGCTTCAGGCCTCTTGAGAAGTAGAGGCTTTTTCTTTCAAATCTTGAACTCCTGGCGACTCTAATTATTGCAGAGTTTGCAGCATACTAGACTTCACTGAAATGGCCAGTCCTGCTCTCTGGCAATCACTGTTCACCAACAGCATTTTCTTTTCCCTGTGATACCTATGGTGACGTGTATACTTTTCATTTCCAACACAATAGCTACAAGCTAAAATTCAGGGATGATATTTTTACAAGTGTTAATGACACCAAGGTCCCTCCAGTAGGCAATACTGAAATTTCATTAGCCAGGAAAAAGTCCTAATGATCACAAAGAGAAAAGCACCATGTCTGGGGGGAGGGGAAGGAGGCAGGAGAGTAGGGGAGATGAAAGCCATAATTTCAGGTGTAATGGACTGATGTGGGGGCTGCTCTCCTGTCTCACAGTGATTCATGGGCTCCTTAAATAGAGAGAAATATAATCCAGCATTTGTCACAGTAATTCAGATGGGAAGTCCCAAGCATGGTAAGTTTGGAGTGGGTGGCATCCAGCTGTTTCATTAACAGAGAAAGAACAGTGTGAGAGTGACCACGTCCCTCACAGGCTATGAGGCTGGTAATAAAGATACCCCTCACAGAAGCCGGCTTCACTACTGGGGGTCCACTCACAGTCACACAGAGAATGAGCAGCTTGACCTCATTTAAATATTTATTCACTTGAAGACAGTGTATCCCTTTTTTTCTCCCAGCTTTGAAGTTAACTTAGTTTTGACATCAACTGAAAGAAGAATGATTCTAGATATCTAAATGCCTCAGTCCAATGAGTTCCCCACTTCCTTAAAATCATAGAATATATTGGGTTGGAAAGGACTTCTAAAGGTCATCTACTCCAACCCTCCTGCAATAAACAGGAACATCTCTAACTAGGTCAGGCTGCTCAGAGCCTCATCAAACCTGGCCTTGAATGTCTCCAGGTTTGGGCCTCCACCACCTCTCTGGGCAACCTGTTCCGGTGTCTCACCACCCTCATGGTCAAGAACTACTTCTTAAAGTCTAATCTTAATCTACCCTTTTCTATCTTAAAGCCATTACCCCTTGGCCTGTCACTACAAACCCTCATGAATAGACCCTCCCCTGTTTTCTTATAGGTCTCTATCAGGTACTGCAATGTTGCTATAAGGTCCCCCTGGAGCCTCCCCTTCTCCAGGCTGAACAACCCCAGCTCTCTCAGCCTGTCTTCATAGGAGAGATGTTCCAGCTCTCTAATCATTTTTGTGACTCTCCTCTGGACCTGCTCCCACAGGTCCACACCCTTCCTATGTTGGGGGCTCCAGAGGTGGACACAGTACTCCAGGTGAGGTCTCTTCAGAGCAGCAGGACAGGATCACCTCTCTCAATCTTCTGGCCACACTTCTTTTGATGCAGCCCAGGATTCGACTGGCCTTCTGGGCTGGCATTGCACATTGGTGGCTCATGTCCAGCTTTTCATTTACTAGTACCCCCAAGTCTTTTTCCAAAGGACTGCTCTCTATCATGTCCTCTCCCAGCCCATATTCACAATGCAATGCTGGTTGCCCCAGCCCAGGTGCAGGACCCTGCACTTGGCCTTTTTGAACCTCATAAGGTTCACCTGAGCCCACCTCTCCAGCCTGTCCAGGTCCCTCTGAATGGCATCCGGTCCCTCTGGTATATCAACTGCACAACCCAGCTTAGTATCATCAGTAAACTTGCTGAGGGTGCACTCAATGCCACTGTCTACATCATTAATGAAGATATTACACAACACTGGTCCCAGTAGAGACCCCTGAAGGACACTTGTCACGTTTTTCCCATCTAGACATCGAGCCATTGACCACTACTCTCTGGCCGTGACCATCCAGCCAATTTCTTATCCACTGAACACTCCACCCATCGAACCCATATCTCTCCAACTTAGAAAGGAGGATGTTGTGGGGGACACTGTCAAAGGCCTTGGCAAAGTCAAGAGAGATGATATCCACAGGTCTTTCCTTGTCCACTGATGCAGTTACTTCATCTTAGAAAGCCACCAGATTGGTCAGGCAGGACTTGCCCCTGGTACAGCCATGCTGACTCTCCTGAATCACCTCGCTGTCCTCCATGTGCCTTAGCATCTCTTCTAGGAGGATCTGTTCCATGATCTTCCCAGGCACAGAGGTGAGGCTGACAGGTAGGTAGTTCTGAGGGTCTTCCTTTCTACCCTTTTTTAAAATGGGTGTGATGTTTCCTTTCTTCCAGTCACCAGGGACCTCACCTGACTGCCAGGACTTTTCAAATATTATGGACAGTGGCTTTGCAACTGCATTGGCCAGTTCTGTCAGTACTCCATTCCTTCCTACTCTTCAGTGACTCAGATACTTTTGAAAATATCTTTTAGCAGAAGATTGAAACAATGAGTTTCCGGAATGCCTCTGCTTTTCTTGCTTTTCTTTCTTTTAATGTACAGCCAAGCTCAGCGCACATATATTCAACTTCACTCTTCATAGAGAGTGAATATCACCTCTGCTAGAAGCCAGAAGAACTACACAAATTAAATTCCCATTGTATGCGAGTCTGCTGAGCCTTTGGCTCCATGCTTGCCTACCAAAGAGCAGTGACTTTCATATTAAATGAATTTCCAGGTAAAACCCTGATCAGCAGACAATCATTTCAGATCTGACTTGTGACAAGGACTTTTACTGACCACAGAAAATGACAAAAAAAAAATGTCCCTAAGCATCATAACAAGCCATCTGTCACTGTACGCTGTTTCAGACAATTAGGTATCATGTAACGTTCACTCTTCATTCCTACAGAAATACTCTGACAGTTCTTCTTCTATTTTATTCATGGACGAACAAGGTTAATATTTTCTGAAGACAAAAAAAATAACTTCACTGTTTAATTTTCTATATATTCATTGACACATGTCTTTTACTCTAATACCTAGGGTTTGTGTAATACTTAATAGCCAAAGATCCCTGATTAGCTGGAATGGTCCTGAGACTTCATAATGAATAATGTGAGAATGAGTTTTGTTTTGTTTTGTTTTCAAACTCATTTTTAAAAATTCAAAGGATAGATTGAAATGCAGAGCCTTTGCCAAAACTCCTCATTATAGCCAACCTATGCGTATCAATTCTTGAAAAATTAACTCCCTTTCCGTAGCAACATTTTACAGTAAAATACTGTGTGAATTAATTAGTAAGGGTGGCAACACATAACAGGTAAATTTCTGGAAATTATTTTAATCTTTATTACATACTGTACAAAACTAAATCATCAGATTCTCCTCTGAGTTTCCTAGCTTTGTCTGTAGCCATACACAAAAATAAAGCCACAGTTCTGCAAGGTACCAAGGCCTGCACAAACACAGCCCAGATTTACCTATGTTACATGGCTTATGGACAGGAAGACTAGGTACTATCTTTTGCTTGTATCTTTCTTAGTTTTCAGATCGGTAGAGATCATTTTTTATGAAGAATATCAAGCAGTTCTTGAGTAAATTCCTACCCAAGAATCCAAGGTATTCTTTGTGCTACATAAAATACTTTAATATGTAAACATGATCCACTCCAGAATTATATCACTACAGATAAATGGTTGAATTTGAAAGAACAAAGCTCATGTCATAAGCAAATTGTAGCTAAAATGGTAAAAATATTACCTTTGCTTTCAGTTAAGTCACACTCCTTTAGTCACCCCCAAGTTCTCAGAGATCTCTTTGCAATTGTAGGAATTTTCCTTAAGAAAACTGATGCATAAAACCACAATCTTCAAAATCACAACTGCCTTCCAGTATCTGCACCTCTCAAGAGCAGGCATCTGAAACCTGAGTAAACCTGTCCAGGATGCTTCTCCTCAGTGTTTAAAACCAAAATAAAACTGAACATGCTCTTTTATGTTATGTCATAAAGACACTTGCTGCTTTGATTTTCAAAGGTTTCTCTTCCTTCACTTCGTTTCTAATCTTGTAATGTGGAACTTTCATGTTTTGTGGTCACGAATTTCTTTTAAGGGTATTGGTTACAGTTCTCTTTCATCCCCAACGCAGAACACTTGCTCACACACCCTGAAAAATTGCTGCTACCTGCAAGGTCTGTGAACCAGTTTCCAAGCACGAACACAGACACAACAGCAACCTCACCTGTATTTGTTATACATTTAAAAAAATTATCTTCTGAAAAGTTTCAGAGCTTCAAAGTGAACAGGTTGTCTGGAGGAACTGAATGAAGTCAAAACCTATAGCATTTTCTTGTTCCAGGAAAAATTACATGTACTTTCCCTGTTTCAGCAAGTAAAGTTGAGGCAAGAGAATACAAATCTAGGAAACCATACCCCTGAAAAAGTACCATCTCATTCTCTAAGCTCAGAAAAACATTCTCAGCCCTGTCTTAACTCCTGAAGATGAGGGCTGAGATTGTAAAGGAGTGATAGATGAAAGATAGGGAGACTGCAGAGGTCCAGAACTCAGCATATTACAGTAATAATTCAAAACTACAGAGCGCTTTGCATCCAAGTCCCTCCAACATGAACAGCTTTTATAAGAGGTGATCTGGAACATCTGCCATGGTAAGCTCTACATTTCTTGAGATGCCAGTGAAGAAAAGACAACTTCAGGAAATTATATGCAAGAATTTAGACAGATTCCCATTCAAGTGCAGGTTTGGCTGACTAAACCTGTGGTCCTTCTGAGCAGCAAACAAGTGGGTTTCTTTTTCCCATGGCAAGTAAACTAAGGTACCAAACAATTGCTCTTACTGCAGCAGAACGAAATACACGGCTCCAGGAATTATTTTTTGGTTTAGTTTATTTATTTCGGTTATTTACTTAGACCTCTCACTCCCACTCATTTGTCTCTCTCTCAGTGGCTTGTGTAGCTATTGCATTGAGCATCCAAAAAAAAATTAATTAAAAAAAAAAAAAAAAAAAGCCAATCAGGGACCAGTACATAGGCTTGCCTTTTTTCCCACTGGTGCTTTTTAGTCAACTGCTCTGCTAGGAAGGAATTGTAATATATACAAAACGAAAACAGCAGGAGAAACAGAATCTTGAGAACCTTCTCACCGCCCTTACCATATTACAGTGATGACTGTGTTCATTTTGTCTTCTCTAAAATACACTCAGACAGTTCCAATTAACCAATACAGGAAACAGAGATAATAAATAATATCACAGTTTCAGACACATGCAATTCTAAAGGACCTGTACAGCCCACCACTGCTCAGCACCTCTCTCCTGCATTCTGTCCCCATTCTGGGACAGTAGCATCCGCACCAGCACTGGACCAGAGGCAAATCATAGCCATGCTCTCTCTCAGCCACCTCCAACAAAACCCCCAGTCCCAGAGAGAGGACCTGGAGGGAGGCTCGTGGTCCCATAAACTGTGATAACTGGACAGAGAAGGTGTCTGCAGCAAAGCTGGTACTCCCCAAGAGCCTGTTACTGCCACCTCACTTATAGACCTGCTATTTCTCAAATAAATCACAGAAATATTAATGGTGAAGCAAAAACTGCCAAGTTTTCCTAGTTCCAATAGTCAATCAACATTTTAACATTCTTATTTCAAAAGGATGAAAAGGTAACAAGGAAACTGTAGTATGACACGAGCAAAACCAAAACAGTAAAATATTCAGAGGAACAAAAGAAGAGGACTCTGACATGTGGTGATTGCTTCTTCACAGTAGAGAAACTAGTTCTTCCTATTTGTTATGATTATCTGACAAAGCAAACTCAACTTGTGTGTGTTCTCAAACAGGAAA
This sequence comes from Todiramphus chloris collaris, assembly GCA_025345505.1. Lineage (NCBI taxonomy): Eukaryota > Metazoa > Chordata > Aves > Coraciiformes > Alcedinidae > Todiramphus > Todiramphus chloris. Next base: position 7,956,310 of record JANVCC010000057.1, on the reverse strand, counting down.
AGGCATAAATCAGACACTTAGATATGTTATGACTTTAAAATCACCAACTCTCACAGATCACAAAGACTGGGTTGTTTTAATAATTTCCTTTTTTTTTAGATTTTTGCAAGCCAAATTCAACTTAATTTGAAGTCTTAGGTCTTTTTAAAAGACATCTAGAATCTTGATTTAGGTGCTTGTAAATCTGTGGTGCCCTGATATAACTGCTACATAAGTTAAAAAGATTCAAGTTGAAACTTTTTTCTGTTTTTATTTAGACCACTTCAATTTTGTTACCTTTTTTACTTTTTCTTTTTTTTGCCCAGCTCAGTGAGAAACCCTTAGACTGTAGACTGTCTTCTCCTTTTTTGTTATAATCATTTGAAAGAGATGACTTAGAAAGTGAAAAAGCTAAAGAACAATAAGGCACATTCTTACAAGCTATATTTCGTAAGTAAACCTGCTCTGTAGCCCTGTTGAATTCTCCTACATGTTTTTTAAAATGTGACAACCAGAACAAGGCACAAAATGAGGCTTTTCTTCATATAAAATTCTGCAAAGATGAATTAAATAAAGATGTGAACATGAAAGGTACTGCATCTCACTGTAATCTCTTAGATGAAGAGGGTGCTGTAAGTCACTTAAGTTTATCTTAGAGCATCTTTACTACACATCTTAATTCGTACTGGCTTTTCTGACTGTTCCCATAGAAATAAACTCCATTACAAGTCACACAATCCCACCAAAGTCAACCATATCCACAAATAACTTGTGTCACATTTGAATGCAACAGAATTATCACCACCATCACAGGAGTCTGTGGGCTTGAGAGGGCAGAAGATGAGTTGTATTTGCTAAGCAGACCAAAGGCAGAGCTTTGTCAGTGCCCCCAGCATACAAACATATTCCATCACCAAAGAGCACAGAGAACAACGGCAGCACATCAATGCACTTCCTCTCAGCGCCAACCTGATACATCAAGGATGTTGGAACCAGATGGGGAAATGTGCAAAAAGAGTCTGTAATATCTGAGGAAAAATTTCAAAACAAGTTTTAGATTAACTGGATATAATATATACAGAGAAAAAAAAAAAAACAGAAAAAAACCCCATATATCTCTTGATAGTTTATATTAATTCAGACCACTTTGTTTTAGCTATTCCCTGTTGGGTTAACTAGCAGAAAGTTTAACCAAGGGCACCACAACACAGGTAAAGGTACTGTTTATGAACATACATTGTACCTTTCACAGGCTGTTCCAGTAACAGTTTCAGAATTGCTAAAAGTTTCAGTTGAAGAGGCAAAGTCTTCCACTTCCAAAAGAGAATGAAAACACATGGAAGGTAAATTGGAATGAAGAAGCCAACAGAGAACACTTAGGAAGCACTTGTAAATCCTCAGTATAGTCATATATTCTTCTCTTGATCAAACTCGTCTCTCCCACCCTCCCCTTCTCTGTAGTTTTTTTGTGTCATCATGGTGTAATTTGATAGGAGTTCTCACTTTTTCATGCTGCGAGAGAGTCTCACACTTATAAGATTTTTATTGGGGACTGAGGAGGTAAAAGAGAAAAATACTGTGAATGAAAGTTCATCTTCAGGAACCAGAAAGGGTGGAACTAGCATAAACAAAACCCCTTTGAAAGAAGAGCAGGCTTGGGCTGCAGCCTCTGTGCTCCAAAGCATGAACTACAGAGAAAATACAGTATTTCAAGGGCTGCTCTTCAATGAGTTGACCCTTGGCAGACCATACAGCAACCAGCAGGTGCCCATCTTGTTGGGCCATGGCAAAGGGTATGCGACTTCAGGAAGTAACAGCTCTGTGTAAGCCTCTTTTTTACTGAACAAATGTATTTAAATGTATTTTACCCCACGGTAAAGGGGATAAGATTTCAGGAAAAACAGCTCTCTGTAAGCTTCTTTACTGAACAAACGTATTTTAAATGGTTTGAGTGCACATTTTTTTGCAACGTGACCAAAATAACTTGCAACTGAAAGAATAAACAATGGAAAGAATGATGGTGAGTTACAAAAGAAAAAGTCATGAGTTGCCATTTTTTGTTAAAATTGACAAAAAGCTAATTTTGCTGCATTCATATATGTTTTCAGCACAACTTTATTTATTGGACTGACATACATTGTACATCACTTAAAACTCACTGCCCTTCTTTAAAAGCCTTAAGGACTTTATTGCATCCTCTTCACGTTGCAATCAATTTTAGCAGCTTATTTGTAACAATTACTATCCAGCTTTAGTTAAAAAAAATCACAGTTCTTGGAGAAAAGAACATAATGTATCTGAAGTAATGGAAGACTGAAAAAAAAACCCATCCATTTCTTAAATTTATTTCACTTGGAAAAGTCTTCAAGCTGAATGCTACTTGGGACATTTTCATTTTTTTATCTGTGTATTTAAAACAAAACCAATAATTAAACAAAAAAAAAACAAACCACAGAACAGCCTCCCCTCATACACACTGAAAGCAGTTAACGGCTTTTGTTCTTACTGTTTTTTCAGGATGGTGCATCCATCCTCATGTTTACACAAGAATTTACAAAGCAGCTAACCTAACAATGAATCAAGTGGCAGATTATCTGACAAGACAAAGTAAGATCTTTCCTTGTATCCAACTGCACTAACATAACAGGTAAGTGGCATAGGGAAACTTTCATCTTGTTTTCCACTTCGTGTATCCTGGGTAGTTTGTAATTCATATCAGCTTCTGAAGCCTCTTTAATGAAAGAAGGAACTCGATGCACAACAAAGGAAAACCTGCATAACACAGCTGAGCCTTGAGTGAAAAAAAGAGGAAATCCTGTCACAGAACACCAGTTGCTCTTTCATTTCAAATATTTTTAGTAAAAAAGCTCAAGTTTTATGGTCATGATTTTAAATAGTTTCTTGTCCCTGTGCTTGCTACATAAATGCTCCTTGAGAGGTGGTTTGTGAATATGAGTGCACACAACACGCTGTCCGGGGGGTCAATTACTACAGAAAGAACTGGGCTTATGCTGTGCCTTGCCTGCACTTTATCAGCTTTGAAATACTTCAACGGAGCATCTGCTCCCAAGCCACCAAGCTGCCTTGCTCAAGTTGTATCTAAGATGCAGGCAATTTCTCTGCCCCATAGGTCTGGTTTAGTATTACATTGAAAAGATTCAATACCTAAGCTCAAGCAAATTGAAAAACATACATGAAAGTTTAGAGCCTTCAGGGAGCAAATACCATCAAACACTTCATAGTATTAGTGGTTTGCAAACAAGATAGTTTTGCAGGATTTTTTTTAAGACTCTAACATGCAACAGGGCTATGAAGTCAAGTTAAAGAAACTTTGATGACCAAATCACAAATACATCCTACAAACCCGTGTTCACAAAACATTATAGTAACTTATTCCTGTTTCATCATGATTCCGGTCTTTAACCAAACTGAGTTAAAGTTTAGAACTCAATAAAAATACATGCTTTACATGGTGGCTGCACCTCTGTAGTATGACTCATAAGCCTGGATAAAGAAACTAAATTCAACAGCCCTCACTGAAGCCTATGGTAAATACCCTTTAGCTTCTGGGTGACCACAGTGACAGTCTTACTATGTTTTTTTCAGAGGTTCAGGAAACTCAGTCCTGGGAACTTCAGCTGCAGCTCTGCTGCAAAAGAGTTTATCTCATCTAGAGCTTCAGAAATTTTCACAAGTCTGCAAAACATTTTGCTTCTTCGAGTTTTAAAGATGTCAGGAGTAATTTCTGTATCTGTATTCCTTTAATTACAGGTGACTGGGAATATAACATCATTTAGCATTTGTCATAATGAATCATTCAGCCAAGCTGTATATTTGCATTGAGGTTTTCTACCCTAATGAAATATTGCAGCAAGCTTTATATATTTACAGAAGAGTTTCAACTTTAGAAGTGCAAAACACTCCCCCGGAAAAAAAAAAACCACAAAACAAAAACTGTGAATGGTCCTGCAGCTCCCTTTCACATGACAATTCGTAGCTGCACCACTTTCTGGCATGTGATTTCAGAGTATGTTTCAGCATTTGAATTAGAAGTATTTTCCACTATGAAATCAACCTTCACTTCATTTCAGAAAGAGCATTTCTGTGTTTTAATACAATCCAAGCACATGAGTTTTAGAGGTTATTTATTAGACCCCTGTGGCTATTCAGAAAACACAGGAGGAAGGAAAGCTGAAAGAATTCATCTTTACTGGTTCTAATTACAAAACAAAGGAAGAAAAAAACCCAAGCAACCTGATCTTCACTACTAAGGGAAGAATCTTTCCTTGGTATGTAGAATCTTAGTTTAACACACAAAGAAACTCAATGCCAGGAATATTTTCCTTCCTTTCTATTTTAGCATCAGCTTCTAGAAAGGAAAGATACTTAAGCTCCCTGCTGCAATAATACTTCTAGAGTATAAATACTATGTCCTTCAATTATCAATCACAGTATTAAGTATCTGATATTCAACCCCCCGGGGCTCACAATTCACCATTTTAAATTACAGTACAGCCTCAAAGACTCCTAACAAACTCTTCCACTCAGCTTTTGATGCTTTTCAGTTGACAAAGAATGTGGGTGGGGAAAAAAATGTTTAAATCCCCTCCTCCATACCTCTAACAACTCCCCAAATAAAACCTGTTTTCATACAGTTATGCTAATGCATCTCTAGTTACATATCACTCATTCCTCTTTGAAATAATTTTCACTGTTTTTCCAGGAAAACTAGTTCAACTTTGGACAGGATGAGCAAAGAGGGAAGGGATCAGCTTGCCTTTGCTACTAGAAGTTTACCAGATGTGACAATTTCCGCAGCACTGAAGAATTACATCTCATTTGCCAGAATGAATAGTTTTAGTTGGAAAGCTTTTATTTCCCTTCTTTTTACTGTACCTTGCTGAGATATATATTGTAGCAATGAAAGCAGTGTAAAAAATAAAGGACTGGGTGAACCCACAAATACTACAGAGAGCATCACATCTACAATGGTACTGAAATCCTGCAAGTCAATTCTTCTGCACCTTGGGCTGAAAACTCAAGTAGAACACAGAATTAGCCAAGGAACAATTCTGGCTAAGGACACCATCCTGCAGAACTGATTCCTAGGAAAAGTTCATAAATATGGCTAGCTTTTTCCAAGTCTGCAACTAACACCATGTTCCTGGACCATCAGAGGTAACCAGTCTTGCTTTCAATTACTTTTTAACTCCATGTTAATGCAGTCTTCTTGACTTCACTCTGAAGGCCCTCTGTAACACAAAATTTCTCAACCCACATGATTAAAGAGTTCCATTTAATTTAAGACCATCATTAACAGATTTCAATTTCTGTTATTTTTCTACCCCTTCATTCAATGTCCTTAATAATAATCTTCCCTTTGGTGGAGGGGGGAGTGGAACAAAAGGAAGAAAAAACTTAAACTATTTCATGCTTTGCAATTACGCCAAAATGCAAATGTTTCATTAAAATCCTGTATCCCTCACACAGACACTAGAGAAAAAAAAGATGGAGAAACACTAAGGTTAGCTTTCTTTCTAGACTTTAATTCACCTAATGCTGTAAACAGCCACAGACAGATTTCTAATGGTGCGAATAAAAAGCTTGAGCAACATTCCAGTTGTGGCTATCACAGCTCAAATCTGAATGATCAAGTCAGACCAAACTGAAAAGCTGGCCATCTGAAGCTTCTTTGCTTTATCAGTTTTAATTCCTATTAAAGCTAGAACTCATTTCTGGCTTTGCCTCTTAATTACTGTCTCTGCTTTTATGTATTATGTATCCCTGTAAATATATTATTTATCTCTTTATTTCTATTATTTATCCTGCAAAGCACCTACTTACATCTTTTTTCCATCAAAGACGCTGTACAAAGTGCTATACCGTACTGCATTCAACCTGTAGTGAATTTCTAAAACACCCAGGTGAATTAAAGTAATTGCACTGCACACTGATATGAAAGGAATGGTTTGGATGCTGCAGGATATTAACAGGGCTGTAAAACACGGGCATATGAGGCTATAGAAATTCTTGTGTCTGCTACCGTGGCAAACACCAAAGTACTAGATAGAAAAGAGCGAGGAAACAAAGAATGAAACATAAGAGCAAACCTTACATACTAGTTACAATACTCTTCAGCAACAGAAAGCTAAGGAACAACAAAAATAAAAGATTTGCTGAAGACTTAGGTAGTGAAGACAGAAGTGGAAACTGTCTTGATCTTCAGTCCTTCTAAATATAGGGGGGCTGGAACTATATCCAGAATTGTTACCTTTGATGCTTATTTTTTCCTCTTGTACGAATGCTTGGCCTCAAAGAATTTATTTCATTATAATATGATGACATGATGCGTAGCTGGACAGAAGTGTTCTCTGGCTTGGATTCTATCAAAGAAGAGAAATATGTGGACTGCTACAAAACAGGCTATTGATGGATGTTCATAATCTCTCCCTTTTTCTCCTCTTTGTAGAACTGCATTAAACTGAAAGAGCTGACAAACATTTATTTCATCACTAACCATCAGAAGCACTTGCTTCACTAGTTTACAGTTTTCATGTTGTCAGCATTTTGACAGGCAGCTTCGTTGCATTTTAATGCTGTCATTGTATAAACACCACATACAGATTGACTTTCTACACAGCATCCATCTCACCTCATTAAGGCTACAGCTGTTCGTGTGTTACGGCTTTATTCCCTACCTTGCAAAAATAAAGTATTTAATATATTTATTCTTTTTTTATATACCACAACAATTACAAATGCCTCAATATATCCCTTTTTTTGACAATATAAAGTGATAACAAGCAAACACTGGATTTGTGTAAGTCCTTATTCAGGAGACAGCAGCTAGCCACATAGAACTCCATAACAGTTTTGCTAAAGACTTAGTAGGAATCAAGACAAGAAACATCTTCTCTTCTCCCCTACATTTGGCAAGGCCTGATCCTTTCAGAGCTGCCTCTAGACACCCTCTGAACTCAGCACCTCTGACACACCTCCTAAAACCACAGGGTACAGAATTCCCCCACGGGTGATACACAGATATGCAAACACAGGATGGAAAGAACAGCAACCTGCAGGAACACAGAGTCCTGGCATGGTACATGTTACTTTCCGAGCCTGTGCTTGAAAAGGGTTTTTACAGGAAAGCCCCACATTTTAGGGTAAACCTACAACAATGAAATAGCCTCTATTTTTCCAGAATCCTACACCACCATGTATTACTGGGCTATCCTGCTCAAACATGCACAGGTGGTCATCACAAGAGCTTCTGCAGATTCATGGAGTTTTTTGCAGGACCCAGAAAACAGCAGACAGCCCAGAGAAGAGGTGACAGCGTGCTTGTGGAATACACCTGGCATTTGAGCCAACAGAACTGCAGAGGGCCTGCAATTACTAAATGCTTAAGTATGCTGTTCTCTTGGTGCTGAAATTGCTGTAAATAGGGATGCAATACTAGAAATTAAACACAATATAACTGCCTAGTTTCAGTAATAGCACACTAACTTTCTTTCAGAAATAGAGGAGACACAGAAATAAGTCTCATATGCAACAGCCCATTACATCAGATTCAGAGTAAAAGTAATGTACTTTGAGTCAAGACATGCAATAACCTACTGCCAACTTCTGGAATTCAAAGCAAGAAAGAAGAGGAAGAAAATAGTGCTGTGCTCAACTTGGAAAGACAAGATAATGGAACAATAAAAAAGAAATTATTGTGTCATAACTTTGGCCTCAATAGCATTTCCTAGCCACTTACAAGCATTAAAGGGATACACAAAAGTAACAAGAACATGGTAAGAGGGGAGCAATACTGTCCATGAAAAATTCACTTTTTTTTAGGGAATGCAGTGGATTTACAGCTATAAAATGTATTACTACACAAAAGCAATGTATAGACTTACTCAGAGAATCGGATCAGAAAATACATATACATTTGATATTGGCTGCTAAGGAAGAACTACTGAGCTGCCACAGGGCACCCCTCATTTGTTTCCCTATCCCTACCTCTGGAAAGTGGAAACAAAAGGAAGTATTTGAAAAAGTTCTTCTGGGGCTGAAAACAGACTGCACAGCTTGTGGTAGTCACTGCTGTAAGCTTGGGATGATAAGAAAGAGGTCAGGGCTTAAAAGGTACAAGGAAAGACCTGCAGAGAATAGGGGTCCAAAAGACGAGAGTAGCCATGGGCCACTTCATTTGGTAAAGACTGATGTTATATCAAATTCAAACAAAGTTTTAAGGCATTTTTATACCCTGCCATTTGCAAAACTCCAGAAGCTATAAAACTTAGCCTAAGGCCTTTACAAAGAGTTGGCTGATAATCACAACACACGCAAACCCCACTGAAGGCACAAGCTTAAGGATGGGTACTTCTGCTCCTCTGGCTGGGGGGAGCACCTTCGGCAACCTGGCTGCTAGTCTGGCTTCCTCGAGAAATATCTGAATTTAGATGATGGTGTGGAGAAGAGTACAGTACACACACTTTTTTTATAAATTATGAATTAAATATATTTTGAATACAATCTTTCTTATTGTATCTACAGGAAACAATCAATTAAAAAGAGGCTCAAAAGAAATGGCTTGTGTTAGAAAGAGTACATACATTTAGGAAAGCAAAAAAGCAAACAGTTGATTCTTTTCCTTTGAAAAATGTTTTCTTTTCTATAAACATTTGAGAACAATAATCCAAATTCAATTTATTAGCAAATTCTTTGATTCATTCAGCACCACAGGCAATCTTACCTGGCATATTCAATAACATTATGCTAAAGGAAAGCTGTATAAATAACATGACAGTTATGTTTTCTATGTTTACTTGTTAATTTTTATGAGTTTGGTAATAGAAGTACTGCTAATAGTCTGTTTTCCATTCTTGCCTTGTCCCTATTGCTTCATTATGTGATTTTATAGTTTCCATTAATGAATCAAAATAAAATTTAAGCAATATTATAAATTTAGTGAGCAACCATCTGCTTTGCCTTAATTACCAAAAAACTTTAATGCGTGTGTGTGTGCCTCTTTTGAATACCAATATTCTCATTGCCCTGTGAAAGCTAACTACTATGAAAAAATAGATCAGAAAAGGCAATTCTGTCCAACAATAAAAGATAAGGATCTGGTTCAATGGTCCTTTTTTTTCATGCTGAAAGTTCCAATAAAACAAGAAACTGTACTTTATATGTGGATTAGTGCATCAGTGAAAGCACAAAAGCACGTTTTACACACTGCCATATTCGAATTAGTTTCACTGTATATTCTCAAATGACAAGTTACAGATTGGTCACTACATTTGCAACCCAGTCAAGCTAAGTACAAATCCTTTTGCTCACTGAAGACATCTACATGCAGATAGTTTGAAAACACTGAATTTTCTTTCTAGAAGATGTCTATCATTATTGCCACCATTCTTAAGTATTTAGCTGCATTGCTATATATTGGTTTTCCCAACTAGTAACCAGGCCAACAAAAAATAAGATAAAAGGATACTTCAAATATTGAACTATTTATTAAGCAAATTAACCAAAGCAGGAATTTTCAGGATGCTAACATCAGATTTTAAAAAGCAGCTTTCACAAAGGAGAGAAGTCTCTATAAGAGCATTCAAAGTAAACAGGGAAAAAAATCACAGCTACAACACTGTTCATATTCCACATGTTCAGAAATTATTTTCAGGAATTTCGGAACAGAGGTCGTAGATGTTCAGACACCACTGAATGCAGCAGATGAACCTATTTAAACAATACATTTTAGGTCAGCACTTAATACCTTTGAGAGACCACCACAATTTGTATTAACATTCCAAGCAAATGAATAAGCTTTGAACAATTAAAGGCATGAAATTCAAGTAACACATAGGAGAAGACTGCACAATACAAAATGTTAGAGAAGAAGAAAAGATGACAATGCAAAAAATAAAAAGAAGATGTAAAAAGTCTCGATTATCTATACTGCCTTGAGCATGGACATGAGATCCACCACTACTGTATCCTTACCTACGTGCCAAAGGCATCAGAGGTCAGCCTAAGAAAAATGGGTATTTTAATCGTGCAGAACATCCACAATAGTTCTAACATACAAAAACATACACTCATATGTCCACCATATACTTTTATTATGTTTCTTCCCATAATTACCAACTAATTAACACAGTCTACACAGGACAACTAAAATTGTTTTTTCAAACCCCTGAATTGGAAACATACTGAGAGGGCAACAGAGCAGAAAAAAAAACCACTACAACTCACCATGAGAGAAATGCTGAAGGAAAGAAGTCATTTGTGGGCAGGAGTACAATGTTTAAGCCATATTTATGTTAGTAGTTTACGATTAAATTATGAAATATTTCTAAGATAAGAAAGGTTAGATTGCAATTTAAAAGCAAGCAACAAAGTGACAGAACTTTAACTTTTCTGTCTAAATACTATTTAGGCACCATCTTTCCAAATGAACAGAAAAGATCAGTTTTGGAGTGGCTCACATTAGGAACAGTGACAGAGTCAAAACAAGACACAAGGATGAAAGAGGATATTTTGTCTGAGTGGATAAATGGATTTCTATTTCAGGGAAGTCATCTGGAACACACTAAATAATTACCCAATGTTATTCACGGAATAAAGAACAGGAAGAGGAGGAGGCTCAGCATCAATTTTAACCACTTGAAGTTCAGTGTAATAACTGAACATCCATAATGAGAAGGTAAGAAGAAGATCCAGGGTACCTTCTCAAATCCAAGACAGCTAATGACAAAGTAGTAGTTTATGAGCATAAAACTACTTAGGAACAGGATGAGGCAGCTGATGGCCAAAATACCACCTTTAAAAAACACTGACAGAAAAGGGAAGAGCAGAATTGTATGCTTTCACAAGATTAATTCTTTAAAACTACATATAATAGGATACTGTGGGTCATGTCCGACTTTCAATTAAACAGCAAAGGGCAAAGCAGATGCCAACAAAAATGGCATGGCTTCCATAAAGAATGAGCATCACAATCAGGCCCCAAATTGCACATCTTCACAAAATCTTGGTGTGTCAAACTCCAAAAACGTGCACCTTACTGAGACTTTTCTTGATTGAACTGTTTAGCCAGTCAATAATTAAAGGTAGCAAAATATACCTGTTACTATGAGGTTTTTAGAATGCAAAAATTCTGCACATACTTTTCCATTCCACGTCCCTTTGGTAAGGTCTTCAAACTTTTACTTAAATATTCCATTTCATAAAGTGGGTTTCTGCCCCCCCTGCACAGCACCACTAGTCTTGAAGGGCAAGAAAGCCTATTTAAATGCACTGAAGTGCATTAGCATGAAAAAATAATGAGTCCTTACAGCATCCTAATTTAGGAAGGTGCACTGAAATTAATTATAACATCTGCTGTCAAAAAAGCTACCCAGACAGGTACCTTGTCAATAAAAATCTGATGATCACATTTCTGACAAAAATGCCCTAATAGGCTCTCCTGGCGTTCGTGTTATAGGACCTAAGGAAGAGTCAGGAGCCAAAAGCCTCTATGGTTTGCTCTTTTCCTTCACCCTCCCTTTTCCTTTCTAACTAGCAAAGCATTACTCTGTTCTCTCAGGCTTTCACTGGGAAATTGGCTCACTCTGAGGTCAGAAAGCTGATCTAAAGGAACATACACTGAGAAGCAGATGCTACCAACACATGGGGAGGACTCTCAGAGGTGCATCTGCTGAACATCTATCCAGCCAGATGAGTCTGAGGGGCATGAGTCCAGCATTTTGTGTGAACCTCTGAAAGTAAACTGACCTTTTTAAGTCATCTTGAGTATTGACTCAACAGAGAGAACAAACTGAGGCCTTGTTTTCAGAGGGAATGGGTGGAAGAAAAACCTACTGCAATTAAAGTAGGAGAAATGAAAGAAGGATCAAGTTGTATGGATACATTTTTTTTCCTCAAACAGCCCCTCAGGATTCTCAGCAGTTACCTTGAAGGTCCATGTGCCATGAGGCCATCACACTGCTGTTTCTTTGACTTTCTTGTTAAGTGTGTGAAACTTCTGCAGAGACCTACTTCACCAATTGCACAGCCACCTTTTCAGAGCCAGACATTTTCAGACTTTACAGAGCCAATCCTATTAAGTACCACAAGGCTGATTATCAATGTAAATTGAATGGCCTCTAAGTATTGTCAGGCAGGCAGCCAGATGGTTCAGACTTACTTGGACAGTCTGAAAGCAAGTCATGAGAACACCAGTAGAGAAGATGGAGAGAAGACAGGAGTTATTTTTGCAGATGTCTTCCAGAAGCAATTTTCTTTCAGTAGATCACTGCCATGAGGTAAAATTATGACCTGCCAGAGAATGATGGCAGTGCAGACCTGGATGACCAGTAGTAGTAATAAATGACAAAGACTGCTTTCTGCAAGGGGGGGGGGGGGAAGGAAGGGGGGGGCGAAGATAGAGAAAGAAATTCTTTTCAGGAAGCTAGAAAAGTGAAAACAGAAAAATAAACTACCTTGGTCTGAGGTCTGCCACAGCACCACAAGAGCAGAAAAATTTCCCTCAGGGTGCACAAGCATCATTTCCCTAATACAAAACTCACCAGTCCAGCCCAAACACCAACCTATTTGCTCCTGCTCTATAGCTAATGACTAGCGATGCTGGCAGATGACCTGCCAGCATTGTATTGCTGGATTGTATCCCACTGTTGAAAGTTCAGTGATGCACAAAGGTTACTACTGGATTCGCAAGGTTAATTTTCTGAATTGTACTTAGACCACTGATGGATCTCATTTCCTTACAAAAAAAGAGAGATTTTTCCAACAAGAGTATGAGTCATAATTGGGGGTGTTGATCAATATTAATTGGGCATGACCTGGCATACTTATTGCAGTGGAAAAAGGGAAAACAAATAAATGAAAAAGAACAACTGCTCTCAGAACTATTAAAGACTATTAAGAATAAAGCCTGAAAGGTAGATGTTGAGATGAGAGGGAGTTAATGAATTCTTATCTTCTGCCTGCAAGAACAAAAAAAACCAAAACCAACAAAAACAACAAAGGCAGCTACAGAAATTGAACAAGCACATAGGACTCAGCTTCCAGAATTACAAGCTTAATAGCATGACCAGAGCTAGCCAGAGGGTAACATTAAAATTACTAAGCTAACACTAAAAAGATTAATTTTTCATTTATTCTCTAGTTTTTTTTAATATCCAGTAGAAGCTTAAAAAAAACCAAAACACACCACACTTTTCTGAATTGTGTCTGCTTCACAGAATTCTGGTACCACAAGATGCAATGCAGCCCACTCCCCATTCTGACAGTGTACAGCGGGGTTTTGCTGCATGCTAAATCCCCTCTGCCTAGTGTCCATCTTGGGAATCCTCATGTGTACAAGCAGCAATATGTGAATATTCCTTGCTTCCTGGAACACTGGAGAGTTCTCCAGCAAGACTGAAAGTCTATGCAATGACCCTTCTGGAAACCAGAACTGGCTTTGAATCAGCAGAAAGTCTCAAGTCAAATCAGTATTTCTTGTTCTCAGATAAGAGAGCAAAGGCAGTTTTCCTGCATTAGATTTTGTTTTCAAAAATTATACGAAGCTTTGTATCAGATGCTGGTTTATTCCTCTCTTTTTTTTGAAAATATTTAGAATGTGTAGTTCTGGCATACAATAAACTGTAAGTAAGGTTGTGTTTGTTTCTAAGCCTACAGCAGCAGCACCTTCAGACATAGCAGTGTCTGCCATCACACTCAGCACCTCAAACAAAATGAGCTCTCTTTAGGTAGAGGCTGTTCCTGTAGGAACACAGGAAGTATGACAGCCAGGAGCTCTGAATTATGTCAAAAGAGAAACAGTCCTAGAAAGGATATGAACTAAGGAAGCCTGGGGACGTGCGTTGCTAAATCTCTCAGGAGTAGTTATACCAGATGACCATTTACTCAAGACTCTTCTTTACAAACAAAACCTGCTAAGATATTCAAAGCAGCTTCTACAAATTCTTACAACAGCAACTAAGAGGTAACCAGTGCAGTGAACACCAAGTACCTCCTCACCCACACAATCCACCTTCCTCATCTAAACTTTGTTCTGCACACTCTGCTGCCTCCATATATCTTTTGGGTAGCAACCTACAGCATAACACATGCAAGTACATTAATTACCAAGTCAGGGAATAACCTTGGCTGTATATTTTAAATACTGGATACAATTTATACTTCATAACTAATTTCTGTATTTCTCCTTTGCCTTCTGGTACACAGCTTCTCACTGTAGTCTCCTTAGACATCATTAATTAGGTACCTCAACCTTGCATGAAGATTTGATGGGAGTCAAATATACTAAAATTGTTACAAAAGCAAAACTATCATTCAGCATGTGGTAATAAACCATTTCTCTGCAATCCTGGAGGCACAGGCACTTGCAGTATAATGTCAGACAGTCTCACAAAAAAAGTGATACGAAAAAAGTTAAATCTAGGCTCAAGTTACCTGCAGTTCCCAGAGATCTCACAGTTCCTTTTCCACTGAGCTAAGACACCTGCTTCAATTCTCTGTATGCTTTCCATACTAATAAATATCTAAAAAAAGCCAAAGTCATGGCTGATGGAAATACAACAAATCTGTTCCCTGAAGGATGCTGATGTGCTGAAGCACAGAATCAGATCATCATCTTTCAGGAGCGTTCACTGTGGAAAGAGGGAAGAGAGAAAAAGACAGAGGAGGAAAAAAAAAAAGAGAAAAAAAGAAAGGAAAAAAAAAACCAAAAAAAAGGCTTGTCTATTCCAAACTAGCCATTACCCAGTATCAGACCCAAATTCAGGTGACTGCTCTAAATCACATACATGAAGTTCACTCTCTCATATCCAAGGCACACGTGATGATAAATTTCTGAACAAAAACTTTTACAATCTGTTCTACCCAGTAGACTACTGATGATAGGGTACAAATCTCTGTGCATGTAAACTCTCTTGCTTTCCATCCGGAAGCCAATATTCCCAGGATACGTGTTGAGAAGGAATGACTGTTGCACAGACACATCTTCTATAGAAAGGGAGAAATAATAAAGTAGAAGTAGAGCTTTTTAGGTATCACTGGAGGGAATGGATTAGCAGGGCAAAGAATAAGGTTTCAAATATATAGTCTCCCTGGAGCTTTAACTTCAAATTGAAGACAGACACAAACCAAATCTTTCATCTTAGAATTGAAGAAACTGCAACTCCTGCTGTTTGTCAATGTGGAATTTCCATCAAGACCATAAACAGTGAAGCCTGTTCCATTCCCTATGGACATTAGGGGACTTTAGCCTAGTTTCTGTGAAATACACATGCTCAGCTAATTTACTGCCTCTGTTGGAAAGTCTTACCAGCACAGAAAAGACAAGGGGTTTGTGCACAAGTGAAGTGGTATTTTCCCCATCCCGTAAGATGACTGCAAGTCAGACCATCAGGGCTATGTAAGGAACCCTGCCTTGTTTCTGTCCATGGCACTCAACAAGAAAATCATTTGTCGTTAGTAATACTCACTTGCTACCCTCTAGAATTACCATGGAATTCACTTAAAACAGAGGCAAGAACATTAAATTCTGCCATGCTCCAGCTTCATTATTAAGTACACTACTAAGCATTCAGCATCAGCTGTGGTTTCTAGATTGATTTAAGATATAGCCACAACAAGTAATCAAGATATGAGAGTGTAAAATATGGATAATGACAGCAATGCCTACACTGAGAGGAAAAATATTTATAACCTCAAGGCCAAACTAAGTTGGAAAGTACTGGCTTAAGGTCATCCACAAGAACATCCAATCAGCCTTGATGCATGGAGTTGCTTAACTCACAATACTTACCTCAAAAGTAATACCATAATAATAAGAAATACCATAAGTATTCCTTATCCAGGTGAAAGAATTCTTAATTTCTCATCAGTTACCTTTTATTGCTTGCAAATATTATGTTAGTCTTTTTTAAAATTATCTGGAATTTACTTCTAAGTAGCCCTAAGAACTAAGGAAAAAAAAACAAAAAGGAGAGAAAATAAGCCCTAAGAGAAGTACTGTGGTCAGTAAGCAAGCAAACTCCAAATCCTACAGTAGTGAAATGGACTTTCTTATGTTTCTTCTAAAAATAAAAATTATAGTTCTGTTCTCAAGTGGTGCACATTTAAAAGTAAAATACCTGTGCACAGACAGAACCAAACATTTTAAGATAAATCGCTCATTTTTCATATGCAGTCTTTTCCCTGCCCCCACAAGTGTAAGACACTCATGCCTTTGCTAGTAATGAAGGACAAGAGCAAGGGATGTTATCTGATGAGCAAAAAATAAAAGCAATGTTTGATTTCCCCTAAAAGCCAACTGGATGCTTTGGAATAATCCTAGAATGACTATGATTTCCCTGTATTACAGAGAAGTCGTAATCAGATATCAAGTCTGGATTATTAGATAAGGAAGTTTGATTTGAAACACTTTTATTTAAAGAAATGTTCATCTGCATTTCATAATATCTTATCAAAGTATATATAAATAGTCATACATCCCAAATCTGAGTATTAAGCTGCACAAAATGAATGCTAAAAATCAGACGGCAGCTTTTCCTTACTCCCTCACAATAAATCAACAGAGGTGGCTGAGGTACAATTGAAAACTTATTATATATGATTTTAAACTTTAATATCTAAGAGGAAACCTAAATCCTGGTGTGTTAAAGAAGAAATTTCTCTGAGGAGTAGAGAGATTTTTTCATCTTCAGGTTTTTAACCTTTTGCATTACTGAATTAGAGCTATTGTTGCTATATACGTTTCCAAATCATACCCAGTGGCAAAAGGCAACTTAAGCTTTACAAAAATCCTCAGTAAAGATCAGGCTTATAACTGAAAGCACACAAAGACTGTCATCATCTCTCCTGCGCTACTTAATTCTCCTTCGTTCCAATCACAGGGAAAAAAAGATAGTATTCGATTCCCTATTTTTTCACTCAAGGAACATTTCAAGGGAACTCCTTGGAGGTGAAAAACAAGGAATACGCATATTCAGTCATTATGAAAAACATAGCAAGATAAAGGAGAAAAGGGAGGATGGCAGCAGGAAGTTTTCATCTCCAGCATCAGCCTGTGGGGAGGAGGACAATGCAAGGAGATCGACTTTTATCCTTCCTCCTAAGTTGGTAGGAAGCAGGAATGACTGAAGTCACCATACTGGTTTGAAGATGAAGCATGTCATTAAGGGCACATAGGAGGAATGCAGACTGGAGCTTTCCCAAAGTTTAATTAGCTCTCAAATCCTTGCATAAAGGTCTGAGCAGAATCAAAAACAGCTGCAGCTTTTTCAGGGAATCTGTCAGATGAACACAGTTTATTTATACATCAGTTTAAGAACATAGAGGGGAAAAGAAGTTGTAACATGCAAGCCATAGCATCAACCTAACAAGATCCCTCCTGGTGTCATTATACTGGTCTGTTAGGCATCCATGGGCAAGTGAAAACAGGAGTGAACTAAAAATACTCAAAAACAAAGTACTGGTCTCAGTCAGCCTGAAAACTGCCCAAGTTGGCAGCATACACTAGTGGCAGCATGCCCAAACAGTGAGGGACAAGGTTATGGCCTCAGTCCCTGTGCGCTTGCCAACATCTGGCAGCAGATGCTGAGGGAACACACGCTTCCCATTACACCAGCAGTTAGAGGATACATTAGATCGCAACCTGCTCCCAGAACTATCAGGCATTAGAACAAAGTGCTTACTATTAAGCCTGTCAAAGCAGAGGGGGCAAAGCACCTTTTCAGAACACCTCTCATGAACTGCTGCATTTAAAAGCATTCTGATTGATTACAGACTACAGTAGCATTTGAAACATCATTTCTACTTTTTTCTATCTTACTATATTCACTTTTTTTCCTACACATATAAGAATCTGAATCACATGAAGCACAGAACTTTAAATTTAGAATACCAAATACAGCATATGGCTGTTCCTCTGACGTTATTTCATGACTGAGTTTGTAGAGAAATTATGATGATTTGGTAGAACTGCAACATAACAACACAAGCTCATAACAGCTGAGCAAAGAAGTTATTTTCTTAGCTAGCTCTGTTGCTAACTTCAGCAGCCAGCATTCCCATGAATACTGGTGGAAGACGTGCTGCTGTTTGGCACATGTATCACCATCACCCTCTACATCTCTTCAGAATTAACAAAACCAGTCAGGTTTAAAGAGGCACAAAGATGCAGATGTCTAAGCACCTAACCCCCACAGATACACAGGCTACAAACACACACCCATAAAGATGAGGAAGTGCTACAACTACACACGGGAGACTAGCTGAAGTCAACAAGCACCTGAATCCTCCTGAGACATGCCGTGATCAGAGAAAGCCTTGACATAGTTCTACACCCTATGGTTTAGATGGATCTCCATACCTGGCTGAAGAGAATAGAGAAATCATAAAGATGCATTTTATGTCATTTTAATTTACAAGAACACTCGATACTTGAAAAGAGTACATGGCATTAACAGTTTGCAGGCATCTGATAAAAAGATACTAGTCTATTGAGCACTGATGTCCCTTTTCATTTTTTTAATCAGAAGAAGAAGAGGCAGCACAAGTACTGTTGTCAAACGAAGTCTGTACATGGAAAACACATTAACAGGCACATGAACAGTATGACATTGCTACTGCATAAAGTCTTTGCTAAAATTAGAGCTGCAGAACAGTAACATAGAATTGCTGATGAGCGGTCAAAAGAGGGGAGACAAAATGACAACCTACTCCAGTCGCTATTCAGGGATGTGGCTGCACCACGTTTGGCCAACATTTTAAACACTGAGGTGAAGGCTACATACTCTGCCTGGCAATCCCTGCTAGTACTTCACTATCTCCAGCTTCCATAGTCATTCTGAACACTCACCTATACCTCCTGTGCTAAAGTTTACACCTCCAACTTCACATCCACTGAGAAAATTTGAATAGCAGGGAAGTTCTTTCCTGTGCACAGCAGTACTGTGTGTCTGGTGACTGCTACAGCCCTTTAGTCAGCCACCACTGCTGGCTCCAGAAAATGATGTGCCGTGGCTCCAGACTCACTGCCAGCCTTCACAGCATTGTGAAAAAGTACCAGGGTACCCTTGCCCAGTTTTTACACTCCTCCCCTGGCTTCTGCTGTGGGCCACCATTAAAGAGGGTTCACTGGATCAGGCTGCGACCCCTTACAAATGTTCTGACACTACACATTCTCTTCTCTAGACTAGATAACTAAGTACCTTCTGTCAGGAAACACTGTTCATGTTTCCAGGACTTCACAAAGCTCTGCTGCTCTCTTCTGGAAAAATTTAATGGTTCATGATTTTATGAAGGTATGTCTATGACTTGATAGCAGTTATTAGTCTTCCCAGGGATAAGGAGACCAGAAGGATTGTTTCTGTGCTTCTTATAGGAAATATTCCTGTTACATTATATATGAGTACAATGGTAATCTCTTCATTCTCCGTGGGTAGGCTACGTCTTTCTTGACACAAGAGTAATACAACTTCCCTAATCTATCATTGCCTTTTTGGGATCATACTGCATTTCAAGAAATGTAATCGTTCTAGAATTTCAGCTCACAGGAGACAGTGAGAGGAAGAGTGCATTTCCTATGTGGTAAAGATTTACAGAGCTACATTTCAATGTTTGAGATTTTTTGACCCAATTCATTTACTTCAATACATCCAAAAACATCATGTCAATTCAATAATGTAAAATATTCTACATCAGCTTTTCAAACTGGGACAAAATATTTTTGGTCAAATGAACTACGTGGCAACATTTTCCCATGAGAAAGCTTCTGCTTTGCAGCTACTTCATTTTCTGCTCAGTCATTCCTACCAGGCGTGAAGCCGGATGCCAAGCTAGGGAAGCACAATGGGAGGAGAATCTAAAGGGGAAAAGATAGGAAAGCTGTGAAAAACAGAAGGGAAATTTGACCAGACATTTGAAATAAAGGATGTCTGAATTAGTCATCCATGCACAAGCTCCCAGTGGATAATGATTTTTCCCCTTATAGTTACTGTTTGGCAACTGCTGGTCACGTATGCAGTCACTGGTTTAGTAGGCACTATTTTGGTTTTCAACACCATTACTGTAAAAGCCAGAATACAATTAGAAAACAACAATTTCTTCAATATAGCCTATGTTCCTCAAGACATCAATTTGGCATTAGTTATGCTAAATTACTTTACTCCTTCATTGCAGGTACACTATAACCATCATTTTCAACAGTTCTTGTCAGTTAATAGTCCATACCTTCCTTATATCAAATTACCTGAACAAGAAAGACAAACAGAAGGGTTCTCTGCAGTAATGAACAAGAAGAACAAGTGTCAGGAAACTACTGGAACAGCCCACAATCCTCAGAGCCACATCTGAAGATTCAACCTGAAGGTAAAGCATATTTAAATCTCTTTACCTGACTCCCCGACTATTCACTGACTATCTGGCCTCAGATCTCATCTGTTTCCCTAGCTTAAAAAAGTACACTGAAGTAAGCTCCTCAAAGCACATATTGATCCTTCGCTTTCATGTGTCTCTGTTCTGAAAACTATATTTTCCTGGCCATTATCTATCAGCTATTTCCAGAAACATTACCAACTATATCGCCAAGATAAGAAAGTTTCTAAAAGAGCATTGTTATTGTGCTATTGAGCACAACAGTTAATAATTATTTGCTGTCAGGCTTTTTAAGTCACTTATTTTACCAGAGCTGCTTCGCATTCCACACCTTCCTCCATGCTAATCTGGAACATAAATTCTTTTCAGCTCTATCTCATTACTACACAAAATAAGCAGATCACTCCCCTATCACAACCGCTCAAGTTCATCCTCCCCTTCCATTATCTTCAGTGACAAACTGACAGAGAACTTAAATTCTGCTGGCTTTTATTGTGCCAGCAGAACAATAAGTAAACCAAGAATGGGTATTGCAAAGGGTCCTGAGGGACTGCAAAAACCACAACTCCCTCAAGTTATATAAAACCATTGCCTATCTCTTCTAGACTCCTTGAAAAAAAAAATCTCATCATGGTCCTTGTTTTAACAAATGCTCAATCACTTTACTTGAGTAGTAATTCTCCAATAGATTTTGATTAACAACAGTTTGAATTATGTTTATGCCACATGTGCTTTAAATACTAGGAAGTTACCTAAAATTATAACATTTTGTGTGTATTATATATGCAAAAATAGTACAGTGATATCTGAAGATGTATTTTTCCCTAATGTTGTAGTTCAGCAAATGTATCACAGATGTTTTTACTTTCTACATTTCTTTTTTTTTTTTTTCAGTTAAGAAGTATTTGTCAGAGAAAACTGAGAAAGACATAAAGACCACATCAGGATGGACACTCTCTCCCCACCAACCACAGTTTAAGCAATGCATCCAGAGCTAGATTGCTGGGTAGAGCACACTATGACAGCTATAGGTGTACCTATTGTACCCTGAGGTGCCAGCAGTTGGGCATTATGGATATGGCTGATGGTGTCATCCTAGCACCACACTCCAGCACTCCAAGGAAGGAGGTGAACACCTGATGCCATATAGATTCTAGAAGGGGAGTTGCCTTCTACACTCACAGTGAGGTGGAGCTGCCCTGTGTCCCCAGAGCAGGATAACTGCAGCCACCACATCTGTCCTCAGCCCACACAGTGAAGGAAGAGCAAAAATACAGTGTTACGTTCCCCAGTGTCTGAAGAAAGCCAATGCAGCCCTAAAACAAGAAAGAAACCAAGAAAGCTGCCAGTGGCAGACAGCCGACAGCTCTGGGGACTCCCCCCTCAGCTGCCTCCATCTTTTCCAACGATGTCATCTCCCTGCCCACTGCCTTCGGTCGACGAACCGCAGCGCTGAGCCATGCCAGGCCATCAGCCATCAGAATGCAGGGACGGGTGCTGCTGGTGTTCACCCGGAGAAGGTGGCATTACCGGGCTTCCCATCTAGCGAAACGTCGTAACAAAGCACGTGTCCATCAGGATTACTCACCTCCATAAAATTACATAGTACATAAAATTGCATATTAATAATTTAGAAGAGGAAAGATTATAAAAATCTGGCAGCTTCCTCTCTAAATGACAATGTTTAGCATGCGTCTCATTGCACAGTTGAAGTTGCTTCTTGAATGTTTATCTTCTATTAAAAATAATAAGATCTTGAAATAGTCATCAAAATACCAAAGGAAATCAGGCAAGCCAAATTGATTTATTTAGCTTGTGAAATGCCTGATACAATGCCACAGCACATCTTAAAGACACGGGGTCTTTTTGGATCTCAGGCGGTACTATTCTGTCTTTGAATTATTTCTCAGTGTAGTTCTGCCTTTGCATGTGTTACAGATGCATGGCTGTTTTTCAAGTCTATTGTTCTTCACAAGCTAAAGTGTTCCAGACTGAGGAGAGAACCTCAGTGTCTAAAAGGAGGAATATTATCTAAATGTATACTATCCACAAATAATTGATAAATTTTTCTTTATCAAATTGCATAACTTTCCACTACCATTTGCCAGTCAGATACAACCAGCAGGTATATGAAGAAGATACTTTCTAGAGGTATACCCAATTCCTCCATAACACATCCAATGGGCAATTTCATCCATATTCTGGAAAGGCTGAACCTTCTCTAACTCTACTTCACACTAGAATCTTTTTTATTAAAAAAATTTAAACATCCCATCGTGATAATCCACCATTCCATAATTCTCCTATTTATGTGGTTGCCATAAATCTGGAGTCTCCTCATGGGTCTTTCACAGTACACTCAGCAGAAGGAAAAAACAAACCAGACTATGGCTTGCTTTTTTTTTTTCCCCTATACTGGACATGACTGAATTTGCTCTCAATTGAAGAGTAGCTCTACTTTCACTTATTTAAATACTAATCTGGAAACAGACCCACTTATTTGCAATCTACCTCCTTTCAACTGGAAACATTTCTACCTTATAGTTAGGGTAAACAAAGTCAAGTGCAAAGAAAACCAAACAAGTATGATCATTTACAAATATATATGACAGCACCATATTACTGAAGACACCCTTAATAGTAGGACTCCCACATAGGTTTCACAAAAACTATTATCCTCAATAAATCCCCTTGTCTGGATGATTAAGAGCCAAAGCTCCATGAAGTCAGCATGAATCTTACTGGCATATTACAGTACACATTAAAAACATGTTCATTTTATGCATGCAGCCAGTGCAGAAGCTAAAAGACAGCTTTCTTCTTGTGGGATTCTGTCACCTTTGTTAGCTTCCACATATTTGTTTGTATTCCCCAACTGAAAAAACCACTGCTGTGTAAATACTTGAGACAGAAAACGACAGCTAGAGAAACAATTGCAAACCTCCCTGTTTCTTCCCACTTACAAAATATTTGATCGGTTCTTCATGATATTTCAGTTTCTGGATTCTTTCAAGCTCTCAAATTGGTACAGTGGTTTTCTTCCCAATTATAATCACTTCTGTATTCAAGGTTTATAAATTGAAAGAAAACCAGAAAGTTTAAGTATTCCCTTTACTCCTGCCTGAAGAGGATCAGCAGGCTCATACATTAAACAGCATCCTGTAAGCAGGACTCACCTCTCTTTGTTTAAATATTTTTAGTTAGACGCTGACAAAAGAGAGGCATCCCTTGCACTCTATGCAGTCTCAGATTTTAAGTGTCTTCACTGGCTTCTTCACAGAAGTGGAGAATAAAA
The DNA here is from genome assembly GCA_025345505.1 of Todiramphus chloris collaris. Taxonomy (NCBI): domain Eukaryota; kingdom Metazoa; phylum Chordata; class Aves; order Coraciiformes; family Alcedinidae; genus Todiramphus; species Todiramphus chloris. The sequence goes on along the minus strand of JANVCC010000057.1, from coordinate 7,932,654 downwards.
TCATTCTTTTCACTTAAGAGGCAGGAGACATCAGCTGCTACTAGTGTGCTAAACTGTTCTTTCTTTTGCTGCAAAAATTTGGTAATTGTGTGTAAAAGTGTTTGCTGTCTAGACATCCACTTACCACACAGACTCAGCATTCAGTTCTTGCCTTCTCTACTGTCTGCCCCAGCCTTTTTTGTCTTCTAAATTTTGCAGACCCTCATCTTCCACCCTCCACATTCTCATGAGCAGGCTGTTTCCCAGGAGGCCAAGGAAAATGTCTCTCATGATACTGAACCCAGGCCCAGACCACGAGGCTCAACTACATGTGATGTATTTCACATACCCCATCTTTAGCTCTTCAGAGAAAGGAGATTGAGTCTAAATAAAGAGAGAAATAGTGAAGTAGAGGATTATAGCCCTGTAAGCCTACTGAATGGCCCAGGCCAGAACACCCTTTTTGAGGAATTTCCTCAGCAGACCAGTGGGTGAAAGAAAACCATGGCCATTGCAGAAAGGTCTACAATATCCACCCTGATAAAAAGACAGGCTTCCTGCCATGCTAGGTGTGCTCATGTGGCTGGCTGCTGCTGGAAGAAATGGTAAACACTATGCAGACAACTAGAGCTCCACGTCTTTGAAGAGCTACTCATAATTTAAAGTTGAAAAGGTTTAAGCAGCAAAAAAAAAAAAAAAACCACCTAAAACCCTTTTCGAAAAAAAAAAAAAAACTGAAAAAAAAAAAAAAGTGGGGGGAGGAGGGGGGAAGGGAATAAAAAAATATCTGAGATAATTACGTATGAGAGGTCCCCATTTCGTATTTAATTCTCTGTATCCCCTCATGGAAGGACAGCTACTACCAACTGCTGGAAAACCTGAGAAAAGCTAGGGTACTGGATTTTAGGCAAGGGGTGAAGCATCTCCCATTTACTTAGCAACTGAAACAGAAGGCAACATGGATTTTACCGACGAGGCAACAAAAGGCCACATCAGGGATACACCTCCATAATGCTGGCACTCGGAGACATTGAGAGGAGGAAGGGCTGCTTGAGAAGGATTTAACTTGCGTTGGTCGGAGCAAGCTGCCACATGGAAAGCAGTTTGCATTCCATGCACTTTATCAGTACTTCACTTGTTCTGCATTAACTGTTTGAAGTATTCAGCAGTGAGAAACCACATCGTCCTAAGACTCAGACAAGAGAACAGTCTCTGAATTCATGCTACACAGCTTTTGAATCTATAAAGTTTACATTTTCATGGGGTTTGTTTTCAGCACACACAACTTCCAAAATTACACATTATCAGCACAAAAAAAAAAAATAGAGCTCTTTATGTTATCAAAAGTTCCAAGAACAGGTGCATACAGTATTTTGGGAGTTGCCAATACTTCACTGCAGAACTAAAACTTGTGAATAGGTGGGAAAAGGGAGAAAGCATTACCAGAGGAGAGAAGGTGATGAGAGAAAAGAACCAGCACCTTCAGACAAGAAAAAAAAAAAAAAAAAGTACTTTTCTCTGAAATCTAATTAGGTCTCTGAAAATAAGTAATAAATTCAATATAACAGTGCTAATTGGAGGCATGCAGAAAGTGGTTTGGTAGGACGATGGCAAACTACAGAGTATTTTCACTTCCCAAATGGCAACATACTCACTTACTAAAAAGTCATGTTTTCAGGTAGACCTTGTCTGGGTGGTTTTTATATTGTGTGCTGTGTGCTATTTTATATTGTGAGCTGTACATTTGAGGCCATAGTATCTTCCTGTGCTCTGAGCATCTAAGCCTATTCCACTGCAATCAAACATTTATAGATCCTGTATCTGCAGTATACTTCTAGTTTAAATACACAATATTGTCCTTGGAGTCTATGCAAAATGTTTCCACAGCCCTGTTGAATCTGGCAGTCCCTTAACTCTGACTACAGGGAGAGCTAGTCCCCAAATGGTTTGATAGTACAGTGCCTCAGTGCATTGTGTTACAGTTACATAAACAAGGTAACTCGCTCTGGATTCAAACTCACCTAGGTTTCCTTCAATATAAACTAAACATTGCAAATTCATTTGTTCTCAATGTAGACAGACCTAGGTGAAACATTCACACTGCTGAAAAGGGCAAGATTCAAGAAAGCAGAAGCAGTCAAGAGGAAGCAGGGCTGGACAAAGGGAAATCAGGGCATGAAAGCGACGGGGGGCGGGGGAAGGACCCAAATAGCCCAGAGTATATGGGGCAGGATATCAGACAAGCAGTGGTAGCAGGAGGTAGAAGGCTAAGAGAGACATGCAGAATGTTGAAGGTGAGAGGTAGATGCACTTAGACAGTGGAAACTGCATGCAAAGATCCAGGGAGAAAGGAGCTATGGGCTATCGTTAGAGCATCTATGATAATACTAACAGAGCTCAGGGAAAGATAGGGCCAGGAGACATCACTTATGTCCCAGTTTATTCAGGTGCAAAAGCTAAGTAGAGTTTAAGGGGTTTCATTGTCTGAACTTCTCAAAAAGGTCCTGCAATGTCAACATATTCCCTTCTTGCCACAAACTTGACAAGATCCCTTGCAATGTCTTTAAAGCCTTTGCTGCCTAGTCGGTATTTCATTGTGAAATAAATGCTCCTTTTGGCAGCTTCACATGCCAAAAGGAAACTTCAGCCTCAGTCCCTAGAAGGGCAGTGGTACTTGAAAAAGTCACCAATTTACACTGCCTGACTTGAAGGAGAAGCACCATCCAAAAAACAGGCTTAAGCAAAGATTTGGCACCAAGTCTCGCATGACAGAAATTCCACTTTATAACATGAAGATGTTGCACAGTGCTGTGATGGCACCACAGGATTTTCTGATGATAAATTAAGTAGCTGTAATAAACTATTTCTGTGGGAAGCCTGCCTGGGAAATTGTGTGTATACTTAATTCAGTGCAGAAAGTGCTTAGAAGTAGTTCAGCCTTCCAAAAAATATTGCCCCTCAGTGTAAGTAAGGTCAGCAAGAGCCCAAGTTATCCACGACATAAGAACCCATCAGCCTTTATAATCCTAACAGCAGTTTGGTTTTGTTCTCCTGAGAGTGCAGGAGATGCGTTAGGATTTAACGTGCAGTCTGTTTTATTAGTTCCTGGAAGGAAGGATGATAGTGCTGTAAATCCCTTCTGTAGAAATGTTTTAAATGCTCAGTGATTCTGAATGGCTTTTTTAGTCACACTAGCCCTGCAGGGCAAGAAAGGGCATATTCATCCCAGTTACTTATAAGACAGCACAATAGCATTTGTTTTTGAGCCCTTCAAGGTTACAACCTGTGTGTAACCTAATGAAGAACATTTTTGTCGATCTCCTTTTTTATGTGTATCTTCCACACTTTTAACCTTTAAGTATTAAATATTCATATTATAGAAGGTTCTGCATGCCAGTCCTTTAGCAATTTTCCTCAAAGAAAAATGAGCTTATAAAATGTAAAATCCCAAAACAGAAAGAAAAAGTTAGCATTTCAGCTTACCACCACCACTTGCACAAGGAAAAATGTTACAGATGATGCAACATGTGCAAGTGCACATTATAGGGATATCTGCTTATCATATGACTGATGTGTGCACATGTGCGGGCATGTTTTATGTAGATATTTTGTAGATCATAGAATCCGTATGGTTGGAAAGCACCTCCAGGGTCATCAAGTCCAACCTTTGTCCTAGCATTTCTCTAACCACTACACCATATCCTCAAGCTCCACATCTAATCATTCTTTAAACACCTCCAGGGATGGTGACTCCACCACCTCCCTGGGCAGCCCGTTCCAGTGCCTAACCACCCTCTCAGTGAAGAATTTCCTCCTAATATCTAATCTAAACCTCCCCTGACGCAACTTGAGTCCATTCCCCCCCATCCTATCATTACTAATTTGAGAGAAGAGACCAACACCAGCCTCTCTATAACCTCCTTTTAGGTAGTTGTAGAGGGCAATAAGGTCTCCTCTCAGCCTCCTCTTCTCCAGACTAAACAAACCCAGTTCCCTCAGCTGCTCCTCACAGGGCATGCTTTCCAGCCCTTTCACCAGCTTTGCTGCCCTCCTCTGCACTCGCTCCAGCCCCTCGATGCCCCTCCTGTGCTGTGGTGCCCAAAACTGGACACAGTACTCAAGGTGCGGTCTCACAAGTGCCGAGTACAGGGGTACGATCACCTCCCTACTCCTACTGGCCACACCGTTTCTGATCCAGGCCAGGATGCCATTGGCCTTCTTGGCCACCTGGGCACAATGCTGGCTCATGTTCAGCCGGCTATTGACCAACACCCCCAGGTCCTTTTCTGCCAGGCAGCTCTCCAGCCACTCCTCCCCAAGCCTGTAGCATTGCTGGGGGGTGTTGTGACCGGCCATCCAGCCAGCTTCTAACCCAGCGAAGAGTCCTCCTGTCTATGCCGTGACCTGCCAGCTTCTCCAGCAGAATGCTGTGGGAAATGGTGTCAAATGCCTTCCTGAAGTCCAGGTAGACAACATCCACCGATATATTTTGTAGGCATTTGTAGCCTTTATTTCTCACAGTGGGATTAATCAATATTTTTAAATGCACAAAAAAAATTATCAAATGCATTCCCATTTCTGATTGCAAAAGGAAACATTTTATGAAATTTTAACCAAGTGCCTTTTTTTCCTTTTATCTGGATTGTCCTGGTCTAGTTGAGGGTATCTCTACTCACTGTAGGGACGCTGGACTAGATGACCTTTGGAGGTCCCCTCCAGCCCTAGCCATTTTATGATTCTATGATTCCTATAATTTTTATTTATGGTATGTTTTCAGATTTTTACATAGAAGATGGAAAAAACAGTCCTACATTCCCTTTTAAAATTAATGGTTTTTTTCACAGCAAATCCATTGCCACCAATTCAAGTATTTCCTCCTAATTACAGAATAGTAAGAGGCATGAAAATCTTCATCACCTTCTTCAGATGTGCAATATCAAATTGTCCTGAAACAACCAACTTAATGGTAAATATATATTCAGTCCGAATATTGCAAATGTCTTTAAGATGCTGTACTTGTCCAAAGCCTTTCTTAACACTTTTATCAACATTTTCTTCAGCATGATTAGTAGCTGGCAGCCTTGTCCCCTTGACCTTCCATTTGCATTCACAGTGGCATGTCCTTAGCAGGGCTAGAGCAATGCCTGCATTTTCATTTAGTGAACACATAATCATGAAACGCTTCATGCAGGATAACATACTTTGTGACGCTTAGGGCTGAACAAGTCAACCGTGCTAAACAACTTCAGCTTCTTTAAAGTCATTTAGAAGCCACCATAAGATTGACAGAAATAGAGACAAATGGACAACAGAGATGCATCCCATAATGGGATTAAATAAACCACGGGCAAACAGACGCTTGTAGGATTAAGGAAATTGGTTATTGCCAGGCCAGCAGATAGTTTGGGGCTGGAAGTAAACAGCAAATTGCAAATCCTGCAGTGGCAGCAGGCCCATGCAGCCAGGCTAAGCAGCACTCTTGCCATAGTGCTACTGACACAGGAGTCGGTACTTGGCAGCAGAGCACTAGGATGGCTGTGAAGGCACATCTCCCTTTGTCCTTCTCTGTGCAAGACAGGAGCAAAGCTTACTTCCAGCTGCCTTTTACTCTGTGGCTTACTCCTATGAACATCTCCCCCTTCACTAGTGTGCACAGTCAAGTGTTTAATTGCCTGTGAAATCTGAATTCACTGTTTCCTTACTCTGTTGGTAGCCACAAGCCATATTCAGATGTTTCATAGTGACACCTGCTAGAGATGGAATTTGGCTGTGGTCCTTGAGCTGGAAACCTCTCACTGTTGAGCGAGGCCTGTGTGCAGGCTGCCTAGTGTGATGGGAGGGCAGGAGGAAAAGAAGGAGCTGGGCATTTCTCCCCAGGCTTGCCTCTCATCAGGCAGGGGTCTGGGCCAGCATATCTCCCATCCTGTATCACCATTGCATGTTACACTGGCATCTACCCCTCTTCTCCCAGTCTCCTCTGTCTTGTTCCAGCCATGATTTGATAAGAAAGTTTCTAAACTGAAACATCAGGGAACAGATGGGAGGGATTATTCATTGCAGAGGGACCAGAGAGACCTGGAAAAGTTGTTTGTCCCCAGCATCTCCAACAGCCCTGCAGCTCTGGATTTCCTTTTCTTACCCAAATGATGTCCCACATGAAGGCTCTAACAAAGAAAACTTAATAAACTCGTTCAGCAGAGCTGGGTTCCACAATGCAAACACTGGGTACTAGCTTCAGGATAAGTATTATTTCTTTCCTTACCTTTACCAGAAACCAAGAAAAGCATTTTTTCCCATCCGTACACTTAAAATTCAAGACTGATCCCAGAATAGCGTATCATGGAGTAGCAAAGAAGAGGAATTACCTGCTACTGAACAGTTTTCAGCATAGCAGGTGTTGTGAGCTTCCCTGTGGCACCCGTGTCCCCAAAAGGAGGGATACAGTGTGCAAACACACAAAAAACTAATTTAGAGGTAATATGTAGCAACTTGATAGCCATTTGGGTGCATATTTTTATCACAGATCTACAGAGAGTAATTCTGAGATCGTTTCAACCCCTCACTGGAAGCTAGCTCACATTTGTCTCAGGGGCAGGAGCATTTCTACCTGATAATTGCCACGAAGCAGCGGTCAGGTGGGAACTCATGTCTTGCTTTTGGCAGCAGCATCCCTGGGTTTGTGCAGTGCCACAGCCTGTCCCCACTACAGCGTGCTGGAAGGCACACACCGTAAGGGCTGTTGCTGATAGGGGGGAATCCTTGCAGACCTGCTCCTCATTCCCACAGTGGTCAATTTGCAGCTGTCCCATATACCATTTGTGGTTTCAGTCTGCTATAGCTGTTTTGTGTCAGTGTGACAGACGCAGAGCTCATAGCGAGTACTCAGCAAGTGCTGATGTGAGTTTGTTTCATCAGTGCTGCCTTTTGGTGGTTTTCTCTGAGATGCACAGCTCTGCCGCGCACATGCAGCACTCATGTCCTGCACCAGCACCGCCAAAACAGACAAGCTGCTCAAGGGAGGTTGATGTACTTGCAGCCATACATTTAAACTCATCACTGTGAATGGCACAGAGGGCAGGGAACAAATTTTTGATGGAGTCAGGCAGCATATAGTATCAGTTGTTCACTGAAAACCCTCCAAAATCAAGAGAAAAGCATTACATGTGAGCTGCTAAGGATGCCACCACTCTAACAGTCTCCACAGCTACAGTCTTGAGTGTGGCCAGGTTACCTGTCTCTTCCTGCCATTGCATTCTTTTTTCCATGGCTGATACATGTCCATAAATTAATAGCAAGTTGTTACAAAACATTTCCAACGCTCCTCTAATCAAATGACAAGAGACTGGATCTGACATAATAAATGCATGTAATTGCTTCCATTCTCTGCCTTACCTCACAACACTTTTTTTCCCAGACCTTGATATTTTGTGGAGTATAACTCCCTGTTAGCTTTTCAGATTCAGAAAACTGTTGTAATTTACATAAACTTTTCACACATAATACAAGCAAAAGCTGTACCCTTTTCCACTTCCATAGAGTCAGGGCAGTAGAAATTCCTAACAGACTGTAAAAATTACACCCTGGATTTACTAAATGATTTCTAAATCATTACTTCTGCCCTTAATGCCTGATTCAAGTCAATGAGACCTGAAAACACAGCAATTTGCAGAAATAGGGTTTGTACGATGCAAAATACATCTGTTCACACTATAAAACATCATCACAAATTTATTGTACAGTCAGTGACTTAGCAGGCTTCAAAGCAGAATGGATCAACAAGAATCCTTGTCCCCAGGTGGGCCACATTGCCTTCTGGAGGTGTGCATCAGAGAGAAGGTCATGCTGATGTGGCCTGCCCACCACCTGGGGCCAGCCAGGTGAGCAGAGTAGAAATTTGGCAGAAGTAAGATATAAAGCCTTTGCTCCCCATTCTACAGAGACAGAGACTGCAGGCGAGTCCTGACTCTCATCTAGAACCCCAGAGACAAACAAGATCAGGGTCTTTTCCTCTTCATAAGCTCAGCAATGTAAGCTCTTTTGTCCCAGACTCTTGCTAAAAACCTGTAATGACTTTCCCGACAATTTAACTCATATGTGTTCATGTTTTAATTACAACATTTGCAAGAAGTACAAGTAGATATAGAGAGGATTGGGCAGTCAGCTGCAAAATCTTATGGAAAATTACAGTAAGTGAGGCATAAAGTGATTGTACACATCCCTGGCAAGAGGTGACCTCCAAGTTAGTGATCTTGCAACCAGTTGTTTAAACTCTCCTCCTAGAAAAGTTGTTTTGATAGTAGCTGTGGTAAGAAATGTATATATAATTTATTTTTATATTTGTATAAGTATGTGCATGCATATATATATGTATATATACATACACACCCCTATGGCTGCTCTAGAAGCAATGAACTGCTCTTACTGTATTCATGGAGCTTTCCAGACATCTGCAGGAGATGGACAAGCTCTCTTCGAGATCAGGCACAATGCAGAACTGACATCCACCTGCTGCTCATTGCACACGAAGGGCCACCAAGATGATCCAAGGACTGGGAAGCTTCTATATGAGGAAAGGCTGAGAGAACTATGTCTGCTTGATACATTTGTATGGAAACTATGCGCATTCTATATTATTCAAGTGTAATGAGCTGCGACAACCAAAAGGAACTTTGACCAATCAGAATGAAGACCTTTCTCCTCAGTAAGGAAACTACAGAACAATCAAGTTAGAAGACAACCATAAGAGGGTCTGATAGCCACATCTACAAAAGGAAGAAGGAGCCTAGAGTTCATGCGGAGAACAGAAATGGCCAACCACTAGGAGGGCCTGAGAGACCCTCTGAAACACCTCAGAAATTCTACCTGCATGCATAATGACTATATAAATATGATAATTAATTCCAGGAAACAAAATTAGTAGGTATAACAATTCTAGGAAATTTAACACATATGTATGGTATAGGGTAATATAAACTTTAGCTGGTGTGATATGCAGGATGCATGTTAGGTGGAGTGATTCCCCGTGCACACAACATTGCAATGAAGAAATGTCTGCTTCTTAACTCTATTTCAGTAATTGTTTCAAATTTTGGTAATATGTTCAGCCTTGAAAAAAGAAGACTTAGGAAAGACCTTGCCACTATGTTCCAGTATTTAAAGGGTGGCTGCAAGGAAGATGGGGACTTGCTTTTTACAGGGAATCACATGGAAAAGGTGAGGGGTAATGGATGCAAGTTATTCCTGGGGAGATTCTGATTAGACACAAGAGGAAAAATGTTAAAAACAAGGACAATCATCCATAGCAATAATCTCTCCAGGGAAGTGGTGGAGTCCCCAACATTGGACACTTTTAAGATTCAGCTGCAGAAGTTGCTGGGCCAGCTTGTCTAGACCAGGCTTTTGCCAAGAGAGGTTGGACCAGATGATCCTTGAGGTCCCTCCCAACCTGGGGTTCTATGATATGTAACCTTCACTATCAGTTTGTCATTCACATTTGTGTATGCGCCATTTGATACCAGCCCAGGTAGAAGCACGAGTGTTTTACTTGCCCTTCTCAACAAACTGAAACAACTATCCACCCACCACTGAATCTCTGCGTGATCACAGCTTCCATGCTACCTTAAACTGAAGGATACCACTGCAGACTGCCAGAGTAGAATCATAGAATAGCTTCAGCTGAAAGAGACCTTCAAGATCATCAAGTCCAACCTTACTCCTAGCCCTATCAAAAAACACTAAACCATGTCCCTAGGCACAACATCAGGGTAACTGCAGTTTGGGTACTTGCTTGGACTTAGTCAAGTTAAAGTGGCTGAACAGCATTCCTTACACAATTTTCAGACACTGACAGCTGCCTCCAAAATTTCATTTGCATTAATGTGTAAACCCCAGCATTTTACCTTTTATAAAAATATGCATAAACCATGCAGAACACTGAATGGCCCAAGAACTGGGACAAATACTGCAGCACTGAAAACAGAGACCAGCTTGTAGAAAAAAATCTACTGAAACACCCTAAGTTCCCAGGAGCCCTACAGTGAGGCACAGAATAGCAAACAGAACTCCAAATAAAACAATTTCCTATTTGGAGACAAAAAAAAAAAAAAAAAAAAAAACTGTGAAGAGTTTCAGTAAGACCCTTCCCCCTTGAAGAATGAAGAAGTGGGTCAAATGCAAAACTTTTTAGTTTCTTGAGAGCCCTGAATATACACGTAACCAAGCTCTGAAAACATTTAACAAATTCCACCAACATAATATGGTTTTAAGAGCCCTTCAACGTTTCATTAAAATGCTGTATTGACCTTCTATGAATTATTAAGCTACCTTTTCAGTGATAATAAATGACAGAGAAGCAGGAAGTAAACAAACAGAAATATGTAGGCATTGCAACAGTTGACTGGTGGTAAGGAAGGAATGCAAAGATCTCAGCCAGTGAAGAAGTGAAAATAAAAGAGCAATTACATTTAACCCTGATGCAAACTTTAATGTGGAAAAGACAACAAACAAAATGGCCATTCAAATAAGAAATCAAATAATAAATGATGAAATAGCTGTAGAAAGCCATGAGTACAAAGTTTTCTATAATCATGTTTTTTAGAAAAACTTTCCTATCATGCCAAATTGCATCATACTTTATCTGCAGTGGACTGGTTCCAATTACAGGTAGACTAAAGCCCCATGTATATTATTTAAATATGTCTTCATATTTAAATTTCCTGTCTCATAAAGTGAATCACTTTATTCCAGAACTGTGGTTACTGGAAGAAATATTAATTAACCATGTCCTTTTAAAATGTCTGGCAAGACATTTCAGTTTTTATTGGGATTTTTCACAGTAGGAAAACAAGCTGGCTGGGGGGAACATTTTTCACTTCCTCATATTGGAAAATGAGCCTGTTCCCTGACTTGCTGTCAGCCTCACTGTCATTTCAGGTATCAGTCTCATAGTGTTCAAATGCCATTATCCCTGCAAAGTTAACATTTTTAGAATAGAAATATCTCCACAATACGATTTCACATTTTAACAAGGCCTGACATAAAAGTAGAAAGAGTTCTGCCATATTAAAAAAACAGATGCTCATAAGACGTAAGGCAAAGCTATTTAAATCCATCCAAATACATAGCACTTCAGCTAGATAAAGTGAGAGCAGAATACATTCTGCATTTTCAAAACTATGGTGACAATTTCAGTTGGACAGATATAAATGTGTTACAAGTTATCTAGCAAATGTTTAGGATGTTCTTTATTACTTCCGAATATCTGTGAGAGTTCTTTTATTCTCCATAGTGAGAAGAGGTTCCAGCAAAAGGGAACATGTTTGTATTTCACTGAACAGCAGATGAAAGACAGATCTCTCTTCTTAGAAATTGGCATTACTTCAAGATAATGAAGTATTTATTTGGACAAATAAAGAAGTGACATGAAGTGACAGTCAAAAAAAAAAAGAGACACCATTTACAGGATAGTTTCCCTGACAGATATAAATGGGAAGAGAATGATTTTAGCAGGAAAGTGTTTTTGAAGTGTTAGTTGCTACAAATAGTGAATGCAATTCCCTGCTCGCTCTCGTACTTCAGAGACATTTACACCTAGGAAAACAGAGTACAAAAGGTGAATTGCCTCCACTTTGCAAAAGTGTAACCACGTATGATACAGTCCATCAGCTAAACCTCTCCTGCATTCCCTTGTCCTAGTTGCCGGGGGGTCTGTCTGATGCTTTATTGTTAACATGATCCTCACCAAGTCAGAAAGTGAGGGGTGAAAACCCTGACAAAACCACATTACTAATATCACTTCCCTTTCACTCACAATAAAAAATCCACCGTAGTTTCTTCTAAGGAGAACAGCTTCTCATTTTATAGCAAATAGGTCTATAGTCATGACAAAAAAAGAAAAGTGAAACAGGACCCTTGATGATGCAGACTGAGCTGAGATGAAAGGTTATCTAAGTATGGCCCAAATACTGCACAGATGCCTTGTCTCAAGTACCAGTAACCTGAAGAACATAAAAATTGTGGGTCAAATAAATACTCAAAAACATGGCAGTTTCCTAAAGGAATTGTTCAAATGTTGCTGCTAAAATTACAGGAAAAAATAACCTGAAGTTCTGGTTGATGATTCGGTTGTAAAGTATCTAATGAAATAAAATTGTTTTCATACTGGTAAATGTTTCTACTGCTAAGTTTTGTGTATTTTTTTTCCACATACATAATACATCACTAGAGTTAATAGATTTATGTACAAAATTTCTCACTCATAGAAATGAGGCTTTCCAAACCTAAAGGTTACAACAGGTACCAGGAACCCAGTTTCCCTTGTGTATCAGGAAGACTAAAACTCACCACCATTGTTTCCGCCCATGTAACTCCACAAGCTTGGAAAACCAAGGTTGCTCACAGAGCTCTCTGTGTGAATACCCCTTTGCTCGCTGAATTTAGGGGCCTAAAGATAAACTTTGCTTAAGAAAACTTTATTACAAATCATACTGAGCAAAGAACTTATCACATAGTCATTTAAGTCTTCAATTTAATACTTTTTCTGTAATTAAATATCTTTCATAAAGTGAACGTTTATCCCTCCAAAACTTCTGAAGTCTGCCACTTGAAGTAAGATGCCAGCATCATGTTTCTGGTTATCAGGAGATAATTCACTGGAAAATCTTGAAACCAGCACTGCAATCATGGGTTGCACAAGACACAAAGTACAACCAGTTCAGTGATTTGGGTGCTCCTGCACAGACCTCCTGCTCTTCAGTGCCACCACTGCACAGTAAAACCTACCCAGAAGATGGCTGCGGACTGATTTTTAAGGATGTGAATGACAACAGTAACATTTTCCCATTTAAATCCTCCATTTTCCTTCTTCAGTATTACAGAGAGAGAAATTAGGCAGAAAGGTTTCAAAATGATATCTAACATACTGGAAAAGCATCAAACTGCAGAAAGATTTAAATTACCAGCTTTCCTTGTGAACCAGGATAACAAAATACATAGGAGTGTTCCATCATCTTGATTTTAAGAGAGACTAGTTAAATGGGTTCACATCATGTTTTGCTTCTGCAGAATCAAGTAGAGCCTGCACCTTTGAGCAGGCACTTTCTTCTCTCCAGAGAAATATCCAAAAAGTCAAATGGAAAAAAATGCCCTTCCCCTTGTTTAGGATCCACAAGGTAAAGGAGGTATTTCTACTTACATTTTCAAAATGGAACAACAACAAAAGCAGGCTTAAATAATCTACTGTCTCTTGCCTTTAAACCTAATAGAACTCCATTTGTTTGTGTAGTTGTAACAGGGGTTGTGCCAAAATCAATTCTCCAGCCAGGCTTAGGCAGTAGCTTTATTCAGCAAGATGCCCAGAAAGATTTTGAAGAGCCAGCAGATAGGAGTGACGAAACAGAGCAGGATTTCACAATAGGAACGTCACACACATAGTTGCCCTTTTGCCTCAAAGAATTTGACAACAGCATATTTTTAAAGGTGAAGGATGATGCTGCCTAAGCTATAAGAAGTTCTTCATTTTCCTAGTTAGATTTCAGTGAAGTTTCTAATTCAAGAGGAAAATACTGAAATACAGATAAGACAAAACCGTAGAGCAAGTGCTTCTGTAAGAGGTGGTCTTCAACTGCAGGAAAGTGAACGAGCTTGCCTTCTACTAAAAAAATAATCTTTCAAAAAGTGACAGCTAGACCTAGCAAGACATTTGAATGATGCGTGGATGCTACTGAATTGTACTTACTGTAGTACATGTTATAGTGTGACATGGTCCCAAAAATTTCATTGAACAGAAAAAAAAAAAGGGTCTTCATTTCCCCTGCTACTTCCACCCCACATTTCAGCTGCAGAGCTAGAAAGGGTTTCCTGAGAGCTTCTAATTAGGGGATGAAGAGCCTGAAATCCAGTTTTAGCAAACACCCACCTGGACAGCAGGTTACTTTAAAATGAGATGCTCCCTTAGATCACAGAGAGGGGGGCACTGAAGAGGGAGAATAACATGTTCAGAAGTACTCTCAGGGTGACTTTACAACTAAGAACCGCTGGACTCTTGTACAGTCTGACAGGTTCTCTATTATTTATGTAAAACCTTTGTACTTCTTACACTGCAAAGGCACTATGATTGTCTTAACTATACCCAAGAGGAAAATGTTAATATTTTATCTAGTTGGCAAAGTATTTATGACACATTCCTAATGTAGGATCTGGAACCCAGGTATACACTAAATAAAATCTGTGGACGTCCCCTCTGGATTGATGCTAAGGTTGTCTTCATACTGCATGCAGATAGTTTTGCTTAGCAAAAATGTTGAAATAGACATTTTTAGCTTTGGTTTTTTTTTTAAAGGGACCAAACATCACAAAACCAGAAAGCCAGTTTAGAGAAAATGGCTACCCACTTCTGCAACCCATAAAATGCAAGCCAAGGTCAAAGCACAGATATTTTCATTTAGTCCACCAGCTAAGAATTGCTACCTTCAGGAACAAGATCAGGGCTTTCTGCTGGAACAGGTGAGATCCTGGATGAGCTGGCAGGTACTGGTGAAGACTGAAATTTCAAAAATAAATTCTCAGCCAAAAAGCAGGCAAGGAGACACAAAGGCCTTCCCTATACTGACATGCCTTCCTAAGCCATACTTCCACTGGTGTATCTCCTGGTTCTTAACTCACACAGCATTTCCCTCACTTAAGAAAACCCATATAAAGCCCTGACATCTCTCTGCATGTTCAAGGTGAGAAAGACTGTGGAGCTCTCACACAGTATTGAGAGAGGAGACAGAAGAGCAATGCCTGACCACATGTGGTTGGCATAAAAGAGACCAAGGGCCATTCCTGCACCTGCGGCTCTCAGGACCCAACAGAAACATGTACAAGTCATGAGGATTTCAATTCAAAAAGGAATGGGAATTTGAGCCTGTAGCTCTCTAGAAAATTTCTCTGATATTTAGATGAATAAGCCAGTCCTGCTTTTAAAAACACAGTTCAATAGTAGTTTTAAATAGTTTTTTCATATTGTGAAATTTCCGGGACCTATTAAAAGGCTGAAACTCTTGAGTATTCCAGACAAATGACCCAGAAACTTCACATATTTCCCTAGGCTTAAGAACACCCACCAAAACTGGTATTTCTGAATATGGAAGTTCCTAGTTCCGCACACCATCTGTTCAAAAGACGATTCATGGAAATTCAGATCCAACCCAGTATGTACCTCTTGTCAGTACTGCCTGGAATCCAATCTACAACCTCTTCAGTGTTATCTAAAGCCTTTACCAAATAGCACAAGAGGCTGAAGGGAATTTGCTCCCAGACAGAGAAGGAAACCAAGAACTTATTTCCCAATTATACTGTGCCTGAAGTGCTCAGCTTGCTATAGGAATTCCATAGTCACCAGCTATCAGTCATGATTAGCATACTATAATGGTATCTAATTTTTCACATGGGACATTAGGTGGCCCAAATGTGTACTATAATAATTATCTTTAATTTAAATGGCTTATTTTTACTTCTTACAGTCTAGAGTATTAATTTTCCATCTCTGGAAAATAAAGTTACGTATAAAGTGTACTCCAGTCACCTTCCACTTGGTAATCACATTGGTAACCACAGCTCTGAATGAGTCCGTCCTGCCAGGAAACAGTTATCAGCAAAGTTAATGCTGGTCTAATGAACAGGACTTTCATTTTAAAATAGGGAAAGAATGAACAGTTAGTGAAATAAATGAAAAGCAACAAAAGACAAGGCACATGACTGATGGGAAATGGTGGCAAGGTTCAGGAAGATGAGAGGTACCATGTTCATCACACCAGCTGTTCATCAAGATCACTATGATGAATCATTATCCCAATACCAATAAAGGTCAAATAACTTCCATCACAATTCTTTTAAGAGTTTCTGATTAAGACAAATTTTAGATTATCCTCATAGATCAGCTGTTAAAAAGAAAAGTTACACAGTCTTGTATCTCAATGCTCAGATCATACTTTCATATTATAAGAGACTTGATTTTATTTATTTATAAGTTTGAGTTTCTTAGAGTAGTTATTTCCTGGAGAGAAGAGTTCTTCCAGTTTTAATGGGCACCTCTCTAAAGAGCTGTACAACGCAAAAAAAAATCCAATGCTAACAAGTGATGTTTTACTGGAAGATTATCTCATCTTCTCCAGAAACCATTTTTCAGTGTTATAATATGTTACCCTATTGATTTATTTTCAGTTTTCTCATATTTATATGCTTACTTTTCACACTGCAATAATATGAGGATTAAAGAGCATGAACAAGTTTTCCCCATTAAGACTATTTAACTTCAACAAAATGGGAACTGGAAGTGATTATTTTTGACAAATCTTCACTCTGCAAACTACCAATAGCTAGATAACTACCCCTGTGAAATATATGTTGACATACAATCTATATGCATGACATTTTTTATGTCCAAATGAAGAAGTCAGCAAGATCTAAACACTTCATGTTAGTATATAACAATTAATCTTGGTGTTAGTAAATATAGCAGCCTACATATGCATGACACATCCATGGAGTAGACCATCCTTATTTATAATCAAAAAATTAATCATACTCCTGTAAAAAAAAAAAGAAGACACGTAGCCCAGAAGTTCTACTCAAAGTTTAGAGAACTGTTCACTGCTTGAGACACTAAAAAGTTGTGAGAGGTAAAGATTTTCTTTTTACAAAGCCATCTCAGACTTAAAACACAAGAGCCAGGCACATTTCTGTTGTGCCTGAGGCTTGGCATGACTGTCAGTGGTGTTTTTCACGGCAGCACAAAAGTCAGAACTGGCTGCAACACACAAGCAAAGGGCAAACCAGTGCTCCCATAGGAAACCCACACCATCGTCCCCACTGTCAGTGCACAAGGCTCTGTCCCTGAGGCATTAGTACCATAAATACGATTCAGTGACTGTTGTGCCAGAACTCACACAGTCTGTCAACTCTTTGGTTTGTATGATTTTCCATTAAGTTTTTGACCTTTATAGGTAGTTTTCTCTCACTTTTTCTTAAAAACATCTCTCAAATGTGCCTCCTTCCTTGGTGCTGTTCTATATGCTGTGCTCTCTAAGAACGGGCTTCAGGCAGCTTTTAGCCATTACTTCCTTCCACAAACATCCCCAGCTTTAATCCTAATTAAAAGCAGAGCCACTGTATATCAGCTCTTGGCACTTTTTGGAGAATTAGCCTGCTCATTCCCAAGACATTTCTTCTAGTCAGTGCATGCACATGTGTGTGCACAGATACAAATGCATATATGTACATATTCTATGCACATATAAAATATAAAAATATATGCACATATAAAAAATCCAAACTCAGAAGCTTTAACAGTTTGCTTGGACCTCTGTTATACAACTGCCCAAACTTTTTGACCCCCTCCACACCTATTACTCTTTGGATTTCCATGGCCAATGTCAGGCCAAAGCTGCATAGAGAAGGACCTTGGAGTCCTGATGGACAAGTTTCCCATGAGCCAGCCCCTTGGGGCCAAGAGGGCCAGTGGTCTCCCAAGGTGTGTTAAGAAGAAAGTGGGCAGCAGGTCAAGGGAGGTTCTCCTCCCCCTCTAATCTGCTCCAGTGAGGCCACCTCTGGAGTATTGTGTCCAGTTCTGGGCTCCTTATTTCAAAAGGGACAAGGATCTACTGGAGAGAGTCCAGCAGAGGCTACAAAGGTGCTGAGAGGACTGGAGCATCTCTGTGCTGATGGAAGGCTGAGAGCCCTGGGGCTGTTTAGCCTGGAGAAGAGAAGTCTGAGACAGGATCTGATCAGTGCTGATCGATAGCTAAAGGGCGGGTGTCAAGAGGATGGGATCAGTCTCTTTTCAGTAGTGCCCAGTGACAGGAAAAGGGGCAACGGGTACAAACCGGAAACCAGGAGGTTCCACGTGAACAGGAGGAAAAACTTTTGCTGTGAGGGTTCCAGAGCCTGAACCAGGCTGCCGATAGAGTTTGTGGAGTCTGCTTCTCTGGAGAGATACCAGACCTGCCTGGGCAATGTGATCCTAGGCACCTTGCTCTGGGTGACCCTGCTGCAGCAGAGGGGTTAGACAAGATGATCTCCAGAGGTTCCTTTCAACCCCTACTGTTCTGTAAGTCTGTGATGCGGGTGTCTTCCTCCTCATAAAGGTGGTGGCTTTCGGCTCTGGTGGCCTTTCATAGTTCTATTTCTCACAAGCATGAAGCTTGTCTTACTCCAGTGAATGCCATAAAAATCCAGGCAGTCCAGAGGAAATCTGTGGATAGCTTACAAACTACATATAACGTGCCACAATTCCTCAGTGTCTACATTCAGTTATGAACTGAAGACATTTGGGTACATTAAGTAAATTCTGCAGTTTGTGGCCATGCAATTTACCCTATGATATGTCACCTTCATTCATGTGATGCATTTGCCCATGAATAGAAAAGGAAAAAACGGTGTTTATGTGTATGTGGCTGCGTGGGGGTGCATGTGTAGGCATGCATGCAGACACACAGACTTGCTGAATAACTACATGCGTCCAGGTTTAGAACAAATTACCTTGGAAAGAGCAACATCTCCAGACTAATTCTCCAAAAGACCACAGAGCTGATAAACCACGTAGCAGTTTAATTTATAGAGAGCTGTGGGCATTTCCAGGTTGCAGTAACTGACACATGCACCTATCACCTTGCTGCTAAACACTAGCTCACTAGAGTTTCATGGCTATGCTGCGTTTTCTGGCAAAAAACAAAGCAGAGTGTGTCTCCTCTACAATTCTAGTTAGATTTCCCCCCCCACTCCAATCCACACTAGTCAAGTTTTTCATTGTTAAGTGAACTTCTCACAGGGAGCACTCTGGGGGGCAAGCTGGAATGCTGCCAGATCTATTTGCAAAACCTTCAGCCCTTTGCCAAAGAGGCCTGAAACAGCCAGTGCTCAGTCAAGAGTCAGCAGCAGAACAGCCCCATGTGATCCCAGCCAATAAATCATGGCAGGTACATAGGGGCAGGCTGGAGGGAAAGTGCTTAAACCAAAACTCTGGTCACATAGAGAACTATAACTCAAAATCCTGACATAGTCTCAGGCACAAAAATAAACGAGGGGCCAACACAGACCTCAGAAAAAAACCCCGGTGGCTGAGACTTCTGTGCAGAAGTGGAATACATCTGGTGGTGTTACTGCTCATCCTTTCTCTTATCCCTATTCATCTAAGCAATCAGAATTGGATATAGGTCTAACCCCCAAACTCTGTGCATCCTCCATGAGATGTAACTTAAATGAAGGTATATATCCTCCCTATGGAAAGTAAAGTACTTTTTTCTAGGGAAAAATGAGGTGCTTTCAAACCAGGAAATTTTCAAGTTGAACTACTAAGAATCTGGAAACTGTTCTCTCCCTTATTCTGCCACCATACATGTTATATTTACATATAAGGTATTAAATTGATGGACATTGGATATCTAGTAAACAAGTAAAGGTCGTATTTTTCTTTCTATTACTCAGAACAATGGTAAGTTCTATTTCATGGAATCCTTTGGGTTGGAAAAGACCTCAAAAGTCATCTGGTTCCAACCCTGCTGCCATGGGCAGTGACACCTCCCACTAGACTATTTCAGCACACAAGAGCTATGTTCACTCAGTCTTACAACAGCCTAGAAGATTTCAACGGCAGTTTTTTAATTTTTAAAAGAGATCTCAAGTGACTGCTCAGTGAACTTCTTGTCATCGCAATCAGAGATGTCATCCTGTTCAAGCTGGCTGAAGGAATTACAACATGGGGTCTTGCTGCTGACTGCTCCTGCAGAAATCCTGCAGGGCTTGCTTGGGAGAGAACACAAAATGCACAGTGATTTGGCCATTAAACAGCACATGCAAGGGGAAAGCAAGAACACACCAATATTTAAATGCTACGAGAAGCTACCTATGCATTGAAGAGCCTCATTGGAAAGAAGTCCAAACAGCAGAACTAACACTTTAATCAGCTTCAGCCACCCCTGCTCCTCACAAAGATTCTGACTGCTAACTTAATCAGGTTTCCCAGAAAGCACAAAAAATGGAAATGTTTCTGACTGTATTTCACATTTCTGTTTTAGGCCCTTCTGTGGGGCTAAATACAAACTGGGAAGCGACTGGAAATTCAGCAAAACTTTTGATGCATTATTTATACATGAGCACTGGCTAGTTCAGAATGCAAAATGAAATCTTGAATAATTCAGCATTTCTGTCTTCATTGAAAAGTGTTAAATACTATTCTTAATTAATCATCAAATATTAAAAGACATTAAAAAAAAAATCTTCTAAACCAGATGATAATTCTATGACCAAGCAAAGAGCGAAGTAGATCAAAATACAATCTCCATTACTTGCAATACACTACTTAATTGAGAAAAAGCTGTCACCAGCAACATGCACCCCCAGTCCTGCTTTGGAGACACAGCAGTAGATGGAGGCACCACAGACGATGAGCACAGAGGGCTGCATTGTGGGTTTCTCACTTTTGCTGGGGATGCAGTGCGCTCCCCTGGTGCTGCAGGCTGGTGAATGAAGCTGGGGAACTGTGTCCAGCTCTGGAGTCCTCAGCACAGGAGTAGACATGGACCTGCTGGAGTGGGGCCAGAAGACAACCACAAAGATGATCCAAGGGTCTGCTGTGAAGCCAGGCTGGGAGAGTTGAGGTTGTTCAGCCTGGAAAGAGAAGGCTCCAGGGAGACTATTTCAGTTTTACAGTACTTAAAAGGGGCCTGTCAGAAAGATGGGGATAAAATTTTTAACTGGGCCTATTGTGACAGGACAAGAGGTGATGGTTTTAAACTAAAACAGACTTAGACTAGAGAGCAGGAAGAAATTTTTTACCTTGAGGGTGGTGAGATCCTGGTCCAGGTTGCCCAGGGAGGTGGTCAATGCCCCATCCCTAGAAACATCCCAGGTGAGGTTGGCAGGGGCTCTGAGCAACCTGCTCTACCTGCAGCTGTCCCTGCTCCCTGCAGGGGGTTGGACTAGATGATCTTTAAAGGTCCCTTCCAACCCAAACTGTTCTATGAAGCCATGGCCTTGTCCTTCTGCCCAGGAGACACCAACCAGTCTCACGCATGGAGACAGTTTCCTCGTAAAGACACATAACCCGAGTGTAGATTGCTGGTTTTTGTCAGTTCTTAAATGATACGTTAAAGAGATGACTCACTATTAGTATTCTCACAGTGAAAAGGGAAAATATTCAAAAGAATATTTTCTTCATTGATATTGCTTCAAAAGAAGTGTGGCCCACAGATCGAGAGAGGTGATTCTGCCACTTTACTGCACCTCACCTGCAGTACTGCATCCAGTTCTGGAGCCCTCAGTGCAGGAGAGCCATGGACCTGATGGAGCGGGTCCAGAGAAGGGCCACAAAGCTGATCAGGGGGCTGGAACACCTCTCCTGTGAGGACAGGCTGAGGGAGATGGGGTTATTCAGCCTGGAGAAGAGAAGGCTCCGGGGAGACCTACTAGCGACCTTCCAGTACCTGAAGGGGGCTACAGGAAGGTGGGGAAGGGACTGTTTACAAAGGCCTGTCGTGACAGCACAAGGGACAATGGTTTTAAACTAGAGAAGGGTACCTTTAGATCGGATGTTAGAAACAAGTGCTTTACCATGAGGGTAGTGGAATACTGGAACAGGTTGCCCAGGGAGGTGGTTGAGGCCCCATCCCTGGAGATATTCAAGGCTCTGAGCAATCTGCTCTGGTTGAGGATGTCTCTGCTCACTGCAGGGGGGTCAGACTAGATAACCTTTAGAGGTCCCTTCCATCCCAAACCATTCTACAACTCTATGACTCTTTATTAAAAGAGCAAGTAAGTAAGTATAGTCATATAGCTATAAACAAGATTTCCACATTTTATTTGCTTACTGTTTTCACCTCTCTCATATAGTGGCAGACCTAAAGGAACTGTGTCCAATGTCTGCTGTTAGCTTTGGTCATGTGTTACTCTCTGTCAGAGCTCAAATTCATACCCCCAGCAAACAGTAGCAATGCTACAGATGAATGCATGCTGTTTGCAATTTGTGAGGTGTCCCCGAGATGCTGGAAAATCGCTCACAGACACAGCATCACTTGGACCATTTGTCTAACCCATCCACAAGACAAATCCTTCAAAATACCTGTATCAAAAGAAATGAGGAGCAAGTCCTGGACAAAAAAAAAGTAAGCAGCTATGCTCACTGTGCTTCTAGGAAAAAAAGACAAATATTTTTTTGCCACAGCCAAGGGCTGCCAAGGAGAAACAGCTGCATTCACAGGAGTACCTTGAATGGAAAAGAAATACCACAGCGTAGGAAGAAAACACAGGTTACTACTAAGAGAATAAAACACTTGAGCAGAGCCAAACTTTGCAATGTCAAGTTTCCCCACCAAAAGCCATAGTAATAAATTACTTCAGTGCCAGAACCTGAATCCATAGGAGTTTAAACCTTGTGGAAACACTGTGGCTTGTGTAGGGCAATTTCTCAGTGATAATCATTGCTTTTCTATTATGATGAAGGAACTTTCTGGTGACAAAAGTACATGCTGAGCTTCTTGTTGAAGTCTGTATGTTGTACTTCTCAACTGTCCCAATACTGAAAACTCATCAAAATGATAAGCAGTAAATCATGAGTTTAGTATTAAGAAACAAACTGCTACCTTTCCAAACCCTGCCTGCTTTTATTTTTTTGAAAGTCCTATATATGCTTTTTGTGACCATACTAGCTCCTGAGTGCACGGAGGAACACATTAACACTGCTAACAGGCAGAGAGAACAATCTGAGGAAAATCCTGGGTGAAACGCAGACCAGAATCCTCCGAAGATTTATAGGCTGTGTTTATACAACCTTCCTTACTCTGATAAATCTCAATTAGAGGCCAGACTCCAGAGGGAAAACCTGGCAAATTGTCCATGCCCATTTACCTCCACAACACAACTGCCCCACCAGCACCAGCATTGCTCTGCCCTCAGCCTGGGAGCAGATCTCAAGCAGCAATGTCATCTCCCAAGTATCCCAACTGCTCTTCTACCTGCTGCAACCACTCGGGTCTCATATTTTTCTCCTCTCCCAATAGATACGAAGATATCACCATGAAAAACACTGCTGCTGCCAGTGCTATGGATGCCCAGATCTCTGGAGAGCTCTGCAAAACAACTATTGCTGTTAGTAAATATCCTACAAAATATACACTTTGGGTAAAAAATGCCTTCACCATTCCAATCTATCTCAAAAGGAAAGCCATTTCTCTTTCTTGCTCATTCACCATTGTTCTCTCTGTCACATAAAGAGGTGCTACAGGGGAAAAAACACAATAAAGATCCCTCTTTAGAGAAGCAGAACAAATTCCTTCATTTCTGACAAGATTTATAAAGGAATAGGACTTGCACATGGAACCAAAATATTGAAATGGTAAACAAAGCATGCATTTTTTCATGTTTCCTATTTATCCTCAAAACGCTTCAGTTGCACTCAGTATTTTACGTATTGTATCATCTTTAAAACACAAGGATAATAATAATAATTTAAAGATAGGTGTGATCTGGGTAAGGAAGCATCAGTCAACATTTGAACACAAATTATTTTAATTTAACAGGTAACTGAGTTTGTAAGTCAAGTTTTAAAGTAGATGGGTCTTCAGTGCTGAGGATATGAATTCCAGAATTAGAATTCCTTTTTTACATATAAACACCATTCTCTCTGTAAGCACCTGCTCGAGGCAGCTCCACAATTGCTTTGAAACTCTGAACTCAACACTTCTAGGGCATGACTTATCTTTCCTAAATTATCTAGTGCAACTCTTAATTCAGGGGCTGAAGACAAAACCAGCAATAAAATATCAAATGAAGGATTTAAGGTCTACTCTTGGCTTTGGTACTTTGTCACCGCAACAGCTTTAGTTTCTTGCACCCCAAGGCGCTGGGTTTTTCTGCATGGCTGCCCACCCTGGGTGAGTCTTGGGGACACTGTGACATGTAGGCATTCACCCGCAGCCTCAATTTGCTCATCTGAGAGGGAGAAACCTGACAGCAGCCTGAGGTCAGGCATGAGATCCTGCAAGACTCAGCGAGTGCTGCCGTGACACGGAGGAGTCCTCGCGGTAGCCTGTAGCATCTTCATTGTTGTTTCTGAGAAACTACCAGAACACCAAAGCAGCAAGTGAATTCCTCCCGCACACAAAGGCAAACCTTGCCAAAAGTTTAAAAATTCTGCAGCCATATTACACTAAATTATTTATATTCTTGAAGTCATAGGTGTTCCACCATATAATGAGATACTTCGTTTTGTAATTAAATATAAGCTACTTTCTCACAGAACGTGGGAGAAATTCACAGAATTCTCCCCCAAAGCTTATAAAAAGAATATAATTGGCACATTTTTATGTAGAAAGAGGAGACTGGAATGGCAGAAGGGGGCTGTTAGAAGGTTCTCAAATTCATCTAGTTTGATACAGTTTATTATTAGAGACAGATAAAAATTAAGCTACTTGGGTAGTCTATTTGCTGTCTTAATTGAAGGAATGATCATATATGACAAAGTTTAAATCAGGTTCATGTACTCGAGTCAATGAACGACATTCAGAAAACCTGCTCATGGAACCA
The DNA here is from genome assembly GCA_025345505.1 of Todiramphus chloris collaris. Lineage (NCBI taxonomy): Eukaryota > Metazoa > Chordata > Aves > Coraciiformes > Alcedinidae > Todiramphus > Todiramphus chloris. The sequence continues at coordinate 7,908,117 of JANVCC010000057.1, read as the reverse complement.
TATAAGCCAAATATGTGAATGTTTGTTTCAAGTACAGACATTTATCACCAAGTTAGTTGCTTTTCTTTTTTTAGTAGCTAGAGAACAGTTAGTAACCTGTACAGACATATAAAGTCAATTCTTCTGAAGCTGATAGGACCTTGCTGCTGTAGTACTGAAAGCATTTCAAAGCCTTTAGTCCTCCTGTCTTCCCAGCAAACCTAAAAGCTTTGGAAAATCTCATTGTCTAGGACAGAAAAGGAAACAGAACTCCCTATCCATCAGAAAATAATAGAATTTTGAAGCACATGCAACTCCCAATCAATGTCAAGACAAAAGATTGTGGGGTTTTTTCCCCTATTTTTTGGTTTTAGAAGAAAAGGATCCCAAAAATCTCAATTTAACGAGAATCAATACAGACTTTCCAGCTCACTAGGCTTCTGAGAGCATCCCGAGATTTTCTGGGTGGGCAGTAACACAGATACATACTCAGCTGAAAAGACAACTTCTGGATTCACTGAGTATTTTAAGTTTTCTGAAAAAAAAAAAACCAAACAAAGCATACTCTGTTTCCCAAGAAAAAAACACAATTTTTTTTTCTTTCAAAAAGTCATTCCCACTCCAAACTAACAACCACCCTGGTTGCTGTGATCCTGGGGCAGAAAGACAAGATGGCTCAAATTTACAGAGGGACTCCTTAGGTTTGGATCACATAATTTTGAGCCTCTGGGAATAATTCTTGCAGTCAAAGTGCTGACTTGAACATTCACACTTCTTAGAATCAAATTTTAAGAGCCAACACACCAGACATGACTCAGAACTACACCAAGCACCAGAACACACGAAAGAAAAACGTGTCTCAAGTCCCAGCCCTTTCCTCTTGGGTTTGGCCCTGAATGCCAGCCCTGATGCAGATGCTATTATAAAACTCCATAATGCTATTGTAAAACTCCTTGAAAATCACTCCTGGGCTTCCGCACTGCAGTCACATATTTGACAACCAGTAAGTCAGTCACGCCTTTTCCCTGGCAAGGCTGGTGGGCTTCAGAATGCATTTCACATGGTGATTTTCATGCAAAATACACAGCTGTTCCCTGGGAATCAGGACTTTTGATTTTCTCCAGAGCATCCATGTAAGCATCCAGCAGCAAGCCATGAAAGCAGATTTAGTCTCATTCACCTTTTTTCTGGAGCTGGAGCTCCCACTGCAGTTGCCTTAACACAGAGAGCAGGACAGCATGCTTTCCTCCGATGGCCATGGGAACAGTAAAAACAGAAAAATGGTGCAGAAACTCACAGCACTAAATTAGATCTGATGTAAAATACTGTTGGCCAGTCCCCTCTGCTGTGCACTGCAGCCAGAGATTCCCCAAGACCCTTTCTTTCTTTTTTCACTGTCACTTCAGTCTCTGTCAAGACAACCTGAACATTTTCGATTTTATTCACAGACTTAGAAGTGGGTTTTTTTGTTAATTCACTTTCAAACACTGCACTGAATTTACATCAGAAGATATTACAGCTTCAGTTAATGTGTTTTCCTGTTTTGTAGATGCATGTTTTCAAGTTGTTGGGTTTTTTCCCCTCTAAAAGGACCCCACAGTGGCAAATCCAATCAAGTTTCAGTATTGCAATCAAGTTTTATTGTTGTTGTGATTCCAAGTTGTTCCCAGGTGCAAAGCTATTACTGCACCCTTCTTCTAACACTGAATCAGAAGATATTCTTTTAATCATTAAGAGCAGAGTGATTTGGTTTGTTTCTTTGATACTGCCATATAATGGGAGAACACTGGAAGCTCCCGCTCCTCCATTAAACTTCTGAAACATCACAGGTATCTGGGCAATTCATTTGCTCGTTGTTTGGAAACGGACAAAATTTCACCTTCATTTTAATGTTTTCTTTTAGAACCTCGTGGCTTATTAAAACTGCTGCTAGCAGACGGACAGCTATGAATCTCAAACCAGCTTCCCCTCTGCAAGTTTGCTGCCCGCTAAGAAACCCGTAAGGTAATTTGGTACATATATTCATGGTTTTAGATTAGTCCTTAATGCAAGGCTTTACACTTTACACTCTCAGCTGCAAAGGCAGAAAGGTCCAAGAGTTCATGGATTTTTTGAACATTGCATTTTTTTTCCCTTTGTCAGACGTAATTAAATCCCCTTGATTTTAAAAGTGCTCAGATCCAGCACAGACCCCCAAGTCCACCCACACCCATCCCCTCTGCCAGAGGAAGGCTGCAGGATAATGCAAAATCCCAAAGACTGAATTTTGTGCAACTTAAGGGGAAAGGCCCAGTAACAACCCTGGCTCCTTGTGCTTGTCCTGTAAACAGGCAGGTACCTGAGAGAGACAGGCACTAGCTCTCGGCACCCTTCCATGCTTGTCCGTGATGATAAAAGACTCATGTGTTTCCAGCCAGCCCAGCAAACACCTCCAGGTCGTAGCTATCAATAATCACCAGCCCAAGCTCCATACTGTGTTTTCAGAGAAAACTGAAGCGCCCTAAACCATCAGGGCCAGCTTTAGTAATTATTTTCTCTTTTGTTTTTACAGCCATGATAAAATGAGCTTGTGTGAAGCAACCTAACTGTAGCTCAGGCTTGAGTATTTTCAAGATGTACCTTCCAATTGGATCGGCTCAAAAATAAGCACCCAGAAGACCAGAAAGGCTCTTAATTATTCTACAAAGTAAGGATATTCAGACTTTCCAAGAGACTATTTTCTATTTTGTCTGCTACATAAATGCTAACTCATTCATATATAATCTTTCTTTCCTTCAAATTAGCAGTTGTGTATAAATGGAAAAAAGAGTTTGAAAATTGCAATGCTGCTGTTACAGTGTCAGAAGACTTTACTAAGAGCAATTTTTATGTGTGTCTGTGGAGTGCCTAGTGACTCCAATGAGGAACAAGCCCATACTGTGCTAAATTTTACAGTAATATAGGGAAAAAAGCCTTGCTGCTGCCTCACAGACTTATTGCCTAGTATTTTTTTTCCTTTTTATTCTCCCATTTATGCTCACTGCCATACTGCTGCTGTCTGTGATGATAGTTTTAGGCCCTCCTACAGTACAGAAGTTGTTAGAGAAAAAAAACATTTAAAAATCGCCTTTAAAGTTACTAGCAACTATCAGTAACAACTATTTACTGCTAAAACCCACAGACTTTCTGCCTTTTTTTGAAGCTAGAAGTGGTTATAAGAACGCCTAGTAACTATATAAGCAAAAAAAAAAAATCAAACACAGCTATTCTCTTATTTCTAGACAAAAGTTAGTTGAAGCTATTGCATCAAAAGTTTATTTATAATGAAGGTATCAATTCAAAGTCCCATCTCCGAAAAGTTTGTATAATGATCAAAACCATACTTCATCATTAAACTTATAGCACAAAGCTGTATCCTGCAGCAAAATTAAATCTGGCTTAAATCAGTTTATTTCTCCACATCTTCCATTTTTGCATCTGAAATGTTCATTTTGTGCCTCATTTTATAATCAGTGCCGTCAGCTGAAGCGTTCATAAGTCACACGGTATTTAGTCCATGGTGGGGGGATTATTTCCTTCAAATATTTTAAGCAAAAATAAAATAAGCCATGATTCAAACTGAGTGAACAAAGAGTACAGAGTGAGATGGAACAGGCTGACTAAAAAGAAAAGTGCCTTCCACTTCCCTAAAGTGCCGCCTTCTTCCCTTTAAACAGTTCACAAAGATTGCATATGACGGAGTCACCATTTTTATCTATCATTTTCAAAATCATATTAAAAACCACAGCTGTGCACCCAAAGTAATCTTTTGGATGCTTAGTAAATGCTTGTGGGACATTAACCTACTGGCTCAGGTTTTGGCACCAAACACGAGTATCAGAAACACTGTTCCAGGCAAGTGTTAGATGAACGTTGCTGGTTTCTGGGCAATTCAAGAACACACATCAGGTTTCACTGCTGAGCTTGCAGCTTTTTTACACCCTACCTTTTTCACATAAACTTCTACGATACAGGGAATGATTCTGGTGCATGGATAACAGAGGTGAGACAAATTCAATCTTAACATGACAAGAACCCATGAAGTACCAATTCTTGCCCTGCTAGATATGACAGACCACAGAAGCATTAAAGATTAGATTTCTCTTTAAAAAAAAACAAAACAAAAAGTGCATTCTGCTTCTGCAGTGCTGCAAAAACAGGATGGCACTAGGAACAAGCGTCTGCTCCCATTTCTATTTTGGATCAGGATCCTCTCCATAGGAGTTCAAAACAACCACCTGGAGCTGATCCAAAGTCTGCCTCAAAATCAATGGGAGCTTTTACACCAGTTCTGGTGCATGCTGGATCAGCTCACTGGCTCCCAAAGTACAACTGTAAAGATGAAGAACATCCAAACACTAACTTACAGTTTTATTGATTAATAAACAGGTTTTACTGTGCACTCCAAAAATGTTTATAGTGGCTTTTACTTCTTTATCTGGATTTTCCTGTATCTTGACACACTTAATTTTCTGCCTGAAAAGCAGAGCAGCAATGGCTGAATCAACAGCTGCACTTCACTGATAACAGATCAACTAACAAATTGTGAGGGCTGTTGCTGTTGAGTTTTTTGCTAACTAAACCTCTGTGGCCATGAAGCAGTTCAGGCCCTGTTAGCTCCAACTAGCCACAGCAATACTTCATACCATACATTTATGGAGTATATCTTCTACCTCTTTAAGTTTGATGCAGAATTTGTAAAACAGAGAAAGAAATGTTTGTGTTTGCTGATGCTCTTCATTGTTTCAGTATGGCCCAAAAAATATCAACTGTTCCAACTTCTATTCAACAACTACATTCAATCAGTAAATGATCACTTGAAAACATCATAGTGGAAGAGGGAAAGGCTGTGGAAACTGTCTACCTGGACTTTAGTGAAGTTTTTGACACCATCTCCCACAGAATTATAGAATCATAGAATGGTAGAGGTTGGAAGGGACCTCTGGAGATCATTGAATCCAACCCACCTGCTAACACAGGAGCACCTAGGGCAGGCCACACAGGAACAGATGCAGGTGGGACTTGAAAGTCTCCAGAGAAGGAGACTCCACAACCTTGTAAATAGGCTAAAAAACATGTCACCTTCACTTTTTTTTTTACAAGAAGGATAAAATTTAAGTAAGAATGAATGGACAAACTTGGTATGTTGGTTTCTACTAACAACACAACCAGTTACACTCATTTTTTGTCCCTTACAGAAGGACCCTTATTGTAGTATGGATTATGGCTGTACCATAGAATGCTTAGCCATAATATATCCCACTGCTCCTTCCTCAAACAGATATTGCTCTACTTCAGTGGTAGAGATCCAGATGAATAAAGACAGCTTGAATGTATATTCACTCATATTCACTGTATATTATTGCCAGCTCCTCAACATTTTCAAACAGAAATCTATACAGGCAAAGCACAGTAACTCCTTTTCACAGCTTCTCTGGCACAGCTGAAGACTGGAAAAGCAGAGGAGAAGCAGCAAAAGATTTTATGATACTTTTGTTTGAAAATGTCCACTCCTCAGAATGTATTTGCCAGTTTTGACAACAATAGGATTTATCTTACCTATAGGATAACTGCCAGTAAGAGCTGTAACTGTCAGCTATGAAGCTTACTGCCTTCTCTTGGTCCTCTTTAGAGATCTGTAATCTTCTTCAGTTTTTAGGAGGAAAAGCATACAGTGGACCCAAGACAGAGGTACCCTATCTCATGCTTGATCTGGAGTCAGAGCCTCTTATCAAATAAAAAAAAATGGTGGGGCACTGCATCTCCAGTGGCCACATGGCTAAGGCAATCTGTGCAGCCTTCAACAAAGACATCATCAGAAATACAACTAACAGCTACCTCAGCAAATGGCCCTGAAGTGCAAAAGGAAGGGGTCTCTCAAGAGCATCCTTTCTGCAACTGGTCAGAAACAGGAATTGGAACAGCTGTGGCAACTCTTTGCTGTGCACATGGATACTGGCAAAGGTAAGGGAGCTGCAAGGCACCTGTTAGCACAATGCCCAATGGCGTGTGCCTCCATACACTACAGGCATGTTAAATCAGGTCACCACAGAAAAGCAGCAAATGTGATGTCAACCAACAGCTAAAGCCTGACAGCCCATTTCTGTCAGGAGCCTAGAGCAAAGGTACAAGTTGAGTCCAGTAATTTAACACACAAAGAGTTCATCTGATTTTTCAACCCATTCTCAAGACCTAAATCTGTCTTCAGCACCACCCCTGGCCTGAAGCTCTTTTTTCCGAAGCCGTTGTGTTGTCTCTAGTGTTTCACAAATTACTTCTAGTACATGTGTCATCAAATTCCAGACCAAGAACTAATTGGATGGGGAAGTCAAAAGCACACTTCACAAAAACTTCTATTGTTGCGTCGCAGTCATTTTGAATCACAGTGCTTAAACTGTCTCACAAAAGGCAGCAAAAAGCTTTTAGAAAAAAAAAATTCCTGACACAGCTAACAGATACAAAGAAAAGTGATAATAACTTATGGCAACTCAGGAGGAAAAAAGCAAAGTATAAAGTTGAATAAGATATTTACTTTTTAAAAAACATCAGCCCTGCACAACACGTTTTCACTCTCACCTGCCTTAAGACACAGCAATATAGAGCCTAATTAAAGGCATCACCAAGGCATCCAGGCCATGAAGTTATCTTGCACGCTGCTTCTAAGTATTCAAGGAAAATGCTAAACCAGAAAATGCCTTGCCTGACTTTATCAGTGCTGCTTTTAATTTTAGATTTCTGCACAGACTTCCTGTGCTTTGTGTATGTGCAGAGGCCTTCTGGCTGTACAGTGAAGTGCAAACTAGTGAACAAGTCTCCTAGCAACATTAGTCCCATTTTATGCTTCCCAGGGAAAGAAACGTTGATCACTCTTTTACCTTCTTACGATCATCGGTGTTACGGGGTTGAAGATAAGGAACAGAGCAGCAGTGCACCCTAAAACTAAACAGTATGAAACTGAGCAATCCATGCAGTCTTTTTAAAAGATGATTTCTAAATAAAGCCTTCTTCTCAGTGTTCACACTACTTTCCTTTCCTTCAGTAACATCCCTCCCTTGCAGAATAGAAGCTGTACAAAAGGACACTGTGTGTACTGCCACCCTTAATAAGGACAGCTGGCACTGAGTGCCAGACTAAAACTGGCTCCATGCTGGTACAGACACATCCTCCAGAAGAAACACAGCAAATGTTCCTGGGTGAGCTGGAAGCAAGGGCAGGAGATGGGCCTGGGCATCATAAAAACATGGAATAATTTAGGTAGGAAGACACCTTCAAGATCATCAAGTCCAACCGTTCACCCAGCACTGCCAGGTCACCACTAAACCACATCACTCAGCACTACATCTGTACAGCTTTGAAACCCCTCCAGGGATGGGGACTGCACCACCGCCCTGGGCAGCCTGGGCCAGGCCTTGACAACCATTTTGGAGAAGAATTTTTCCTCATGTCCAACCTTAACCTCCCTCGGTACAACTTGAGGCCTTTTCCTCTCATCCTACGACTTGTAAAGTCTGAGAGAAAGTCTTCTGGCTTGTAGGTTAACACTGGTGAGAGATGCTGCTGTGAGCCCTCCTGACTTAATCTATAGTCTATGACAGGAATCATCCTGAAGTCTCTATGTATCTGGATTCTCTAAACTGACTCCTTTTCCTGGATAGATTTCTCACCCTTGTGCCTTCAGAGGAAAATGTGCAAACAGGAACACTCAATTAGCCAGAGCAGGTCATGCCACAACTCACTCTGGTTACAAGGCTTGTGCCTCACAGTAGACGTCATAAAAAGGTGGTAAGCATTCAGCAGAAAGTCCTTGTTACACTCTTACTGTCTCTAGCTCTTTATGGCTCAAGAATTTCCTAAGGGAGAAACAGCATCTTTAGGTTAAATAAGAAATGATCCATAAAAGGGCAGACACCAGAAGGCATCAACAGCTTTCTTTTAAACAAATACAAGCAGGACCTGCCCGAGCTGGGTGTAGATTCTAGAGTGCTATGAAGCTACCCCTGATGTATTTGAGTGACAGTCAGGTAGGAAGGGAAAAACCGCAGCCGAGGCTACGCTTCAGTGAACGAGGTCCCCACTAGCATGACAAACAGCGTGATGCAAAGAGCACGTGGGGCATCCACCTAAGCAGAAAGCTCCACCGCTACTGTTTATTCCTCAGAACATAGGCTAACACTCTTCTACCTGTGATTATCTTGGCCTAGGATGCTGGGAAGGGTAATATTGGTCTTTAATGGCAGCTCTTCCACAGACTCTACAAATGTCTCAGAATACAACTCTGTATTTTACGTTATACACACAGATACTGACATCAAAGGGGAGAGAAATATGACAACTTTCTAGTGAGATCTACTATTAATTTCTATCAGACAACAGGAAAAAAAACCCAAACCACTAGCTCCAAATGCTGAAGAGAAGTGAACTTTTCTTTAATGATTTCATTAAATGCCAATCCTTATATAAGATGCAAATTAGCTGCCAGGATCCAAGAGCTTTTAGGTACCCAATTTTTAAACTCAGTGCTCTGCAAGACACCTGTGAATTATTACTGTGAACCTGACAGAAGGCTCTCAGGTGAAGGTACCTCTCCTAGTAAAGCTCTGATTAAGGCCAGGATACCTTTCCCACAGCTTTTGGGTGACCTTGAGCCTTCTGTTGGGGTGCTGGCAAAGAGACAGCACCTGGTACAGAGGGCTGCTGCTCTTTCTCACAGCAACCTCAAACCACCACAAGACTGGACAAAGGGCTAGGCACAAATAAAACTTCTTTGTAACATCTGAATAAAGGCAAAATAATTACAGTTAGTTAAAAGGCAAGCAAAATTAAATAAAGCCCAGGTTTGAATCTGTCTGAACTCCAGCAGTTTTTTCCTCTGTGACTAAGCTGCAGGAGCCACACAACTACCCCAGTCCTGTGGCCAGCTACCTAGATTTTACATAATCTTGTCTAGAGCTTTGCCCTTCTACAAGGTAACGCTAAAGACACCCACGAGATCAATCAAACCTTTCACTCCTTTCTCTCCTCCCTGCATTACTTGATCCAGAAATTAATTCCATTTATTTTAACACTATCCCACTCCTGCTCGTTCTGGCAGCAGTAGTATCTTGTACATATGGTGGGGCAATGCCATAACCTGGCTGACAGCAAAGGAGAAGGGATTTAGAAAGGTGTAACTCAAAGAAACCACCAGCCAGCAGTGCCCCACTGGGCAACACCTAAGGCTCAGAATAGCATGGTTTTTTTCAAAGAACTGAAAAAATATTTTATACCAATACATAGACTGTTAAAAGGAGGGCTCAATACTCCTGTCCATCACAGACCAGCTATAGGTCTTAGCTGAAATAAGATACGACAGCAAACAGACACTCCTACACATTAAATAAACTCTGTGGGGAGGAGGAGGAACAAAAGACTTGTAATTTGAGGGGGACTGAGTGGTACCATGGAAACAGTGTTCATCAATGCAAACTATAGATACTCACAAGAAAAATACAAGGACAGTAGCTGCTGGCTTGCTTTGGTGACCGAACTGAAAGATGGTAATAACACCCAAGATTCAAGAGTGCCACAAAATACTGATGGAAATCCTCAGCATTTACAGGAAAATTTGGTTGCTTCAGACACAGTGCTCCCATTCCTCTTTGAAAATTCATTTTGATGTCAGAAATTGAGCTACTTCAGCATCAACAACAGTGAAATAAAGGTGGCAAAAGGAAAAAAAAACCCAAAAACTAGTGGTAGTGTGGCTGGGCTCCAGACTACCTCTAGCACATCCTTAGCACCCCTTGTTTGTTGCACCCAGGCATGGCTGAATCCAAGCAAAGGAACTCTGCTATATCCTTTCAGCTTGGAAACTAATAATAATATTGTTATATTTCAGGGATTTCACCCTATAAATTTTCTACACAAAAAACCCATCTGCATAGGAGAATGAACTTTGCCACTCAAGTGCCTTTCTGGATTAAATGGAGCTACATTTTTGTATAGAAATCGATTACACAGAACAAGCAAGGGAAAATGCTGTAGCCCTAGGTAAAGCATTTCACTCTGAACAGGAGCTTTGGCAATGTAGGAAGGGCTACTCCAGTGAGATTTCCAATCACAGGATTTCCACTGTGTCGTTGTCTCTCCAAACGACTGCCAAACCCCTCTTCAAATTGAGCAGTTCATAAATGTTTGCCAGTATTCAACAGGACACAATTGATTCAGCAGTTTTATTTGCATGTTTTTCACACTATTAATCAGAAAACAATCTCTTCTGAATACAGAGAGAAAAGGTTTATGGTGTCTCCTCATCACCACGGCTGAGACAACTCAGAACACCCCAGTTTATGTTTTTTGAAGGTAAAAATAACTAGGTGTTTTGCTGGCATGCTCTTCTGGGCACAGTTTATTCACAATTTTGCTAACAAAGAGGTTGTTTTCCCCCCCCAGTACTATTTGCTTTAAGTGGTCCCTCTCTCACATAAAACGTTTCTGGTGGTGTATTTCTTTAAAAAACAAATCAAAACAAACAATAAAAAAATCAAACAAAACTAAAAACCCAGCAATCACCCAGAGGAAACATTCTGGCAATTAGAAAAAAAAAAAACAAACAACAAACCAAACACTGATTTAATCAGGGGTTTAATAATGCCCCAGTAATTTGTGCCTGAAATTAATTGTTGGGTTTGGTACCAGCCTTCCCCCAGCCACATTTGCTCACATCATCATCTGACCTTCACTCTGATGGACCATTTCTCCTCTTCCTTTCTCAACAGCGTATTCTAACCCCTCCAAGCCTCTCAGTACATCATTATCTCCAACGCGATGCTGTCAGTCAAATCTATGTCATTTTATAACATTATTCTATTTGTGAGCAGGAAATGGAAGCAACTCCTCATGCCACTTTCCCCACCACGTTTCCTCACAGACAGCATTATTTATGAGCCAAGCAGCCAGGCCTGCACCTCCTGGGTGCTGCTGAGATGTGCTCCATTTTCCTTTGCAACTTCCACGTACCGGCAGCCCCTTTTACCAGGCTGACTGACAGCACATTTACATTTAGAATGTGATTCAATTCTGCATGCAAAAAAATATAATAAAGTGTGCAACTTAATGCTCACTGTGAATTTAAAGTGGTTGCTTGTGTCAGCCACAAACTGAAGTATTTAAATTAAATGCAGTATTTCCCTACATAATGCTATCCATATGCTAATGGAAAGAGATTATGCCTTGTATAAGATTTATCCAAGTAAACTCAATTCATTTCAGGAAGCTTCTCAGTGCTGCCTATCCAAAGTCATACATTCTGCCAAATACACATTGTACCAAGTAAAAGCTCCTAGATACTGAACATACTTGCAGCACTTACCAAAAATGATAACTCTTTTGAATCTCACTGATTCGAAACGACTTATAATTCCAGCTTGGTGTTCAAATAAAACATTTGGAAACAATAAAGTTCCCTGATGCCATTTTAATTATCCCATTTCTAATTCTGTGCTCAAATGAGACACTCTGTAACAATAAAACGTCTTCAAAATTGATATAAAACATAGTTAGGGTCAATCTACAAGGGCAATAAGAGTAGATAAAAAACAAATTTATATTTCACGTCTTGTAAAAACAGCAAAGTACTCTGAGAATGCTGACATAGACGTCAACGCTGATCAAAAATATAGTACAAGGCATACTGAGCCAAGTTGTCCTATGGCTACTTCTGGTTAAGTATATGCCACATCATATGTGCATTCAAGGGCTAAAATACATTCTAAATATGATAAACATTCATATTAGCATCTGCTGCAGATTTACCAGGGAAGAATATTGGTGAACAAGTGAACTGCAGTCCCTCTCTAAAGCATCCCTCTAGTGATGCTACATTGTTCCCCTCCCTATTCTTCATCACAGCACAGCTAAGCTCCCCTTATTAACCGAAAATAAGGCAGAACGTTACCATTACACTTTACATCAGAATGTTACGTTCCAGATTTAGACACATTTCTTGAGCTCTGAATGGTTACAGGAGAGACCACAAGACAATGCTTATCTTCATATCTTTAACATCATATCTTCATACATTTAACCAGACAGGGGAATTCCCCTTCCTACTGAACATCCACCAAAGGTTTACCCTACCTGGTCAGCCTATACCACCACTAGACTTTTGGTGGCAAATAATTAAGTCCCACTTTTAAGCAGTTGAAACATATTTTAGTTTTAACCTATTAATTAAAGAACACAAATGTCACTAAAATTCATTTCTAAAAAAAGGCTAAACTACAAATAAAGAAAGCTTAGTTTAATTCATATGAGGGAGTCAGAACAAAAAGTCTCCACTTAGGAAAATCAGAGTAACGCAATGCCAGGCTCATACAACCTGCATGACTGTGCAGTCCCAAAGGCCAATCACACCCCAACGTCTACATCCCTGTGGTTATGATCTCTGTAACACTCTTCCAGTAAATGCACTCGACACCATCTCTCTGGGCTTAGATGGAAATATCATTTATCCCTAACAAGTTACAGAGCCTTATAAATTCAGACTGGGCCTAAGGCTTAGTTTCAGGTAAGGGCACTTGAACTCAGGCATCCAATTCACACAGTATGTTTATGGTCCCAATGTAATCATCCAGCCAATGCAGTCACTGGTGCCCAGAGATCATCTAAATATGTCAGGCCAATTGAGGTGGCATCCAGCTGTCCCTCTATGTGGATACCCAGCACCAGTCTAGAAGCCTGAGGTTAGCCCCTGGGCCTCCAGCTGGAGGTCCAAAGAGACACAGCTTCTCCCCAAATCCCCCTGCACCTACCAGCCATGTGCAGATACTGCAGATTCTGTGGGGCATCCCAAACACCACCAGACCCCTGTGTTGACACAACCAAATTCAACCCCTTCGACACGTATTTTGGGATGAGGCTATCTGCTTTGCAGGTCTGTTCTCTCCAGCAGGAGCTGAGACACTTGACTCTCGAGCAGGTACTTAGTGTGACATCTGGGGTGTTCCATGGGGTGTGTCCCTTAGGGTCATCACAGAGAGAGGTCCTGATGTGTCCCTGAGAAGCAGAACTGTGTGAACAAGACCCAGGACTTTTCTGGGCAGACAGGCTGCCAGATGAATTGCCTAAAAAAACAGAATAATTTTTTTTCTTGAAGTTCAAAATGTGTTTTTCTCAGACTCATTCTCTGAACAGGTTGAAACAGATGACAATATCCCCCTCAGCTACTGCCCTCAGAAATGAGATCACCCTTAGAGACATGGCACTGCCATTTTCAGAACAAGTTCTGATTAAAGGGTGAGAGTGTGATCCACAGAAGAAAACAGATTTTGTAGCACAGAGCCGTAGGCAACTACAACTATTTGAGGCTCCATTTACAGCAGAATGGAGAGTGCAACTTTTGTAAGCTGTTAGTATATCCACTAGTTATCATTAAAGATGATTAATAGTCCTCATTCAACAGCAAAAGAAAACACAGTTCTGCAAGGCTGTCACATCCAAAAGGAAGATACATTTCACTAAACATCTGGTGCCCGGCACTGCAAAACAATTCGCAACACCTCATGCAAAGGGCAGACAATCTCCTACAAAAGCATTTTGCGCACGGAAAGCTGGATAATGAGACAACTACATACTTGTAAATTATTTTTTTAATAGGTAGCTCATTACCAAAATGCTGCACAGCTACGTTTTGCTTTCCAATCAAATACAGCTCAATTCCTGCTGTTCCTTTTACCTGCAATTTCTCTCTCCACCTTATATAGAAAAAAAAGCAAAATGGTCTCTTTGTTCTTGCTTGTTCATCCTACAGTGCAATGCAATGCACCTATTTCCAGTCTCATGTTTTATTCTCTGGTGTCAGGCAATTCAGTACCATCATATCAATTACTGATAGAATTATACCTGAGCACGTTGAAAACATGCAATTTCCTTCCCATATTAGTCCAGTGGGAAGGAAATCCTGCACCCGATTCACACGCGTATGCATGAACCCAAAGTCTCCCGGTGTTCTGAAAATCCAAATGACAGTTACAAGTACTGGCTTTGACAGTTGCATTTCTGTCATTGTTAAAAAGACAGAACTCACTGAGTCCCATTGCATACCTGCCTTGAGAAAACCAGGCAAACTGTTTCTGCCTGAAATAGCACAGCAGGTTAGAAAATCATAGCTAGACACACCTTTCTGCACCTGAACTAACCCTTTACTGAAGTACAGTTTTGAGTTTCCTTCTCAAGAGACTCATGAGACGTATTCTACAGAATTAAAGCTCAATTTCATATACGATATGCTAAAGAAAAACAGTTCCCAGAAAGTTTTCCAAACAGAAAAGAGGTCATACCATTTCTTCTTTGGATTTATAGCACTTGCAGTATTTGCTGTGCAGAGGAACATAACACACATAGCATTTCTAGCACTACCACTGAACAAAATTACCCAAGTGCACATGCCCTGTAGTTTTGCTTGTAGACTTCCCATCCTTCCCAACTCTAGTGCAGCTTACATGTAGTATTGAGATATTCTCATAGAGGTACAATGTGTGTGTGTGTATAAAGCAGTCTTCATATGGAACAGTTACTGCCTTTCTAGGTGCTATGGTAGGTCCATAAAACCACTGCAGCAGACCAGACATTATCTCCACAGAGGACTGCTCTGGAAAGCAAAGTCACAAAGCTTTGCCTTTAACCTCAAGTAGTGGGGACACAGAGATGTAACTCCCACAGTGGATTTCTGTCCATAAGACTATTTTCAAGACGTATTTTTATACCCTTAAAGTGTGATTAACTCAGTTCTCAGAGGATGCTTGATATGGCCACCCAGGCTGTCTACCCACAAGAAAACACCCTCCCTGTAGATTGGTAGGAAATAAAGGTTTGAGTATGTCTAGTTATTGCAACATCATACTTGTTTCTCAATGCTCACAGGCTTTCTGGATGTTTGAATGTGCCAAAGGAAGCTACCTACAGGCTTGAATTTCTGAGCATGAAGCAAGGCTTTGCCATGTCAGCTACAGGAAGAGCAGAGTTACAAAGACAGAAAAAAAAAAAAAAAAAAAAAAAAAAACCAGCTTAAGAAAAAACAAGGTGCAAACTACTATAACTGGAATCCTTTGCTGAGATGTACAAATGATGTCTAGTTGTGTGTGTCCCCCGCTCAGCACCTGTTCACACTGGGCTCAGAGCAGCCTGAAAGGCGTATGGTTGCAGCCTGCTGGTTTCTGTCCTTCACAGAGGTAATTATGCTGCATTTCCCTCTGTCCTGATCAGGGAGGCCACCTCTGTCCCCACTCCTTCCCTGCTACACCATGTGTTTCACTCAATTATAGGTCTGCCTAGGTAATAAACATGGTGTACTTTGTGCTCTCTCTGCCACACTTCACCACTGAAATACCAATATTTGTGTTGTCCCTTCAATTTAGCAGTATATCTTGGCTGCTTTAATAGGAACTATCAAGAATCACAGCTCAAGCATGGAAACTCAGCAATGCTTAACTTTGAAGTCAGCAGTTCCCAAGCCTTTTAGCTCAGCAGTTATTTGGAGGCTTCATTTTTAAAAAATGTGTGTTTTGACAAAACCTGCCAAAGAACAGTACACAAGCTTTATGGGTAATCTTATTCTGACAACAGTACATATAGCTTATAACCATATATCCGATACCATCATACTGAGACTGCATAGACCGAAGTCACTGCTGGAGAACAGAGCATGTGCAGATTCCCAGCTGCTTCAGTGAGCAGGATCAGCATTGAAATAAATGTGTGGAACAGCCAAATTTTCATCCTTCTGAATGAGTTTTTCATTAATCTGAATAAACCTCAAGCTTCATTCAGAATTACTGTATATATATATATATATATAAAAATATGCATACAAATGCTGAAGAACTAGCAGCCAGAGAACATAAACAATTTATTGGAAGGGCATGATGCATATTTGGCAGCTTCACTAATTTTCAGTATATTTAAGGAATTATCAGTTACTCCCACATGACCTTGAGTCCAAGAGAAACACTGCTGTACTAAAGACAATATATGGGGCAGTTTGGACAGAATTATTCTTTCAAACACGGCTAAAGAAAATGGAGTGTTCCAGGAACTGAGAAAGGTTGTGAAATTCCCTATTAGCAGCAACCAGACCATGCAGCCATCTGCTGGGAACAGCAGTCAAACTGCCAACTTGAATATATCCCCAGGTTCCATTAGGAGCAAGTAGCAGTAGCACATGGTTTTTGACTATTTTGTGTCAGTCTACTCACTTTTGTGCTTCTGATTTCTGCACTGGTTTTCTTTGGATGGTCACGTGTTACAAGAAGAAAGCTGTATTCACACCTTCCACCAAGACCACAGTCCTCTGCTTTGACAGGAGAGATCCTGGAGAGTTATTGTCAGGAGAATTGTTGTCGCCTCCTTAAAAAAAAAAAAAAATAATAATTTTAACATTCCAGCCTCACAAAGGAGCCAAGAATTGCTGAGCAGTGCTCTGACAGCATCCAGGGCATGCTTCGCATGCAGATCCTGAAGTGGATAGCTGGGATGTGTTTGTTGGAGGTAGCAGACTAGGCAAAGAAGGAAGAAAAGACAGAGACAGGATAATCAGTCTTCCAGAGGCCTTGTTGCCTTAGTTCTCATTCAAACACTGAAGGATTAGCTCTCATCTGCTGACTGCACATTGCAAACCAACAAGCCAGGAAGAGCAGCTTGCTTTTTGTGGCTGAAGAAACTCCTCAACCTAATCAGCAGTAAAACAAAACATGTGAGCAACCACAAAGGTGGTAAATGCTGTTTGAACTGCAGTCTCCAGGATCCTGGCAAGAGCTGTCCTATTTCCCAGACAGTGCCAGACAAACGCCTTCCCACGCAGAAGCACTGTGACTTTCTAAAGACATTTCTTTCTTTGAATTGCTCCAGAAGAAAAAATTTAATGGGAAGAGAAAAATGCAGAAATAGTTAACTCAGCAGATTTTGATTTTTCAGACTGATTGTCACTGTGGGTATGCACATCTGAAAAAAAAAGAAACACCAAGGTGCGTATGCAGGGTTTTTTTGGAGTTTACAGGAACACAAACCCCAAAGTAATACTGCTGCCTCTACTAGTTCTCAAAGGATGGAGCTAACAGGGGTATATTGCATCGATTCTTTGAAGTTTTGGTGTCCAGAAATGCAAAGAATAAAAGATGCTAAATAAAACAATGCATCTCCTGCATACATTTACAGGTCTGTACTGTTATCTGAAGAATTAGCTCAAGTAATGAGACAATCTGAAGGGATATATAACTCTTTCCCTTCTGTACAGGCTCTCCAGGTGGTAATTTGCCCCTGAGGTGGTTTAATGCACCAGCAGATGCAAAGAACTCCTGGTAATCAGTTTTGAAAAGCATTGCTTTTATTTCTGAATTTAAAACTGTCTGTCTAGCTTCGGCTGTCTTTTCCTGAAAGAAAATACTAGTTTGCTAGATACACTACATGACCTCTTCTCACAAGTCTTGTCTCACTTTACAACTTCTCATCACTTCGGGACATCACAGCTACCACACTTTTGACTAAATGTCATCCACCTACAGCAAGGTGGGGGTCTGTAACTCAAGAGAAAGCTTTGATCCAGCTCAGGTACAAAGTTTCTTGAGAGCCAAATATTCCATCCTTTTCCACTGAAAAATAACCACTGCCTCCTAGCGAACTTTGTCGCTTTAAGATGCTTATATTGACGTGCCACTACAGCAAAGGTATTCAGATTGCAAGAAGGCAGCTTCTTGATTAATTTGCTACTGATAAACTATATATCCTACCACAACTGATCTTGTTAAGCTAAGCAAAGTTATTCTACTGAATGGCAGAGTGATGTGAGTAAATTCACTTTCCAGCTAGGAAAGCAATTGGCACCCAAGGTGCTTAATGATCATCTCAGTCTGCCACCCTGCCTTCTCCACATTGTAAGTGCTCAGACTGGAAACTGTGTGTCTCCTGATTGGGAGCAAGCCCAAAGAGCAGTAAGAGCTGGGAATCCAGAATGCTCTGCACCTCTGCTTCAATCTTGTTACTTCAGACACAAGTTAATCTTGTCCTCGGGACTGAATGTCCCCTCCCTCACAACCGTTCTTCAGGCCACCTCCCTCGTTCAAACCCCCACATCCACCCAGGGTTGCAGCATCCTGGTGTATGTTTTCTCCAAGAGCAATTCAGCCCATGGCCAAAAAACCCCTCCCTGAGCCAAGCCAACACTCAGTATATGGCAGGAATAAGGGGATTTTTTTTCCTCAGCACTGCACCACCACTCTGAACCATAACATTTGCTTACACCCAGACAACCAGCTTTAGCCAGTACCCAAATGAAGCACTGCAGCAAGTTTCCTTCACACAAGGCCCTGGTTCCTCAAACCATGCACAATGAGATGCTATTAATTTTCTGGTTTTTAAGGAAGTTATTCATTGGTTTTTAATCAAGTATAATGCACAGAATTGTGAAAAATATTTCCCTTACACACAGCTTCCAAGCATTTGCTACTGCAGTCATGACACACAGTGATTTCCACTTATGAATTACATAGGCTTGTAGCATTCTACTACTGGAAAGCCACTGCATCCGTGCTTTTGTTTGTCAGCATCTGCCCAGAAAAGCAAAAATTCCTGTTCTGCTGTATTCCTAACATAATTTTGCTTTCCTCCAACATATCATCATTTAAAAAGGAAGATTAATAACATCATAAACCATAGGATCCTCAACATAAACCTTTAAAAATTGGAAAATCAAAGCTTCAAAATGAGAAGTTGGACAGAATAACTTTCTAGCCATGTTATTAAAAAAAAAAAAAAAAAAAAAAAAAAAAACCAAACCAACTGAGTAAAGGTGTATTTTTTTTTTTTCTTAGCCATACCTTTTCAGCCACCTTCAGCACCTCACATCAGATCACTATAGCCACAAAAGCTTCTATATTTAAATATTTGAATTTCTTTATACTTAATTCTTTATTCCCTCTGACTATACAAATACATACTGTAGTCAATGACAAATACTCCATCTGTGGGAGTTTTGCCCAACTCTTCCACATACCCCTCCCTTATTCTCCCAAAGAATAATTAGTAGCTTGCCCTAAAATTTGGTTGGGTGGTATGCACATGGCCTCTGTTCCTCCCTGTGTGCAGATAGGTGCTTAAATTACTCCTCAGGCCTGACCTATAGCATATATAAATTCCTGCTGTGAAGAGGCCGTGCCACTTGAGTAATAAATTAATACTCCTTTACTTAAGGCTAAGTAGATGCCAGTGTGTAAATATCTGGGTGAGTGCAATCACACTGGCACCTCAAAGGCTCTGTGCACAGGGACTGGGGTCTACAACTGCATCTACATCTCCTTCGAGGGGTTCAGGGGGCAATTAGGGGCATACAATTGTGTCGTGGTATTCAGGAATTCCTTTTGTTTGGGACTCTGGCACATAGTGAATTCGACAACAGCACTGCAATGGTTGCCATTTGGGTGTCAGACAAGCTCTTGTTCCCTGTACGCCTAGTGTCAGGGTCTCATGAAATTTCCAAGCTCAGACATTAAGAGGCTCCTCAAAGAGTGCTCAGCTCTGTGCTGGCAGGCAGACAAGATCAAACTTAAATGACAAAAATTCTCATTTCACAGGAAATTCACAGGTAGCCTATTCCAAACTCATCCTGGTGATTAGTTACAGCAGAAGCTGCATTTGAGAATTATGTGTGCCACCCATTTAAGACTGTTTCTTTTTTTATTTTTTACATATTTTGATATTAGCAATTTTAATTCTAGATCTAATCAAACAAGTTTGGAGTTGGGTTTTCTAACGCCTTCCCAAATACAGACTAAAGCCACCTATATCTCTATGTGTCTGTATTTATATGTGCACACAGTGTAACTATCGTTAGAATAGATTGAGATGTCTCCAGTTAAAGAGAAAAGATGCCATAATATAATACAGTAAATTAAATAAAGTCTCCTCAGAGAGACAGAAGGCACTGATAGGCTCTGAAGATTGCATTTAGTACCTGTCAAAGATAATGAAGTAGCAGACACACACAAAGGTCATCAGATGTCTGAAACACTGGCTCTGGTCTCCCGCCTGCTAATAAAAGATGCACGTTCACTTGATTTTTCCAGGGAAGATATTCTTGCTGGTGAAGTTAATTGGTAGTGCTTGGAGTTTGTTTTCTCTATTGACACAGTAACAGATACTAATGGACTCAATGCTCAGGCGTGCCAAGGATTAAAATCAGCCTTTAGTAGCTTTAATCTGTAGCAACTTTCAAACTTTGCTGGACACTATGCCATGTAATTTTCTAAGAATTTAAGCAAATGTCAAAAGTCAAGTATGTCCTTCCTTGCAATACTTCATCTTTATATACAATTGGTATGATTAAATGCAATTGCTTTTACAACATATAGACAGGCAACAGTTAGATTTACAGAAATTACAGCCAGAGCTGACAAATCGGAAATGAAAATTATCCTCCCTCCTCTCCCCCTGATTCAGCTGAGCTCAAGCAGTTTCAGCTCTGCTTGGTGCAGGCACTGAATTTACAGCTCTGCTCTCCTCAGGGAACCTCCCATGTCCAAAGGACTTCCCAATAACCCATTAAACCAACTTTGAGGCTATCCTATTTATAAACCCTGGAGGAAAAACATTATTTAAGATCAGAAATATCCCTAAGGTCACCTTTTCCAGCTCAGCCCTATGGACAAAACTTCATGCCTGAGGAAATCATGACAGCAACTGAAAACATCGGTCTCGATGTTTTGATGGGTGGACCCATGGATACTGCCCTCCAGGAGGAGGTTGCTCAGCTCTGGCATTACATGCAAGCCAGTAGCTGTTATTTTATTTGCTACCAGCCACGCATACTTCGACCAATTCTTTGGCAGCAGCATTGATTTCAGCACCTCTCCTCAACTGGCTGAGTGCTTCAAGGATTATTGAGAAAAGGAGAGATGGGAAGAGGTCCAAGCTCATGGGACTACCTCATTTTGACCTTTTTCCTACAAGAAAAATTTATTAGCATAAGAAACTCAATTATTTTGTAGAATCATAGACTGGTTTGTATTGGAAAAGACCTTTAAAGATCATCTAGTCCAACAGCTGCAACTAGAGCAGGTTGCTTAGAGCCCTGTCCAACCTGACCTGGAATGTTGCCAGGGATGGGGCATCGACCACTTCTCTGGGTGACCTGGGCCAAGGTCTCACCACCCTCAGTGTGAAAAATTTCTTTCTTCTCTCCAGTCTAAATCTCCCCTCTTTTAGTTCAAAACCATCACCCCTTGTCCTGCCAAAACAGGCCCTGCTAAAAAGTCTGTCCCTGACTTTCTGACAGGCCCCTTTAAGTACTGGAAGCTTGTCATACGGTATCCCTAGACATTTCCTTTGAGAAAAAAAGAAAAAGAGAAGAGCACAAAAATTAAAAATCTGGTCAACAAATGACAAACATAGAATCATAAAATGTTAGGGGTTGGAAGAGACCTAGAAAGATCATCTAGTCCAACCCCCCTGCCAGAGCAGGATCACAATGATGAACTCACATCCCTTCTTCATGGTGCCAGGCTTCATGACACGATGAGTTTGGGCAGTTTAGCTTTCTCATGTGCAATGCTAAACCTATCCATTTTTCTCAATGCTAAGTTACACATTAAAATGACTTCTGGCCTGAAAATCGCTACTGCAAGGCAGGCAGAAAGGAAGGGTTTGCACTGCCTTTACACATGCACATGGATGAGAGAGGAGATGAAAAAAATATATTTTGATAATATACCTAAATACACAGCATAGCTCTTCTAAAACTAAACTCCCTTATTCTCCAGCCCTGAAACAAGACCCCAGACCCTGCCACGAGACAGCCTCAACTCCCAACCTCACCCAGAAGCAACGGTGCTCAGGCAGAGGTGGAAGTGACTGGGATGTGGGATTTCTCCTGTTAGCAATTTTCCTTTAGGAATTGTCATCTGAGATTAGTTCATTATTCCAGAGTAGTCAGGTTTTGGTTTGGTTTTCCCAGAATTCTTAAACACTGGATACCCAAACAGAACATGTTGTTTTTTAGCCTGATTACAACTATCTTATGCTTCCAGTAGAAGAAATACCACTTAAGGGTGTCTCTAAAAAATGTTCTCTATAGGAATGCCATACCACAGATAGTCCTGGCTAACTGGAACTGTGTAATGGAAACTCACTCACAAGTGAGATTTTCTTTCCTTTATACTAATGGGACTCACAGTATGAGGGAGCACACAGTTTTGGGGGACAGGCACAAAATATCTTCAAAGGACAGAAGCAGAAGGATAGCCAGTGAGGACCACGTGGGAAGCTGGACTTCTTTCAAACTGAGAAGATGCACCCAGGTACTGTCCTAGCTCAGAACTTCAGATGCTGTGTTACTGTTTTTCATGCTGGAAGGAAGCAAGGGCCAGCTATTAGAGCAATGTTTAAGCAGGAGAAAATTACAAAAGGAAATAAAATACTGTTTAAGGAGCACTTATGTGACTTAAGGGCTTCAGGAAGAGCAGTGTCCAGGTGACTGTCTCATATTTCTGAACACTTGTGCACACTGACCTAACTATGAATGCAGGCAGTCATGTAGAAACCAACACTTCACAAATTAGCATTAGTAATGCTCTTTTTCAGGTAATACAGAAAGGGGGGGGGGGGGGAAGAAAAGCAATTTGTGCAGATGGTAAATCCTCAGCTTAAATTAAAAGATGGTCCTTTATTATCCAAGGTTTAAATTGAGGCATTAAATGCGCAGATTTAATAAGCTCCCCCACAATTTTACTGCCACACCACTTCCACTGGGGAAGAGCAGAGTTGGCAAGGGGGTGGATGAGGATGGAGTTTGAAAACGAATGCAAAACTTTTCTTTTTTTTTCCAGAAGATAAAATTCCTGCTGTAGGCCATTTAGAAGACAAACTACTGACCACATCACTCCCATCTGAAAGGACTCAATTTCTTCACATGCAAATGTCTCTACAGACTGACTAGGCAAGATGAAGCTACAGAACATCAGGATATCACAGATATATGCAGCATTCAACAATCCTCATTTGCTTTCACTAGGCAAATGTTCCTTCCTAGCCATTCCTATGAGAAAATTGCCACAGAACACACACACAAAAATTCAGCTACCACAAAGCAAAGACCTTTTAAACTTGAAAAGAACAAAGCAGAAGCTAAAAATCACTCGTAACCTTTTGAGGGTTATATCATTTGGCCCAGCTCTCCAGTAATATTTTTCCAACACCACATTTAGGGAGCCAGTTGGTTCTGTTTTCTTGATTGCAGGTGACTGGTAGTCTACAACAAAATACCACATCTATAGGCTGGGAGGGAGGGGGGGAAAAGCATGGCATTTTGGCCATACTGGCATTTATTGATGGTTGACCTGTAATTATGCAGCATGGGCATTTAATAGGGGCAACACCACTCAGTTGAGAGACTTAGGACCTAAATCTCCTTCTCAGTTGAGAGAATCAGGACCTAACCCAAGTTAGATGGATCATGAGTGACTCCTGCCTTTAGAGACTTACTTGAGAAGAGCTGGAATTGTTACTTTCTTATGTTCTCTCTGACATTTCACATCTGAACTGGCTGAAGTACTCCTAAAAATGTACACACAGACACACCCCCCTCCCTTGACTATTGTAGACATGTCTCAGTTAAATGCATGAATTTTATTGGGATAAATGACTCCAAGTTTCAGAGACATCACTTACGCCATCAGACATTAAACTAAGTCAGAAGAGGAAGAACTCTGGTGAGGAACTGCTTCCCATCCCAGCAAACTCCCTGTCTCCTTTAGCTCTATGTAGTCTAATATTTCCTCTGTGTTTTGTTTTAAATGATTCAAGTGGTTTACACATATTAAAAAAAGACCATCATCCTTCTTCCAAGCCTTGATAACCTGATGAAACTAAATGTTTGCTCATACTGAAACTTTGGAAGAAATTCAGCCATCACAAACAACAACAGCAGGAAAGTAGTCATCCAAACTGCAAAAAAAAAAAAAAAAAAGTTGAATTTTTCATGCTCCCACCAGGTGATTCAATTAGGACACCTGTCTACAGTGATAGATGAAGACTTAAATGTCTCTGTAGTCCCATAGTCAAGCTAAGGATATGCCAGAAAAATCTGAGGGGGGTTTATGGAATGGATTTAAAGCAGCAAGGTGACTTGCAGTGTTACTGCCTGAAAGCTGGTTAATTCATTCTGGTGGTGTCAGATAGTACTTCTGCAGAAGAAGACAAAGAAGTAAGAATCCTTACAGACCTTAAGCGAGTTCATCTGGTGGGTAGCAGTGCATTACAACGAAAGCTCTTTGTGTTTTTCCAGATCTTATAGTAAATGTGAGGCTTTGAAATTAAAATTCACCAAGAATGACAACCGTGTATAATGCTCCAGCATATAGCCTAAGATTCAATAAAGGCTCTTCATAAAAAGCGTTTTCCAAAGTTTTCTTAAGAAACTTAAAACAACACCTTTAAAAAAAAAACTCCTTACAAAGATATCTTGCTCAGGAAGCCTGATATGAATAATGAAATGAGAAGTACACAATAGCTGTCTGTAAAAGGAAAAAGAAAAAAAAAAAAAAGAATAAAAAAAGGAAAAAGATCTCTTATTGTTTAAAATATAGGTGCTTAATGCTGTCTCTTCACCCACCATATTATCCATCTGCTTTCTGTTTGAGAGTGTGCAGGAGAATACCCAAAGCAGAAATCCATCTAGGTTGTTTCTGGGGACTACTGGCATGACATTTATTTTGCTGTTTCAGCTGAGATATTCAAGGCTCCATGTATATGTTATTCAGCAGCAAAGTGCTTCTTTAGTCCCAAGACTTCAGGAATAGCATAACTGATTGGGACAGCACTGCATACTTATGTATAGAAGAATAATTGCATTCAAAATTGAGCCATCAAGGCTGTAACTCACAGGAGAGTTTCTGGCTGCCTCCATAAACAGTGATAATATTGGTTGCATTGTTTATTATTGCTAGGAAAGCTTCAGCAGTGCATGTAGCTTAGCACAGCAAAGCACTGTACCCTCAACCCTCCCAGAAGCTGCTTGTGCAAAGCCCCAGCAACTGCTGGCAGTACACACTCCACCCGCCAGGCACTCGCATGTGTCCAAAAATAGCTAAAAAATGTACTTTAAGGCTTAAGTGATCATACAAGATGTGATCCTGTGTCTAGTCACTGCCTGCTGTTTGAAAAAAAAAAACTATAATCACACATGTAAAGATATTTAAGTTGGTAAAGAGCACTGAAGTTGCAGGTTGCAAGCAGCAACAATGGCTACCCATATTGAAGGCGCTCGAAGAGCACATGCCAACTGCAACAGCCCAAAACAAGCCCTGGATTTCCCTCTATAGACATTTCATCGATTCTCTGTATGCCATAACCAGTAGAAAAATGAGGGGTATCTTTACAAAATCTCCCATCAATATTTTTTAATTGGTTAATGGCTTTTTCTATACTCTAGGTATATACTCAAGACCCTTAGCTGTACAATGTAAACTCTTCACATTACTACTTAGGGAAATTTCCCCATCAGTATCTTTTCCCTATAAAATACTTTGGGTGTCTCTTGTGTAGACCGTTGTTTGATGGACTGCAAGCATTCTGTACTCTAATTCATCAGAAATGCTCTCAAACTCAACAGTATTTCACATAAACAGCCACCTAATTAGATCTTGCACCTTTTGGACTTGCATATCCTTTTTTTAGTGTATACCCATGCTATATTTGTCTGTGCTTTAGATATATGAGTGACAACTTGTCCTTCCCCTCTGTTTGCACACCTCTCGGCAAGCAGTGCACCACGTGCCCGGTCACAGCGTTCCACATTTGTCTTCACTTGCCCTTTTAGCTCACTGCCTATTTCAACTTAGTGAGATAAATTGCATCAGTTAAAGGACACAGCCTTTTATCAAAAGGGAGAATAGGCAGAAGACGACAGCAAGGAAAGCATTTGTCTGTATGTCCAGACAGAGAAAGCTCAGACATTTAGCATGGGAATTCTTACAAACTTGTTTTCTTCTATATAGGTAAACCTACAAGCTTACCTTTCCCCATGGTAAAACATATTAATGTAGAACCATGTGGACCAAGGGAGGACAGAGTTTAAAAAGACAGGCATTTTTCCTTAAATCACTCAGCTTGGAAAGCGACTCAACAGATGCAACATGACTTAACCATGGTAGGCTCTTAGAGGCTAAGCACACAGGCAGGGCTTTCCCAGTTCCCCCAGTACCTTCTACATTTTGAAACTGCAAATGTTTGCCATGGAACATAGTATCTTCTGCAGCACAGGGCTGTGTTTTCAGCTGCCAAGAACCACTTCTCTGCTGTAATCAATCATCAGCCTATATTGAGCCAGGCTACCATCAATGCCAGGAGTCAGAGAGCAAATGAGAAGCAGAGACTGATTTCACACTCCGCCAAAAGGAAGGTATTTCAGCCAGACCACGAAGCTAATGATCACTGATGAAGCCTGGCAAAAAGTGAACAACTTGATAACTTCACAGTTCGACGGCAGAATCAGCCAGGAAGTTCTGAAGCCTGAGCCATGTTCACGTGGCGTAAATCATTCCTGAGTTGTCTCTTAAAATTAGCCATTTTGCAGGAACAAGGAGTCACTGCAGAACGTGTGCCACAGACAGAATGAGCAACTCCATCCACCTAAAAATAGCTACAGAAAATATGAGAGATGAAGAAAAGCAACAAACTCCCTTCTCTATCACAGACAAACTCACCTGGGAAGATGAACTGACAACCTCCCAAAGAGAAGCCTTCAATCTAAAATGCCTACGTAAATCAACACACTGTCTTCTGCAGCGTATAGGCAGTAGAGCAGTAGTGTTCACCTCTTTAAGCAGTAAAAAATGATATGGCACAGTATCTCAATGTCTAAATATGTGCCTGTCCATGAATACTAAACCAGTAGTTACAGGCAAAAAGGACATGGGTTTTTATAGGCACTTTTCTGCCAGTCCACTCTGGAAAACATGGAACAGAACAAATTTGTCCAAGTTCAGCTATTCAGTGAAAACACACTTTGTGTACAGAGCACAGCAAATTACAATTTCCACCAAGTCAAGTATAGGACATTTAAGTCCTTCTCTATCACACTAGATGAATCTCTATTTTGAATCAGTACAACATATTCTAGAACAAATTCTTTAAGATTAAGAGTAGCTACGCAAAATATACCAAAAGGTTTGGCAAACATAGCAGAGACCGCTAAGTTATTACTAGTACAATCTAATGTAGCTAAAAAAGCCAACTGAAAAGAGACAGCTGTGTACAAGAAGCTAATGTAAAAAGTGTCAGGTTACAAATAAGAAATAATATTGTTATTAAACATAAAATAGTAATAGGGATGCTTGAGCAAGGCAAGGTCTGACTTTTTAGCCAAATCAGTAAGAAAGAGAGCAGGAAGAACATTTCTTTTAGGCAAAACTACTTAAGGGGCCTTTATCTTGCTTTCTTTGAAGCAAATCCTCCCAATAAAAACAACAGACACGATGTTTTCACAGGGACTAGGCTCATTTATCTTTCCTTGGATACAAGCATCAAAAAATCACCACTAAAACCTTGATTAGAATCCATGGCAACAAGCTGAGCCCTGAAGAGCACAATGCCACTGCTCAAAGCTGGAAAATTGAGAGCAGCACACACACAAGAGCTTCTCAGCAAACACTAGGCAAACGAGGAATAATATTGTCCAAAACTAACCCTATTTTTTCTCTACAAAACTCAGCCTTCAAGAAACTGAGTTTACTTAGGCATTTCTTCATCCAAGAGGCTGCATCCAAAGCTCCTTCCTATGCCTCATCATTTTATTTTACTTTTTTAATACCTGCTTTTCCCCAGCTTGATGCGCAGACAGCATGAGCTGCATAGCCAATACTCACAGTGAATTCCTATTTAGTAAAGTTTGAATGAAGCCAAATGTTACACAGGCACAAATTTCAGACCGGCACTCAAAAGCAATGTGAGTCTTTGGAGCGTCACAAATACCTATCCAAGCAGACCACAAAACCCAGCACTCTAAAACACTGACATCCTTTAGAAACTTACAGTACTATCATTCTTACCTCCACAGCCTTAGCTCCTAACAAGAGTTCAGGTAGTTTCTCGTCAGAGCCTGTGGCTGCATTAAAAAAGATTAAAAATTACTGCGTAATGAGGTAATGTGAAAAACAATCTCCAAGTCAAGGAGTCTAGGAAGTCTCTGTGGGCTGTATTTTAAGAAACCTGATGAGAAAAGTCCCTTCAAGCTCACCCATCTCTGGATTTCAGTATTCAGATAAGTAGACAAAACATGGAAAACCACAGCACTTTATATATTTATATTCTAATAAATATATTATACTGCCTATATTATATAAATATTATATTTATATTCTACAGGTATCATCTGGATTGCTGTGTACCAAAGGTCATCTGTTCCAGGTTGATGTGCTCTTCACTATACAAATACAGAGAAGCTCATTTGTTTATATGGCATCACTGTTACTCATGACACACACACATACATTTTTTTTTGCCTAATATAACTCATTTGATCTGGTAAATCCGCACTGTCCCCAAGATCTGAAGTGTTCTCTCTGCCTTCATAATTTCCAATCCCTGTTTCACACTTTGCTGTATCATCGTTACCTGGGGCTGAGAGCAATTGCTACTCCTTTAGATGAAAACCGATTTCTGCCAAATAATTAAAAAAAAAAAAAAAAAAAAAAGAGTTCTTCTCTCCTTGCTATACTCTTCTAAAAAAACAAATCTGTAGAACATGCAAAAATAATAGCCTGCTTCTGCCAAGGAGGAACTGTAAGAAGATACATATTTCTCTTCTGTACTGAATTTTTTAAGCTGAATATACACAATAAAATAGTACTCTTCTGCCCATTACTCCCCTGATGGGATCACAGATGGCTTGAACTCTATAGTCAACTCTAAAGAAATCATCCAGTTATGACAACTGCTGCATTTGTTCAGTGACTCAGTTGGGAGAAAAAAAAATGCAACAACTAAAAACGAAAAGGAGAGGGAGCGAGAGTGAGCAGAGGGGAGGGGAAGAGGGAAGAGAGGGAGAAAGAATCCTGTGCAGCTCTAGTTACTGGTGCCAAAAGCAGCCATGACTTCATTATTCTTGACAGAATTTCTGGGATAGATGCTCTCTTCATGTAAACACATCAGCTTCCTTCATTATTTCTCTAAAGTTTTTCCTGATAATTTTTCAAATTATCTGTCTTACGCCAGCCACCTTGGACACAGAAACAGATTAGTCCCCACTTGTGGCAACAGCCTCGTGGGGTATGGTTCTTTCCGTTTATGGGTTGTCAGGTTTGTTGTGGGGCAGGTCATTATTGTCACATCACCCTCCAGTCCTTTTTTGTAGCTTATTTTTAACCGGAAACTTCAGTGGTTTACATCCATTTTTTTAAGATGTGACTTTAACCCTCATTAAAATGGGCCAGTTCAGTTGACTTAACTCACTCGATATAAAGCTGTCAATATTAGCACACTGCAAGAGTTGAGAAGCACCTACCAATGGTCATTCTGTCTGAAGTGGCAGGTAAATCCCTGCATGAGGAAGAGAGGAGCAGGCTTTTTTTCAGAACAGACAAAATACATCAGGCACAACTGAAGTGAGGAGAATTCTGATTAGGTATTAGGAAACACATTTCTTCATGAATTACTTAAATAGTGTCCAGATAGGTATCCACACTTGGAGATACTCAAAATTCAACAGGACATGTCTGTGAGCTACTTAATCTAACAGAGAAGTTAGCCCCACATTAAGGATAAGGTGGGACAAAATAATTACCTGGTCTCATTTACAACCTGAATTATTCTAGCATTTGACAGTTCTAGCAAAAGAAATCCACCTCCTTAAAGTCACTCCTGTGACTTTATCTCTGGAGCTGCAGCTCTACAAAAATACAATGAACTGACAACAAACTTTAGCAAGACAGAACAGGTCTCACTGTTGGAAAACTCTGAGCACTAACATATAACTTGCTTAATCGGACTGATAATAAAGAACATGTCATATGAACTGGAAATTTTTTACAATGTTGTAATGGTTAGAGATCACAGTACGTGGGGAATTCTTTCTAATGTGCTACTGATAATGGTTAACAATTCTATTGAGTTTACTCCCTTGAGGAACTTCCATCAATAAATTCCTGTCTAGTTATAAGGAAGGATACAGTTAACTTTTGGAGGCTGGCAAATCTATATTCAAGATTGGTCACCACTTCTTGTCTTAAAAACTACAGAACTGATACGAATACAATAATTTATTTTATGGACTTTTCCCTTCCTTCCTCCTTACCAGCAAATACAGAGAACTGAGCTTCACTTCCTTTGGGGAAAAAAACAAACAAAAACACACCCAAACAAAAAAAAAAACAAAAAAAAAACCAAAAAAAAAACCAAAAAAAAAACAACAAAAAGAAAAACAAAAACAAAAAAAAAAAAACCACCACACCAAAACAACCACCACCAAAGGAAGTGGACCTTAGGAGACCAGAAGCTATTTCTCTTCCTGAGCTTGACTTACCTTCCACAATAAACCAATAAACAATAAACCAATACTACAAGTCCCTAAAAATAGTTTCTTTCATTTACAAGGAAAGGTTTTCTGCTAAGACAGTCCTGTGTCAACAACAGGAATCAACAACAGGCAGGTCCCAACACAGTTTTCTTCTCCAGCAGTGCTACCAAGACTCCACACATGTAGGCACGGGATACAACTCCAAGGGATACTTTCCTATAGTAACCTACTCCTTCATGAGGCACCACAGTGAAAACCTTTCCCCTGGGACTTAGAGGTTGTGCCATCTCTTCAGAGTGTTGCAAACATTCCTTTCCCCATAACTTTTACACAGTCCTTCTTCATTCAGGGTTGAAGGCTACAAACTAACTATACTGGGAAGTAGTCATGATGGGAAGGAAGAGCTGCACATCTTTAGGCACAATAGGGAGCAAGTGTTCACTCCCTGCAATCACATACACTTCCTTAGCAGGTGACAACCAGAGAAACACAAAAATCGAACAAAGGAGAAAATTATTTCCAAATTGGAAATAAACTTGGAAAGCTCTTTAAAGCTGCCATTGACATAAATAAGGACCTGTAGCTTTTAAAAGCTTGTCAGTTGTGCATATAGAGAAAGAACTATGGGGAAGATTTAGAGCACAAAAGAAAATAAACCAATATACAGGAAGCTGTACTAAGGCGTAGCTTCCCACTGATGTCAAAACAGCAGCACAAAAGATCGTCACAAAGACTTATGAGGAAAAGGAGAAAAGTAACAGTAGTCTTCATCAAAACGCTACTTAGAAAACTCCACAAAGTTGCTATGCCTATTAAAATCAGACATAGGAACCAAAACACTTTAACATACTTCCAAAAATACTTCCAGTACAGGAGCAGCAGATTTATGAATGTCAAACTATGCTACCAACTATGTCTTCCAGACGCAAAGTCATCTTCTAGTCCCTGACAAGCTCTTAGATTTAA
The DNA here is from genome assembly GCA_025345505.1 of Todiramphus chloris collaris. Taxonomy (NCBI): domain Eukaryota; kingdom Metazoa; phylum Chordata; class Aves; order Coraciiformes; family Alcedinidae; genus Todiramphus; species Todiramphus chloris. The sequence goes on along the minus strand of JANVCC010000057.1, from coordinate 7,876,619 downwards.
GACACACTTTTAATTAAACAAGTATGTTTTTCTCCTAAGGTACACTACCTCCTACTTCCTTTTTTTTTTTTGCTTGTTTTGTTTTTTCCAGGTACACATATCTCATTTTTACCAGTAATCACAAATCCAAGAAATGACTGTAATAATCCAAAACAATTGATTTTTTTTTTTTTACATAGCTTTTTCCTGGGGACACAGCACAAAGCTGCTAACCATTTGAGAAGAAGAGACATGAAGCTTTCCTACAAAACCTTAAACATTTGGGAATGTTTTGAGAAACAGAAAGTACATGTTCATACATAAAAGCAAATGACCACATCCCCTCGAATAGTGAATCTTTTCTATAGGCACAAATATTGCTTGCTGGGCTGGCAAAGGAAGACACTGTGCCTGAGACAATGAGCCCACCAGAAACCCAGAATACTGAGAAGTACAGTGCAGATGCTCCTGCTCTCTCGTCAGGCTGTTACTAAGCTTCATACTATCCAGATTTTATTTATTATCAGTCATGTCGAATTTTCCCATGCAATAGAGGAGTGCAGCCAGTCCCCAAAGAGCAAGCCAGCATCTTTTCAGATACCTCATGCAGACTGAAAACAAGAACAGAGGATCAGCAACAAAGTTCAAAATGAAGCTGTTCTCTAGCTTGACAACTGTAAAATGACACAAGCAAGGTGGTTTTGTTTGGTTGGTTGTTTTTTTTTTTATTAGTCATTACTAGCAACTAATGAATTTACTAACTGGCAAAGCTCTAAGAAAACGGCATCAAACAGAGATGGCATTTTTGTTACCAACCTTAATTTTGGATTTCCTGACCTTGAGCATCACAGCCCCTTCTGTCTCATGCAGGCTATTCTGCATGGCCTTACATCCTACAGATTACATCAAATCAAGCCTGAAGAAATCTCTGTTAAACTTGGTTCAAGACTTTGGCTGGAGAGAACAAAACCAGAATGAAACCAGCACACATCTTCACCCTCCCATTCAGTAGCTAGCACACTTAGGCTGGTTGTGGAAGACTTGAATTTCCTTTTTCTGCCCAAAACGGCAGAAGAAAGGCTTATCTATGTGCAGACCAACAGTTCCATTGATGCATGATTAAGCACTGAATAATTAAAGAGTTGCTACCCTTGGGAGGGAAGCCTACACAGACCAGAGAGCTGTCTGTAGCATCCTTCTTGCTGTCTGTATGTGCAAGTAAGCCCTGTCATGCAGACCACTCCAGTGGCCTTGGCTGAGAGACACACCTGGTGATGGGAAAGTTCACCAGAAAAGTAGGACTTTGATTCATGCCTCTGCCTGAACTCTGCCAAGAGTCTGGCAAGACTTTCACCTTCAGAGGAACAGTCAGTCAATCATGAAGGAAACTGCCAGACAAATACCCCCTTAGAAAGAAGTTGGGCCCAGAGCCTAAAAATCTATTTCATAAAGAGTAGGTCTGTACTTTTTGCTAAACCCTATCTCTATTCAAGTAACATGGAATTATAGAATTGTTTCAGTTGGAAGTGACCTTTATGATTGAGTCTAACCATTCACCCAGCACTGCCAGGTGCCACTAAACCATGTCCCTCAGCACCACATCTACACAGCTTTTAAACCCCTTCAGGGATGGGGACTCCACCACCTCCCCAGGAAGCCTGTTCCTGTTCCTAATAGCCAATCTAAGCATTCCCTAGCCCAACCTGAGACCATTTCCTCTTGGCCTATCAAGACATTAAAATAATAATAGAACTTCTTGTTCAACAAATTACAACACTGGAAGGAATAAGGAAAATCATCCCCCAGTGATGAATGGAGGAAGATGCATACACTGCCACTGCCTCCAAGTTTTATGGTGTCCCCATAAACATGATGCACTAGAGTAGTAATGTCAGACTAATATGATACGGAAAGGACAGTTAAAACAATATGAAGTGGTCAATCATGTACCAAGCCTGACAATTATGTCACTGCAATGGGTCATTATTACAATGGGACATTTTAGCTTACGTAAGATATTTCAAGGGAAAAAGATGACTACAGGACAAGGTACATTCCTAACGCAATAATTACATCCCACAGTTGTAGTTCACGAAAAGGAAAAGACAATAGCATGTCATAAGCCAGAGTGACATCTAAACCCTTCTTCTGAATCACAATAAGCCTCCCAACATAATATTACAGGAAGCCTTTTGTTTCGCCTAAATCCATGTCACAAAATTTGACTCTACCTAATGAATGCACCTATGCAGAAAATGATACCTTTATTTGCCTGGAATGAAAACAGCTTTTCTGTGATCCTTGTCTTACAGATAATCGTTTGCATGTCTACACAGATTAGAAAACTCATTGCCCACTTCTAAAACTGTTTATTATTCTCCCAACTTATTATGCACTGTTACTCTTCATGACAACATTTTCAAAATAAAAAAAAACCAAAAATTAAGAAGTAAAAAAAAAAAAAAAAAAAGAAACCCAGGACCCACATGAAAAGCCTCTGTATGGATAGAATCTGACCTCTCCAGAGTCCACTCTTCCTTCCCTTCCGTCCTGTGATTGTATGGCTATTATTTTTATTTTATTTTTATTTTTATTTTTTCTGACTTCTATTAATCTAATCCTCTGTGTTTTCCTGATTACATCCATGATCACGAGACCAAAAAGACTGAAAAGTCTCCTGATTCCACAGATATTCTCACAATATAATTTTATCCTAAACCACAGGACCATATATTTATACATAGCTGCATACAACAAAAGGGAAGACAAGTTTTTCAGTCTACTGACAAGCATCCCAAAGCCAACAGCACCTCCTTGTCATACAGCTGTGCTGACTTAGTATCATCTGCTGCTATACACAAGGGATGAGAGAAGACAGGATGGAGGAAAGGGTAGAAAGGAGTAAGCGAGGAACACTGACATTCATCCTTGAATCATTTAGTTTAAGTCAATAGAATGATTTCAGAATTATTTTTTTTCTCTGTAAGTGCTTATCATTCCTCCAGGCAAACAATAACTTTTTTGCTCAAGAAAAACTGCAGACACCTCTATTTCAGTGTGACAAACCAGAAACATGCTACTAAAGTCTCAAATACTCCACGTCCTCTTCTGAGTTTCATCTCAGGCAACCAAAGGCAGCAAATATTCATTGGATGCTTCCTTCTAGAGGGATAATATCTCAAGGGACATGAGCATGCATCCTCACCCAATATTTCCCGTACAAGGTTTTAATTGAATGATATCCTGCATAAGTTTTAAGTAGATAGTGATTCACAAAAAAAAAAAAAAACCAAAAAAAAAATCTACCAAAAAAACCCCACCACCACTCCATCACTCTGGAAGAAAACACATGTTATTCATAATTTTATAGCTTTGTCTTTAACAGAGAAAGATAAAGTAGTATAAAGATAATGTGCCTGTGAAAAAAATTACAAAGGTTGGTTAAAAAAGATAGATGACTGTTTATAAAAGTATGAATACAAAAATATATTGAGACTGTATTAGATGGGATTTATGATGTGCCTCTGAAAATCACCTTTTTTGCTTATGTTCTTCCAAGCCTTTTTGAGCATACTTAGTATTTACATGCATAACAGTGTAACTTATTTCATAAGCATCACAGAGGCCGCCCTCTTCCAACAAAAACCACATCACTTATTATGGGCTGCTAGGCCACAGGGTAGATGTTATCTTACTGGGGAATCCTCCAGTGGCTTGAAGTTACCTTACTGCTCCTTGCTCATTCCTCCTGGTCTCCATGGGTACATCATTAACCTCAAGCCAGGCAAAATTGTGAGTACCTAGCACACACTGCTCACTTTTTGGAGACTTTGGGGCATTTTCACTGGGCACTGAGAGGCCAAATGGATACCTTACCAGGACAAACCTATCATACTCCACCAAACAGTCTCCTTCCCAGGGGAGCATCTTGAGACGACCACAACAGAACATGGGTATTTCTGGGCATGGAGGCAAGAGGGATGAGTGGCAGAACCAGAAATGAGTGTGCATCTGGGAGCAGGCAAATGTGATGCACAGGCCCATCTGTTGGGTGCGTAGGCATCCCACCCTTGTCTGGATGGCTCAGCATGAGAAGTCATAAGCCTCGAATCCAGTGCTTCTGCACCCAGATGCTACCCCGGTACTGAATCTAACACAAATCCCTGAAAATAAAAACATTAACAAGGCAAAAGAAAGGCCAGCAATAGGTGAAACAGATGAAGCGCTGTCTGTCAAGTAATTACTCTCTAATGAAGAGACTTAGGGGTTTGCTGCACTGGTGCCAAATGTGTGTGTTTGTGTTCTCATAGAATGGCAGTTACTTGATACTTCCAGTCCAATAGGAATCCATGACAAAATTCCTGATTATTGAAATATTCACAACATAAACTGAAACCACATGGAAACTGCACTCCAGAAGACTCTTCCTACAACTCCTCAATTGTCCAGCTTAACTGCTTGGACGGGTAACAAACACCAGATTATACTATTAGCTCTGCCCTACACAGTGACATGAATCTCAGGAAAGTAATGGTCATTTCCTTGGAGACATGAAGGATATCACAATAACAGAATAGAAAATTAAGCAAAAAAGGAAAAATATTCCTATGCTAAAATACTTTCTGGACATGAACCAAAAATCCACCCTTGAACTAAGCATATACTGCTTCAATACCCCGCTACAGCATTATTTCATCATTAGGAACTATTATACAATACAGCAATGCTTCTGATTTTTCAAGTCTGTAGAGGATGTTTCTGACTATACAAACTGCAAAAGGAACACACAGGGATAACAAGAGTGAATAAATTACATCCTGGTAGACTCAATGTCCACAAAATTCCTGGTAACGAGTCCCTATTCTCCCAAGTAAAGCCAACAGCTGGATGCAAAATATAATCTCACTGATGTCTGTAAAGAATATTTAAGAATCAGGCTCCACATCCCACACACAGCTGAAGCCAAACGAAGTGCCACAACTTGATGTAAACTCAAGAATGAAGAGAGGCTTTAGCTTCAAACAGTGTAAAATAAGTTGCATCTATTAAATGCTTCATTCTGCCATGTCTAATACCTCTCAGTATATTCTCCATCAAAGACACAAGAACATGAAGTAATGAAAATAATTCAAAGGTAACTAAATCATCTGTTTTCATTCTTTAAAAAAAACTAGATAAATTGTGAGCAAATTTACCACCTTCAGCAATTTCCCATGTATTCCCCTTCAGTGGAAATCTTCCAATCACAACAAGTAGATCAACTTACTTCTGCATTCATCTGTCATAGAACGTTAGGGGTTGGTAGGGAGCTCTAGCGATCATTAAGTCCAACCCCCTGCTAACACAGGAACACCTAGGGCAGGCCACACAGGAACAGATCCAGGTGGGTCTTGAAAGTCTCCAGAGAAGGAGACTCCACAACCTCCCTGGGCAGCCTCTTCCAGTGCTCTGCCACTCTCACAGGAAATAAGTTTTTCCTCATGTTGAGGTGGACCTTCCTGTGTTTCACCTTGCTACCATTACCTGTCATCCTATCACAGGGCACCACTGAAAAGAGACTGGCCCCTTCTACTTGACACCCACCCTTCAGATATTTGTAAACATTAATGAGATCCCCTCTCAGCCTTCTCTTCTCCAGGCTAAACAGCCCCAGGGCTCTCAGCCTTTCCTCATAAGAGAGATGTTCCAGTCCCTTCATCATCTCTGTAGCTTTCCATTGGGCTCTCTCTGGGATTTCCCTGTCCCTGTTGAACTGGGGAGACCAGAACTGAACACACTGCTCCAAATGTGGTCTCACTAGTGCAGAGTAGAGGGGGAGGAGAACCTCCCTCAACCTGCTGGCCACACTTTTCTTTATGCACCCCAGGATACCAATGGCCTTCCTTGCCACAAGTGCACATTGCTGTTCCGTGGATAACTTATTGTCTACTGGGATGTCAGGGTCCCTCTCCATGGGGCTGCTTTCCAGCAGGTCTACCCCTCACCCGTACTGACACATGGTGTTGTTCCTCCCCAGGTGTAGGACTCTACATTTACCCTTGTTGAATCTCATTAGGTTTGCCTTTGCCCAGCTCTCCAGCCTGTCCAGGTCTGGCTGGATGGCAGCAGAGCCATCCATTTACAGCACATCCATTTACAAAGACAACAGTCCCTCTAAAAGCATCAAAGCAACAGCACCAATTTCTTAATTAACTGGTGTATCATAAAGAAAAAGGCTGTTGTCACTTGGAAGCATAAAAACATATTCCTGCAGGGTAAAATTCAGCCTTGGAGTATACAACATAACTGTTTTCAGATAGTTTTATGTTTCCAAGACAGTCAGATGAGCATTCGGTTAAAACTGCTTCGGGATATCCTTCATGCTATCCCAGAGCATATACTGAAGGACTGTTTTCTTCCAGTCTAATGGGCTCAGCGTTGACGTTTTAATCATGGCTGGCAGTGAAACTTGACTATGTACCATAGTTAATTTTATTTTGTGCCTAAAGATGGCATATTTTCTGACCATGAGAACAATCCCTTCAGCACTACCCATGATTCTGTAGCAAAATGCTGGGGTTTTTTAGGTGAACCATAGTTATGTGCTGCTGAAAGCAAGAGAATTCAGAGTGACTCAGATATTACTGTAAAGCCAACAGAGGACCTTGCATGTATTTGGAGCTGAAGCAATTCATTATAAAAAGAATTACATTCATTTCTCCAAGGAGCAGTTTGTATTTCTTAACTAAGAAGGATCTGATGTGAAACATCTCTGCAAGGAAAAGGAGACATAATTCCCCTCATCAATCATTAAACAGATTAAAATAGTTATACCTGATTTGCAGCACTTTATGTAGAGCAATCAACTCCACAAACAGAGGAGGCCTGCAGGCCCTTTATTTGTGATGCTTTGTTCCATACTGGCAAGGCACAATGGTCATAAACCCAACTCCAGCATCAATGGCTGCTTTATCCTGCCCAAGTGATAAAAATCACTTACAGCTTATCAGTCAATACGGACCTCAATTTATTCAAGGGTAATTTATTCTAGCTGCCAACATACCTGACTGGAAATCAGAAATCTTTAGCTTGTTTCTGCCTGCATTTTGGCTTGCCCACTTAAAACGATTTTGCTTGCACGCTGTTGCAAAGTTAATTTTATATCTGTCTGAGGAACTTTGAGAAATCTTTGTGGGAAAACTTCAGTAAGCTGGATATATTTGTCCAAGATGGTCAATTATCTTTTCTTGTGCCAAGACTATTACTCTGCATTAACTTTGAACATGACCTTTGGTTTATGCCCTAGTCAATGCTTTGAAATAAGACAGGTTGTGAACTGACCTTGAAAATGAGCTAGCACTGATTCTGCTCAAGCGAGTTGCCAAGACATACCAGGATACATCAGAGTGGGGTAGTTGTGGGTCAGCCAGCAAGGACTGGTGAAGCCAAATGACCCCTGGAACCACAAGTTTTCTTCATCTAAATTGAAAAGCACCTTATCAGAAAGGATCTTACAGCAGCAAAGAATCTTCATGTATTCTAGGCTTAGGACAGAGCATGATCTCCAAGGAGACAGAGCTTTAGAGACCCAAAATCTGAAAAAAAATGTGGTATCCATCCCACATGTGGGATCTTATTATGGAGGTGTGAAAGAATTCCAGTAATGGGGAAGGAAAAAAAAAAAATCAGTCCATCAGTTATTACTCCAAAAGGGCTCAAATTTAATTACATTGAAACAAATGGACAACTCTTCCACTAAGAAGATGAAGCCATGTTGCAGTAGAAGGTGGTTATATATTGATACAAAATGAAGTACTGCTGTTTCCTCCTCTGCTGTTTCCCAGGGAAACCATCATGTAAAATTTCTAACTGAAAACAGTTGAGGAATGGATTCATTTACACTCCAATTGAATATGTTGGGCTGGAAAGCTTTTGCAAAATCCAACAAGGATTGCTAACTAAAAAAATGCCAAATTTTCCATTGTTAGTGTATGAAGTTATTTTCATAAATTCATGTATATCCATTTTTTTTTGGCATTCTGAATATATAAATTAAAACAAAAATTAGCAAAAGCACACTACTGCCTGTAGTCACTGTCAAAGCAACATTCATTTGTGAATTATTACTCCAAAATTCAGGAATCTTAAAATATTGTTCAGAAAATATATGATTTTCAGCTTGTAATGAAAAGACCAAAGACAAAATTTCATCAGGTTTTATATTTACTTAGGAAAAAATCCACCTCAATTACCTGTGCAAATTAGGATGTTTTTCTAATATTAAAGGCGTCTGTCTTGACACAAATATCATCATAAATATATCAGAATGTATAAATCCAGTAGCTATAACATATTTGAATATCATTTTAAAAATGAGTCTGCATTTGAAAGCTCAGAAAACTGCATAATTTATTCCAGTTCTTCAGAATATTGGAAATTAAAAACCAATCAGGACCTATATTCACCAAAAATAGCTGAACAATAGTTGAACAATGTGAAAACAGTTATGTTACTTGGCTGCCATATATTGCTGCACATAAAATTAACATTTAGCCTGTTGTACAGCTACTGTAGAGAAAATAAAATAGATAACTTTGAATAACTATGACCTCATCTTCAGATCATGAATGCCTAGGTATTTTTAAACCCAAGAACAGCTGGATTCTAAGAACAGATTCACACTCTTTCCTAGATAAAATTATAAGTCTCAAATACAAAGCGACCAGGACAAGTGAATATGGGTGCCACTGGTGCACAGACAACTTGTCTGAGAGGCAGCACAGCTTCTACCAGGGAGAGCCCCAACAGAGGAAGACCACGGGGCCCAAAACAAAGGCAGAGCAATCCTGGGAGGAGAATTTAGCCTCAGCACATTGGAAAGGACATGGATTTGCTCTCTTCATTTCACGCATTTTTTTCCCCAGAAGAGCTCTGGTGCAAACTAAATCTGCGGTTTGTGCAGCAGCGGAAAAAGGGAAGTAATTTAGTAGAAGATATCCCAAGAACACTCCTTTCAGATATGAATCCCAGGCAATTTCACTTGTTCCTCACAAGAACAAAATGCTAGCTCCTGTCTAATCACTGCAAACATTAAAAGTGCTGCAAAATCAACTATTTCATGAAATAAAAAGCATCGAGCACAAACACAAACCCTTGGATTCATGAAAACAGCCTGGCCACCAAGAAAAGTACCAGGCACCCCAGCATTGCACAGACACAGGATTACAAACAGTTTGTTAAAATCTCTCCTCACAGCTTATCAGGTCTCCTTAGCAGTGCCGAAACAGTAGCTCCTCACACCTTGGCTTTTATTGTGCTCTTCTCAGACATGCCTTTTTCCTACATAAGCTTTCAGACAGCTTCTAGAAAGAACCACTGAATGGCTAAATCATACAAAAATTTTAAAATAGGGATAATAGGGATAAAATAGGGATAGTCCCTATTACAGGAAGGATATGGATGTGCTGGAACATGTCCAGAGAAGGGCCATGAGGAAGATCAGAGGGCTGGAACACCTCTCCTATGGGGACAGACTGAGAGAGTTGGGGTTGTTCATTCTAGCAAAAAGAAGGCTCCAGGGAGACCTTATTGTGGCCTTCCAGTATCTGAAGGGGGCCTACAAGAAAGCTGGGGAGGGACTTTTTAGGCTGTCAGGCAGTGATAGGACTAGAGGGAATGGATTAAAGCTAGAGATAGGTTGATTCAGGTTAGACATTAGGAAGAATTTCTTCACCATGAGGGTGGTGAGACCCTTGAACAGGTTGCCCAGAGAGATGGTGGAAGCCCCATCCTTGGAAGTTTTTAAGACCAGGCTGGATGGGGCTCTGAGCAACCTGCTCTAGTGGGAGGTGTCTAGTGGGGGTTGAACTAGATGATCTTTAAGGTCCCTTCCAACCCTGACAATTCTATGATTCTATAAATGTGTAACTTTCTTCTGACTCAGGGGGTCTGACAAGATCTCAGATACATATGAACACTTTTACCCACACAAGTGATCTGTCACTGTTCAAACTAGAGGACTCAGCACAGACATGTAGTTTTCCTCCAGACCACTCTGTAGGTTACCTTCCTGGCAGGTCGATAACATGAGTCACAGCTTCCGTTATGGGGTGACATTATGATTCTCAGAGCAAAGACAGCAAAAGCCTCTTAAGTTGATTGCACGTGTCAAAACATAATGTAATAAGACTTGGATGAGCGGAAGCAGCCAGGCTTTCCTCAATCTTCACGCCACACATCTTAAACAATTTTTGGAATAGCTATTTTCCACCAATAGTTCTGCAGTCAACATGGTGGGTCACTCTAATAACATCCCCTCAACACTGATCTATATCCTATTACTGCCCAAGCTGCATCTCCTGCCTTTATTGACAGTTTTTAGGAGGTTAGCTGGAGGGGGGAACACCCAAAGGCAGTCACTAGCAATCTGCTATTTATCAAGCAAGCTCAGAGCATCTCCGCAGACATGCTAGTACAGCTGCCTCTGCACAGGACAGAGAGGTTTTGGAAGGCAAACCCGGGGCAGTGAGACACTGTCAAGCGTATTATTCCCCTCTGTAGTGTCATTCTGTTTTCTAGGCAACTGCAAAGAACCATCAGGAGAGCAGAGCTTTTCCCTGGTAGTTTATAAATAAATAATTAGGCAAGGAATGACAAGGCATAACAAGCATGGATAAGAGAAGAAACACGTTTTGTGAACAGGAGACTCTCCAACAACAAGTTACTATCACCAAGTTCAATGTAAACAAGCTTTGCTGCTTTTTCCTGGTGTTTTCATTTCCAGGTAACCTTCTATTACATGGTCATTTAAGAGGGGCTGCAATTACGGAGAGTAAGTAGTCTTTGTCTCCCTGTGATGGTGTTCACAGCAGCCTTAGCACTGTTTAATTTCCATATAGCTCCTGGAACAATCTGTTCACGCATCACTGAGGGGACTGCAGTTGTGCAGTCACCTTCTCCCAGGTCAGGCTCAACGTGAATTGGGCAAGGCCACAAGTACTGCTCATAGAGAAACAAGGAACTGAAGAAAGAAGGATGGATGAACTCGAGTGCTATTAGCAAAGACTCTGTGTACCATCTCCAGGTTCTGGCCACCTTTTTGCCTTCTTCTGTCCACTTTTCCTTCCCACTTACTACTTTTGTGAGTAGACAGACATTTTCAGGACGGATGTGCATAGAGTAGTTCACCCCAAGCTTGCAGAAAGGTGTCCATTCTCAGAAGGTAGTTCCTGGTAGGTCAGGAAGGACGGATATGGGGGAAAAACTAGAGGAGGAGTGGAGAACACACTGGCACAAGGCATAAGAAATGACATGAGTAAGAGGAACAAGATGAGATCAAAATGAAGGGCAAGTATGAAAATTTTTATGTCAGTGTTTTGTCTAGAGCATAGCTTAGCTGAGTTAATAACATGGAAAAATAGAGATGGAATAGATGGGACAGGAAATGTCTGGATCCCAGTTAAAAAAATGTGGCTGCAGATAAAGAACGACAATTTTAAAATGTTAGTTCGCATATTGGGACCATTTGGAGTGCACATTACATCCTGCACTGGAAAATAAAAAATCCTGCCTTTTGCCAGCTGTCACTGCACGTCTTGTGTTCAAACAGCTGAATATCCCAAACGGCACAGCCACATCCAGTCCGTTGGCTGGGACCACTCTCTGGGCTATGCTAACTCCAGAGACCAAGACTAACATTTTAATAGTACAGGCGACTGTGAGGCCTGGCACTGTTTAACTTCCCACATGACCCAGATATGAGAAAAGAAGGAAACACTGAAGATGAAAATGATATGATCATTTGCTTTGATTGTGAAGACAGTGGTGGTAACACAAAACACCACAGAGCAGGATGCAATAGAAAGATCTTGGGCAGAAAAATCATAAACTCTGAACTGGGAATGGCAAATTTGAAAAAAAGCAGTAAATACATATGAACACTAACAGCCCATAGGAAGACCTTGCCAAACTGTCCTTCAGCCTCCTTCCTTCACTAAACTTTGAACATCAGGGGCCAAGATGTAGCTGAGGTCACCTATTCTGATATCATCACAAACAGATGATGTCTTGAAAACTCACGTAACTGTTAGGTATTTGTTTTCTTCAGAGCAAGCAAACACTGCACAGGCTTTTAGGAACAGTAGTTTGGTGATCTTGCTAGCTTTGTATCAAGTGTTCTTCATACTTCACTGCCTCAATGACATCAGAAAGTAACAGACAAAAATGTGTGGATTCCACAAATTCTGCATTTTCTGCACTTTTTGCTGTTTCCCTCAAGATCCAGGCTTTGATATGAAAAGGAAAAAAAATAGAAAAATCCTTATGTTTATACGTATTTACATTACAAAGACCCTTCAAAATAAAAAGCACTGCCTGTTTTTTGTTTTTTTTTTTTTTTAACTTAGGTAGCTGCCTGGAGTGAAGAATAAAAAGGAATGATATTCCTCCCCTCTACTCACATCAATGATGTTTTCATTTCAAAGATTAGTAGAGACCTGATCTATAACAGACATCATGCTAAAACTTAGATTAATTCTTTGTTATAGAAAAATAATCACTTTTTACCAGGGAAGAGAAAAATAAGGACCAACCTATATAGTTGTCTCGGAAAAAGTCTAATCAAACTACTTAATTTGCAATTCAGGAATATATACCCATTCAAAATAGTAATTAAGAATACATTCCTGCATCTAACATAAACCACCTTCATTTCTTCCTTTCCTAGGGACCAACTGGAAAAAAATCCTGAACTGGGCTTAAGAAAAACCTTTACAAACACTAAATACAGGTTATAAACTTAATTGCACACAGATGGATTCACTTGGTCTGTACATCATTTGTGACAGTATTAACCACTCTTGATCATGTATTAAAAAGAAAGACCTAATAATTATCATGATAAAAATCAAGGGGGGAAGGATGTATTTTTCCCCTAAAAAGCCTAGTTGTAAATAAGGTATTTTAAAAAACAAGAATCAGGAATATGCAGTTTGCTGACTGGTTATGCACAGGTTAAACCTCTGCCATGGTTTCAGCTTGCAGTTTAAGAAGCATCCCTAACCCCAGGTCTTGATGGAATTAAGATGTCTGCCTTCATTTATCCTCCCAAACGTCTTCAACTTCACCAGCACAGTCGTAAGCAAGTACACACATTTGAAAAGAAACAGTCAGGTTTTATAAGAGAGCACAGGTGAAACTGCAGCAAAAAAAACCAAAAAAAAGTGGTCTGTATTCATATACAGGTGGGTTGAGCCTGCTCCCTGACAGGAATCCAAGATCCTGTCATGCTAACAGCTCAGGAAGAGCTCTGACTAGCTATTTCCCACCTTGGAATTAAAGGGCAGATTTGCAAGGTTCAGGCAAGCAGCATGCAACTCTGCAGTCCCATGCTCAATAGGTTCAGTTGAATAAAAGACCACCAGGGAACACGTGTTGCTTCTGACAAGGAATAGGTTTTTGCAAGCTGCTTGTACCAAATGCCCCCAAAACTCTCCCAGCATCGTGCTGTTCCAGTTAGCCTGGGAAACAGCTGTTGCAAGAAGCCCACCTATGCAATACGATTTCGCTCAGCTAGTGTTTCCACAAAGCACTGAGTACTGGTTCTGAAAACAGTTTGGATACATCTTATGCACCCTATGCATTATTATAAAGGCATCAATTCTACACTTTCCAAGTGATAATAGAGCTGCAACAATGTGAACGCCTCCTTGAGAACAAAAACACCCTCACGAAAACCAGATGTAAAATCCCACCAAAATCAATTGCACATGAAACTCTGATGTTGTTTATTTCCGAGTATGTTGCAGTGACATTAGCTATTATCAAGCTCTAATAGTTGATTTATCTGTAATAGTTGATTTATCTGTAATCTTCTCCTCATTCCAGAAGTGAGACACTGAGACACTGCTCTGTGTGCCCCTGCTGAGTTTTCAAGCCTTTTTCCATAAACTGACCCACCACACTTCAAAGGTCAGATCTGAGAGCTGTTTAGGGTCTTACAGAAACATACAATCATGCCAGTTGGAAGAGACCATTAAGATCATCAAGTTCTACCATTCACCCAACATTTCCATGTCACCACCATAGCATGTCTCTCAACACCACATCCCCACAGTTTTGAAACCCCTCAAGGGATGGGGACTCCGCCACTGCCTTGGGCAGTCTAGGCCAGGCCTTGACAACTATATCAGATAACTATATCAAATAACTACTTCATCAGATATTTGACACTGAAATATCCACAAAGAAGAAGGAATGAAGACAATGTAAAGTCACTTTGTTCTATAACCATGTGTGACAATCTCACCATTTATTATATTTGCTTCAGAAGCAACTTCAGTAAGAGGAAAAACAGTATGAAGAATGGAGAAGAGTGAGTCTTTCTCCCTTTTCAAACTTAGCAACGTGAGAAAAGGGAGAGGATAAGGAGACTCAATCAATGCATATCCCCACTGGCCAAGCACAACATTCTGGCAGCAAGCCAGCACAATTTTTAAAGTTGAAGTCAGCTTATGTTGAACCTCTTTTGGGGAAACAGTTTGCAGCTCAGAGCAGTCAAGCTCCTTCCCCTTTTCCGCCATCAGACTTTCTCCCTAGAGACTTGAACCCCAGTACCTCTTATCCCATTCATGGAGACAACCCTGTTGGGCAATTAGAAGATGAGAAGTGATATAGAAATAATGCTCCAACAAAACATATCTATTTCCTTTGCACCGGCATTCTCTATTGACAATATAAAATGTTCAGGACATGAATTTTCCATGCATGGCTCGTCTTTGCCTTTTTAAAATTTGCCTGCAAAATGCTTGGCTCCTGATAAAAACAAAACAGGTACTCTGCTGCACCTCTTTCCACACACACTGACCACAGATAGTTTTAAGGAACCTACGATCGATTACTGGAGTGAATAATCCAAAAAAAGCTAAGGCTGTGAGCACAGGCCTCAGTAACATTCAAGGCTGAGTGTTCCGACTCACCTCTGCTTACAAGGAAATGCAGATGAAGATTAATGAAGAACTCAGATAACAGCACAAGCAGTTTGGTAGGAAGTTCTGTAACACAAGTCTGTTATTTTCTGGATTCTAAGGGCATCTTCTGGAGGACATTCGATTGCTGTCCAAAGCCCTGTACTTTTATTTTTACCAAATGATGTAATTGGAATCATATACCACAGACACCTTTTCACTTCTACAACACAACAAAGCAAAACTAATGTATATTGATCTGGCCACACAGCTCTAATAAAATAGAACTCCTTATACAGTGTGATTTTGCTTCTGATTGTGTTACTCTACCTTATTACTTGTATATCACAGATATAATATTTTACTCATTCAGTGACATGTAACAGTAACTTGACTGATACGGAGCACTGTGCTTATGTTGTTTATTGGGACTGCGATCCAGCAGTTTCTTATTGAAGACATTTTCACCCATTTCAATGAAACCACTAAATGCCAGATGAAATGTACGTCTCTTATCTAAAAAGGCTTCCTATTATTAGGTCAAGAAACTGATTTTTCCAAGATTTTTCCAAGTCAAATATTAGTGAAAGACAGATGATTGCTGGAAATAAGGCAGAGCGAGAGAACTAATTATACATAGTGCTGTTCACTGAGTCCTTAAGAGCCACACTTAGAGCTGCACCTACAGCTTCAGTTAATAAAAATAGAAGACCAGGATGTCCTCCAAACTTTGACAGGGACTTAGGGTCACCATGCAGGTCTTGGCTCCTTTGCGATGACTGGGTTGTGGTAAGGCACATGTCTAACCTGTTCTCTGCATCTGTTTGTTCTCTGTCAGGTATTTCACCACATGACAGAATGAATCACCTTTAAATTTGAGATCTCCCTTTTTAATTGACCTCTAAAATTGCATTACTCTGCATTTATGCTATCACTGACAATAAATCCAGGTGTTTTTCCTTCCCTGTTAAAAGTCAAAGCTGCTCACCTAGAAATAGCTACTGCCCTTTAGCCCAATAGGTTTTATGCGTATATTTTTCATGTTAGCATCTCACGCTTTTAGCCTCAGTAATGATATTCCAGACCTCAGGTTCACTTTGAGGACACCCCAGATGTTCCTGTGCTGAAGTGCACACATGGGGTTGTCACAGGAGTGAAGAAGAGAAGAAAGAGTATTTCATCACCCAAAGCACAAGATTTTACAACTCAATTAATTCTCCGAGCTCCATGACATACTATGTAATCACCACAGAAACCCCACAATTGTCTGTTAGATCAGTGAACCAAAACACATTCTTAGTAATGACAGATACCCACATCTTACTCTTTCAGTTTGATGTTGCTAAAAATACATTTTAAATATTGATGGTCCTTTTGGTTGCCCAGAAAGTGACAATATTCTCTGGGCTACTGCATGTCTGGTGAATTGGGCCACGGTTCATTCCTCGGTCAATATCCATTGGTAATAGGAATAATCTTGTACCAGCATATCTCATTTTAGTAAGAATGAAAGCTCCATCAGAGACAGAGCTCAAGGCAGTTGTTATACTGCATATCAGTCCTCAGTTGGGTATAGGGTATTATCTCCAGGAAGCTGGGCCAGTAGTGAATACCTGTCCCTTGTCCCAGGTGTTGACAATGCTTACATAAGCAGGAATAAGAAATTCAGGAGATGCGATTAATCACCCAAAAGGCCTATCAAAGTTTCAGCACACAGGGTGACACTGTGCTTCCCCAGATTTCCTTTGCCTTTCAGCAAAGAACTGCTTTTCCTTTCAGGACACTATTACAACCGGTTTGTGCAGCTGCCATAGCAATTACCACAAAGGGCAGGCCGGCCCCAGGAAAGGGGAAGAGACACTGCAGGGTTAAGTAAAAGGAGCTTTGGAGAAAACAGGGACTGTGATAGAGATTTCCCAGCGACTTCCACAAAGATCAGTCTTTGTAATGGGCACCTGTCTTCTTGTGCTCACATAAGTACACACGCCACATGCAACTTGTAAGGTTTTAGCTGTTAATTTTCTAAAGTCCTTTAAGATCCTGATGTTTAATCATCACAGTTGTGATTGTTGATATTGAGCTATGATATTCTTTAAAATAAAAACATCTACCAGTGCATGGTAAGAAAATGAAGTGTTGCTACTCTGAATGAAAGAGCGATATGACTAATGACAGTGTCAGGAATCTGATGCTCTCTGAAACTAATGCTGTATATTGAAACAGCCCTTCTGTACTGATAACTTTCAGAAAGGACTATAATAGCATCCTTTCAACTAGAGCTTTCCATCTCGACAGATATTTCATTGCACTCCTAACTTCAATATCACCTTCCTTTTAATAGCCAGGCTCTGCATTATAATATGTCCTGTACTTTGGTAGGGCCTAAAAACAACAGTGCAGCTTTTTGTCTTCTGCAAACTCTGTGTGTGTGTGTGTATATATATATATGTGTGTGTATATTTTGATGTAGAAATTTCTTTTCATCTGAAACCTATTACACCAATTGCCAGTAGAGGGGACTTTCTCTGCTCCTGTCAAACTAAAAGTGGCAATAGCAGTTGATAGGTGAGTGGGGTGGTTTTTTGGTTGGTTTGTTTCTTTGGGGTGTCGTTGTTTGTTTTGTTTTTTAAGTCAAACTGTGTTTGAGCTCATTAACTTCATGAGTTTTCACAGGCTGATTAAAACGGGCTGAACTCTAACCCATGTGCCAGGCAGTTGTCACTTTTTTCTAAGACTAAAAAAGGAACAACAGAGCAGAGGCCTGACACATACCCCATATACGTTAATACCTTTTAGACTGCATACCAGTGGCTTGAACTGAGTAAATATTCTCAAAGAAACCGGGAAAATGCTTTGCCCAACCACACGGTGTATTACCAGAGGCAATATGCAGGCAGCAAGTCCGTGGCTATACCAGTCCAAACTACAGCCCTGATGCCTTTGTAGTGTCTCATGCTTTCTCCTATCAATTACCATGTTAGATATATTCCATACCATATTATGCTGCTTTCACTATTAACTACTTTCTCTGTAGACTGAGCACTTGCAAAAGCACGGGCTGGACTTGCACTACCACCAACAGTTCATGCTATATGTCATTTAAGAGGCTTTATATTACATCCAGCTCTCTCTACCCAACAACACAGGTATCCTGCACAGACTGCCATTATTTCTCAGAAAAATTATGGCCCCTCTGCTCCTCCCTTGGACAGCCTGTTTGAATGCCCCATACACCTCAGCTACACACTAACTGTGATCAACTTCCAGCCTCTCTTGGCACCCCTACGGAAGACATACCTGCAATTGCCAGTGAGGGCATTAGTATACAACACAACTACATTTTGGAATGAGGAGTTCCTGTATAAAGAAGCATGTTTAGAGCTCACATCTGGCACCTGCACCCAGGGCTGGTTTATACAACTGCTCGATGACCCCCATGGGGTCCCAGCACTGCACTACCACTAGCTGACTGCACAGGTGCATCCTGTTCCCCAAGCAAATCATTTTCTTCAAAATACTCATGACTTATCAGCTAAAAGCCCTTGTGTTATCCCTACAATCCAGTACCCACCAGTCTGGCCAGTTTCTTGTCCTGGGAAGCTGGCCCAGTCCGCACAGGCACAAGCAATCCAAAGTCTGTCCTTCAGGCACACTGAAAGCAAGTGAGAAATAACTCGGTAGACCTGGGAGAGAGAGGGGGAATTGTGGAGCCGGCAGCAGAAAGCAATCTGGGCTTAAACCACATACCACATCTCTGCTACTTCCCTGTTCTTGTATACAAAACCCTTCCTTGTTCATGCAGCTGAGCAAACTTGGGCAGATTTGCCTCCTCGCCCAGACATAGGGTCCAGAATGCACTTAAAATAAGGCTAGGAACTGGCATACAGATTTCTGCATGAGGGCCTCCACCAAAGGCACTTGGCTATTTTTTATTGTTGCACAAGTCAGCTGCCCAGCACATGCATAGCAACTCCACTCCTAAAGAGCCAGCGTGCTATGTTCAAATAACGCCATGAAAGCAAGGAAAGAAGTCACAGCTCATCAGAAGTCCTTTTAGCACGCGCTAATTGCATTTGCAAAGATAACCATCTCCAAAGCCCAGCCCTCCCTGGCTGCCATGGGAGGTGACTGGCAGCACAGAACCAGAGCTATGCCAGGAGGGTGCCTCCCTATCACAGGGGCAATTAATACAGGTGTAGAACAGCTAAAAGGGGGATGGGTTTTTCTCTTCCACACAAGCAGTATTCCGGTATTTGCAAGCTTGCATATAGCACAGGCTGATGTTTAACTTCAAGACAAATGAGTTCTGCTGTTAAACACACCACATCACATCTTCATTAGTAGCATAAGGGGGAAACAGCTCCAGCAGAGGGAACGTCTCTGGCATCATGAAAGAAAACACTCTCATTAGAAATAAATCTTTTTCCCCAACTTTTTTCTGGTGCTTTTTCCCTTTTGACTGTGCTTGTGAGCCTGAATATTTCCAATAACCTAGCAAACTAAGTAATTCTGTAATAAACTCATCAATAATTTGGCAGTACAAAACAAAACTCTGTTTCAAAGGGACAGCTCAAATTTCAGCAGGTTCAGTGACTCTTACTGGATCCATAAACACTTTCTAAATACAAGCTAGAAGCATGCACTTTAGTGGTTGGTTTGTTTTTGATTTGTTTTTCACTCTCCTGTTCCATTTATTTATTTTATTATTTGATTGATTTTTTTAGCTTCTCTCAGACACCCTTACTTTGTCTTTTGCGATATGCATCTCAAGCAAAGAATGAGGGGATGGTGTTTAATGCAATCTGATATAGCAGAAAGAGCCAAAACAAGGCAAAGGACAAATCCATATATTAAAATTTCTTCCCCTCTATTTGCTCTCATACCTTCACCACACAAGAATAATAAAATAATGCTAGATATTAACAGTTCCTACAGTGCTAGACTTGAGCCAGCATTTAACAAGAGAGTCCTCTATTAACGCGAATGGAAATAAGTAAGGTTTTGTCACATCCCAATCCACATTACAGCAGAAATAATCAGCTGTTGCCACAGAGGCTTTCTAAAGGAAAAAAAAAATACAGTCAAATGAGCAGAAATTGGCAAGATAAAAGAAGCACTATATAAATCATATTCTTCTTATTAATGTTATGCATTTTTTATTTTCCAGGAATCACACTGGCATTCTTTGTGTGCATTCAGAAATCACAGTCCTATCCTGAAATGTTTAATTTACATGCAAATTAGATTCAGGGACCTACTAGTTGCAGATATTCCCTTTCAGTCATAAACTGGCCTTTAAGCTTAAGTAAAAGGATAATATTATGGCAACAAGATTATTACTGGTTCTGTAAAAGTTCAACTTCGAAAAGGCAGGCAGATTTGATTCAGTGAACAGAAATCATAACAGGGGGAAAAAAAAAAAGGTATTATAACTATGAAAAATCTGCATCTCCAGAGCAGCAAATGTGAAATTGCTTAGTTTTAGAGTAAACATAATGAAATGAAGATTTTTTTTGAACTACACTTTCTAACGTGAAAATCATCTAGCCTGTGTATCACCTTTATTTTTCCAGAGAAAATGCTGACAGATTATTCTACTCAGTCCACACTCTCTTATATTATCCCAATAGATTTCAATGATGTGCTACTTAAAATGGTTTCATAGTGGTGACAGATAAGGAGGAAGTAGTTTAGCAACAGAAAGTGCTATTGTCCAAAGCCTGAAGAAGTGAAAGGATGAACTCCATAATGCATTTAAGCACAACAGCTCTGTCAGGTGCAAGCTTTGAAAAACAACTCTTCAGAGAATTATTTCAATGCAAGTTTCTCCAAAGCACTAGACTATGCAGAACCTGCATCTTGTGTGAGCAGAGGCATAGTATTTAGTCTTGATCATCACTGCTACAAATAAAATGTCATTTGATGGAAAATTGCACATCCTAAAAGCAAAACAAAGCAGAAATAATCTTTTTCTAAGTGTTTCACTTTGGGGTAGACAGGTAGAAGATACTGAGCAATAAAAGTAGTATTTTCTCTTTACCTGCTTCTGGCTGAAGAGGCCTAAAGGTAACAGCTCTAAAGACATCTTAAATGCAGTATATTAAAAAGGTGCACGTTTTCACATTCGAGCTCTTTCCATGGAAAAAAAGGGCATCACACATCTTGCAAAACCAAGCCTTTTCATCTGCGATAGAGAAAAATCTTGTGACTAGCCCCTATTTCACAGAGAAGAAAATCACCTCATGTAACTCTCTCCTTACAATTTCACTGTATGCATAGAAATAAAACCTTATAGCATCATTATGTTGTCCACAAGTGTGAGCACAACAGCAACACAAACCTGCAGAGCACCCACAATAGCTTCTTAGTAACGCAAGAATACATTAAGGAACTGTTTGGGAAGTGCGTGAAAATGCCATAGCAAATGTCATTAAGAGACTTTTGGTCTGTGATGAGAAAACAATTTGAATGCTGCATGTGTAGAGATTCTTATTACAAGGTTTTTCCCATTGGAAAATTAGTTCAGCAAAATGATTTCCATGCGTGGCTGCAGGATTTTCACACCCATGCAGTTACTAAGCACAGGCCTAATTTCTACCCTCCTGTGACTTGTGCAGCTTTCACTGAAGTGCAAGACGCTGCAAAGGTGATCTCAACCAAGTGGATGCAATTAGACCCTTGTTTCAGTGTCAGCATGGAACTGAACTGGTAACAGTCATTTCATTACACAGCTGGAGGAAGAGGAAACCTTGCCCTTATGGTGACAGATAAAAATACCGTAAATTAAAATCGCAGCCCAAGTGAGTTACCTCTCCAGAGACAGGCTTGTCACACTACTCATTTAAGCAGGACTCTGCAAAAGGAGATTTTAGGAGTAGGGAAAACTCATCTGTTTGGACTTCTTGCTGGGCAGTGACATGTTAAATGCTCCAATACCAAACTAAAAACAGGTTAATGCATTTTGCTTTCACAGACACTGCTTCTCTGGAAGACAAGGCTCCTAAACCCAGCCAGGTCCCAGCTCCCATCAACCAGGTAACATATTTTGCTGGTGCAGCACTCAGCACAGGTGGATAGGGGTCACCTAAAAACCCTGTTTGGCAGGAATGCCATGGAAGTGTGCCTGGTCTCCGAGCAACCTCCAAGGCCTGTGATTGCTGCTGTGCTGTCATCATCTCACAACCTTGGCGTTCCTTTGGTTTTAAAATATTTATGTGCACTGAAAGATAAATTCAACTGCATAGGAAAGTCCTTATCTATAGGATAAAAAAGAGGAGGAAGGAATGCAAGCAGGTAAACATGGACAAGTCACTGTCCCAAAATCTCAGTGACAACAATAAAGGGCACTTCATGCCTGTAGACAGATGGTACCTGTCTTCTCCTGTCCTGTGTTGCCTAAATCGTTTTCTCCCGGCGTCCTCAAGTATCCCATAAGATTTCATATTATAAATGTCCTTAGCTAGTTTAAGTACTTTGACAAATTTGATTCTCAATGTCCTGGTTTGAGTGAAAATAGAATTAATTCCGTTCAGTGATTTTACTTGTCAGTTCAGTTGTTCTAATTAACTGCACTTTCTGAAGCCAGGAGCCTGATTTCACAGACAGTGTCTGCTTCTGGCAGTGATAACACCTCATGTTTAGAGTTACTGCCAAGGGTTGATGTGCAGCCCAAGGCCACTGCTGGGTCTTGTGTACCACACTGGGGGTGCAGAAAGTGAAAGGCTGCACCTGCAGGGAGGAGCGGGCAGGACGGGTGACCCTAAACTGACCAACGAGGGATTCCAGCCCATATGCATCATATTCAGCATAGAGCTGTGGGATCCAAAGGGTCCCTGGGCTCTTCTCCCCTCTTGGACTGCTTTGCCAGCTTTGCTTGGCTTGGCTCAGGTCCTCTTTCAGTTCCTTCCGCAGAGCACCCAAGGAGGCCTCTGTCCATTCTGCCTTCGATCCAGTCTGTGTGTTCCTGACCCCGGTACCAGAATCCAGCTCCTGAACACAGCTCCCGTCTGCGGCTGGGCCCAGTCTGTGATTCCGCCGGTGCCTGCACAGCATCACTGGTGACGGTGATGGAATTACCATCAGGGGGCTGGGTTCCATACTGGTTTTGTATATATTTGTATATATTCCATTTTTATAATTATTAATTTCATTTTCATTCAAGCTGTTCTAATTTCCTTTTCCAGTTGCTCAGTCTCTCTCCCTTATTCCCTTTCTCTTTCCCCTCTGGGGAGGGAGGGGGGTTAACAGAGAGCATCTGTTATAGGTCTAAGGGGCTGCCCTGACCCTAAACCGAGACACTCAATTATACTCCAGGGGAAAAAAAAAAAAAAATTGATCTTTTCCTGGATAGAAATTCCATCTATGCTTCCAACACAAAGTAATTTCTGTGGTGTTAACACAGTATCTCAGAGACAGCGATTTCCCCTGCTTGACCCAAACCAGTATCTTATCAAAAGACTTTTGCTGATGCTTATGCAGTAGACTGGGGGTTTAAATGTGACACTGAGCTTGATTTCTTTGACAAAGGCAGGATTTGACTTTTAAGCTTTCTAGGCATCCCCATGCCTGCAAATATTACAAATGTCAATTTAGAACATCAACTTAAGAAGCCCGAGATTGAGGTTGAATGGCTGTCAATATTTTATGTTAGTGTTAGAGAAACATACGCAGTATGTAGGCTTCCACATAAAAACTGTTTATGTTGTTTATGTCAGGAACTGCAACAGCAGGGTTGAACTTTCATCATACACTTTTTCCCCTGCCCTCAAACCATACACTGTAACAGATTAACAACATCCCCCTCTGAAACCGTGATGACCTAGGTGGCATCTGGCAGTGTTACTGATTTGCACACACCAGGACTCACAGAGACCACAGACCTGAAAGCCTGCAACACAGAGCACAACTGCACTCTGTAGCTCGAACAACTACATCAAAACTGTACTGTGGGTCACCTCTGGCTCCCTTGCATGCACTCGGTATAACCAGGCCCAGTCCCCGAAGCCAGTGGGGAACAGGAAAGAGCAAGAAGGTAGGAAGTGCTTGAGACAGCTCAGGTGGGATGTCCTCTGCATAGGACAAAGTAAATTTACTACTTGTAAAATAATGTAGGGCCCTGCTTTAAAATCTGTCTTGAGGGCAGCATGATCATGGCATTTCATTTTATCCAAAAGGTGAAGCTTTCTGATTAAAATTAACTCTTCCCATTAAAAATGTTCATAATGCAGAAAGGAGAAGTTACAGCTCACATTTCAGGTGCCTCAAATGGTGGTAACACACAGCCTCCGTTATAGAGGCAGGCTGGTGCTTCCTGGGAATATATAATCATTGTTTCCTCTCAATTTCTCTTCATCCCTCAAGGAAATGGGGATTTTCTTCAATAAAATGTTCCCATACAGGTATCTTTGTATAAATATCAGCTCTTCTTGTCATTATTTCATTTCCTGAAAAATGTCATAGCTTGCTGCTCTGACCCTCTCCTAGTCTTTCCTTTTCCTTTTTTTTTTTTTTTTTTAATTTGAAAAGAACTACTCCATTACCAGTGATTTATTAGGATTTTTTCTATGGATATTTGTGACTGATTTCAATGACCTGTTTTTCAAGCTCTCACAAACTATTGATTAGCTCACACATTCTTTAAAACTGTTGCCTTAGATTCACACACTACATTAACTCATTAATGATTCCTGCAAAAGATGGATAATAACATGATAAATCATTCCAACTGCTGCAAAATTTGCACTTGTAGCTCTTAACCTTGTTTTGCCTGAGCTTGTGCAGAGGACCAAGTAAATACAGTTCACTGTACTAATTAACCTATTGTGTTCTCTACAGACAAGGTAATAAACAGCCTAATCAGGCAAAAAGGTCCTGAAAGGCT
Organism: Todiramphus chloris collaris; assembly: GCA_025345505.1. Lineage (NCBI taxonomy): Eukaryota > Metazoa > Chordata > Aves > Coraciiformes > Alcedinidae > Todiramphus > Todiramphus chloris. The sequence continues at coordinate 7,851,818 of JANVCC010000057.1, read as the reverse complement.
CACACATCCACTTTGATACCATGAATGTTTAAAAATGTTGCTATTTACACCAACTATGCCTGCAAAGCAGGAAAGGAAAAGGAATAATAGCATCTGTGCATGTGCTCTACATATATGAATATATAGAATATATGAATATATGTAGAGCATCTAAATGTTTTATGCACTCCAGAAAACAATTCTTCCTACCTATTGCATTTTCTTGAGTGGGATGTGATGATGGGAGAGACTGAATTAATGCTGCTTCCCAGCCTTGAGAGGGTTGAGTTTGGTTGAAACAAGCGTCATGCCCCAGGTATAACTTTGATTGCCTTTGCTAGGGCTGTTGCTACATTATGAATTTTGTTGCAAAGTGAGTCTGACAGTAATAAACAATTCTTTTGAAATCAGCTCCTACGTATAAAAAAATTGGTTATTAAAATAAGAATAAGAGTATTATTGCCTTTTTTTTAATGTTTGAATGAAAAAAAAACTTCCATACTCCTTTTCTAGATTTAATCAGAATACCCCTGGATCTTGCAAATGCTTCAGCAGCTTCATAAGCTCTAAGCTTGACAGATGGATGAATCCAGGTCCACACATTTTACTTAGGTGTCCTTTTACATCAGGTGCTGTCTCACAGCAAAGCAAAGCAATGTGGTCACCAGAAAATCAGCTTTTGGTCTAACATGAAAAGAAATAGCTTTCTGCAGCTTACTACAGAGTACTCCTACTGAACTGATGGGGGGAGAACAAGAAGCACAGAACAAGACGGAGCAGCCTTCTTACTGAGTTTTACTCCGTGCAATCTAAAGTTGCTTTTCTTCCAATGAAGAAGATGAGTGATTACAACAGATTTGACAAGATATGGAGGTCTCAGAAGTTTTTAAGTCCCTACAAGCTTTTGAACACTGCTAACAGGATAAAAACATGCCTCTCAGTCTGCCGCCTTCAAGTAAGTGGAAAATTAAGTGTTCACTTACAGGAAGTCTGCAGACTAACTTCAGTAATTCATGCTGTGGCTAAGTGGTATATAGAGGCTGCCCTCAAACCTTGCCACACCACTTCCCTCCTCTTCTGCAGAAGTCAACTGGAGACATGGGAGGGAGCTCAGGATATAACAGGGACACTGGAGATACTCAAGCAAAAGAATTCTAGTGGTAGATAAGAGATGCAAACCCTTAAGAATTTAGGTCTCGTTCCTTCCACTGTACACATGAGGACTTGCTTATTTCTGTTTAACTGCAAAAATGCTAATGAGAAGTTGGGACTCCCAAGAAGATAGACAATTTTTTATTTTTACATTGCTCTAAGTAAATGCTGATAGTATCATTCACATCTTAAACATAATTACCAAGACGGGATCATGAAAAAAAAAAACAACCAAGTTTGAACTTGGAAAACCACTTGCTTGCAGTTGCCAGAGGTACAGCTCTACCTCCAGGGAGCTCAGCCTACCTCCAAGTGAGCTATTCCTGCTGAGGCTCTCTTTTGGGAATTACCTTTCAGGAATGGAGCAGTTACCTACCATTTATACAGATACAAGGCAGATAAAACATTACACAGCAGCAGAAACCACTTTGGCTTAAGCTGCAGATGAAAGCTATTATCACTTAACAGCTGTTTAGTAGCCTACATTAAATGAACTTACAGCTCCAGCTCCATGGGGACAAGAGGAAAAGCTCCAAAAAGCTTCAAAGCACCAAACCACAGCTGCAGCTCTGCTAATTCAGTGTGGGTTTTTTGTGTGGTCCTGCTCAGAGTTCACTTTAAAGTTTCCTTTCTGAGGTACCATCAGGATTTGAGGGCAGCTAGAGCTGAACCAACACAGCCGCCAGCAAAATGCAAGAGGCACCGTCTGCCTTTACATGACGTTACAGCTACACAGAAGAGACACTGCCTTGATGTCTGTCCTTAAGCATGTGGCTCTGCCCCACCCAAGAGCTGCTTACAGTTCTCTCAATCCAACAGCTACGCCAACCGTTCAAGTACCTGCTCCCAGGCATGGGTAAAGCAAAAGTGGAAGAGTAAATGTAGTGTCAAGTCTCTCCCCCTTGGAAACTCCAGGCATAGGCATTCCCTATCTCTGGGAAAGACAGGCTCCACCTCCCAGCTACAAATAACACCCTGTACTGGAGACCCCTGAGCTTCACCTTCTTCTCCTCACCATTTTTAATTTGTAAGGGTCATATTCACCTTTTCCAGCGGATGTGCTGTTTGCTACCAACTGGTACAGGTTTTTATCAAGCAGTATGCTCAGCTTGTGTATACCTGTTCTGAATGCTTATAAGGTCACATCTTGGCTGTCATCTCATCTGCCTGAATTACCAGCCTCAAGATTTAATACAGGAAGATAAAGGACAGCAGATTTGCAATACAGATCCTTCAGAACACAAGGCTGATGTTTTCCTCCAGTTCATCCAAAATTCTGCTGCACTGGGGACTTCTTTATTTGAATCTAAAAAGTCTATTTGTATGAAACCAAATGAACTTCAAATAAGCACAAGGAAATAAAATACCATATGGCATATTCAGATTCATGGGGTTGCTACTCCGCTTAATAAATCTTCCTTTACTTATATTTTTGATAAAAGTATTGTATTTTACAAGGGAGTTTAATTATGTGTCTCAAAACGAAGTTAATATATCAGATTTTACTGTATACAGATTAAATGAGGACTTCTGAAAATTCTCAAACTTATCTGCTCAGCTAAATAAATTTTCTAACTTTGCACTTGGGGTAATTGTAATGGAGTTTTTGACCCCTAGGTAGATAGATGTAATAGTCCAATAAATCCCAGATTTTCAACATCTTCGAAGACTATAAAATGTTTATGAGAGAATATGGTTTTAGAGACATCTGGTGGTTATATAATCCTAAGGAGAAAAATCAACAGTGAAAGTATTAAACGTAAATTCAACTTTTTCAACAAAAGTATCCTGTAAAGAGAAAAAGGGATTAGATTATCCACTGTCTCCCTGCACACAGAGGTAGATAATTTGCCACAGGAGGCAGCCTTGTTTATGGCAACTTGGCAGCTTTAGTAACATCAGAAGAAAAGAAGAAAAAAATGTTTCAAGATAAATTAATGTATGGTTCTTTCAATAGTAGTTAAGCTCATCATGTTTAGTCAGAGTATGGCAGGGGCAAGAGATTGGCAATACTGAATATTTTAAATCCTACTGCTAGACAACTAGCATTATCATTATCTCTGCCTGCATCTTGTTAGCTTGTCTTTTATTCTAACTCCTAGTGTGCTTTTTATTGTTGTTGTTGTTTAAAAGTTCACCAACTCTCCAATATAGAATCATAGAATGGTTTAAGTCAGCAGGTACATTAATGATCATCTAGTTCCAACCCCCATGCCATGGGTAGGGACACCTCCCACCAGACCAGACTGCCCCAAACCCTGTCCAACCCAGCCTTGAACACACACAGTGATTGACTTCATACTAAAAAGAAGACCAAGAGGAGATCTTATTGATCTCTATAACTACCTGAAGGGAAGTTGTAGCGAAGTGGGAGTTGATCTGTTCTCCCTGGTGATAAGTGACAGACATGAGCAAATGCCCTGAAGTTAAAGCAGGGGAGGTTCAGGCTGGATATTAGGAAGCATTTCTTTACAGAAAGGGTTGTCAGACATTGGAATGGCCTGCCCAGGGAGGTGGTGGAGTCACCATCCCTGGAAGGGTTTAAGAGGTGGTTAGATGATGTGCTTAGGGACAGGGTTTAGTGGTTTTTGGTAGGGCTAGGAGTAAGGCTGGATTTGATGATCTTGAAGGTCTCTTCCAGCAGAAACTGTTCTATCATTCTATGATCATCCTTTTTACTTTTTTTTTTTCATTAATAACATGCATTAGTGATTACCAGAGTGATCTATAAGGATTTACAATTCTAAATCCTTATTAAAACTTCAAGTATTCAGTGCCACATTTAAACATAATCCATATTCCCACAGATCTTCTACAGGGATATGAAGCACAGAATTACTCCTTAGGAGACATCAAACCTAATTCTGCTCTCAGTTACAGTGATGTAAATCCAAAAGAGGGGAAAAAAAAAAAATCTCCACTTCAGAAAAAAAAGAAATCACTTCAGATTTAAGTAAAAAGCCTAAATTGGCCTCACCTTCTGTACCTAAGATGACAGAGATGTGCTTGTAAGAGAACAAAAAATTCCTCACAAAACCACACTATAATAGGGATTGAAAAGCATTTAAAAGCACAAGAAAGACTGAAAATTCACAGCTTCTGCTCTCTGGAAGGAGACTGCTCTTTTTTGGTATTTAGGTGCTCCCATCACTTTGGTGTTTCCAGTCCACTGGCAATTTTCCTGACTACTTTAGGAGCATCTGTTTTATCAGCCCAAGCACTGCATTCCTTCACTCTGACCTGCTTCCCTGCTCATAGCAGTGTTATCACCCTTTTTCTCACTCCCTTCTTTTCCTTGGTGTACTTTACAGCAATTTCTTGTAAGAGCTAGAATTGGCCTCCCAAAAATGTGCTTGTTCTCAAAGGCAAAAGTTTCTTTTGTGCAAAAGTTTTTTGTTGAAAAGGACACAAGATCCTCAGTCATACCCAACTCCAAAGCAAGACCTCCAAAGCAAAGTGCAATCTCCATTTTACTGACAGCACTCCCTTCCCAAATAACAAGTTGTGTCAACTTTTCCTGGGAGCAACACAACAATTCTGCATCAGAAGGCATGCTCATAAACTTATATCCGATGCTAATATTCAACATTGCTCGCAAACTAGATTTACATGCTTATTTCCAGCCAAGAAATGAATTGGCTTGGGAAGTTCAAAATAAATCTACTTTATTTTTAACTATCTGAGCATGAACCAGCAGAAATTCTAATGCTAAGGAGCAGTTTCTCGTGCATGTTTTTCCATTCTGATCATTCAAAAGCAGTTTTCTCTTAGAAGTTTTAACTCTGAATGTAATTTACATGCAACGAGCTGCATTAGTCTTTCATTCTGTTTGAGATTATACATGTACATAATTCAGGACATTTAAAGTCATGGTTGCTGTAGAAACCATAATTATATTTCTTCTTAAATCATTAAAGATAACATCATTTATGAAACTGCAGAATATTATGCAGGAGTAGGAAGACGACAGCATGAGGCCACTTTACAGCTGAGCTCTAGCCCTGCACACATACAGCAGGAAATGCAAAATGAAAGCATCTCCAAGGACTCTGAATAATGTAAGAAGCTCCAGTCCCATCTTAGACATAATTTGGCCAATTCTGTCAATTGCTTTGTAGTCACAATTTGCTTTCATTGAAAAGCCTTTTGGGGCCAGCTGACACACAGGCCCACTTAAACTTCCAGCAGGACTGGTTTTATTGACTTTGCTCTAAGTCAGGGCAGTACCTACAGCCTCCAAACAGGATACAAATCATATGGAGGAAAAATGTATGCTGACATTCTTCATCTCCCACTTTGATCTCATGCAGGGCTTCCCCTTCTCCTCCCAAACACACCATCATCCTCTGGTAAGCTGGTGGGCACCTCCTGGAGCTCCCGCCTCCCCACCCAGGCACAGACAGGGATGTTTGGGCTGAGCTTGTTTGGAAGCAGAGCTCAGGCATGCATGTCCTTGTAGATGCTGGAAACGCCCACACAGGGTGTTGGTTCTCTGCAGACAGAGTATGAGCACAGAAATCACTCTTGCAGCCAGACTCTCTCATCATAGATCATCACTTCATATCCCCACACATCTTTGGAGCAGGGATGTGTGCTCCTTCTGACACACTGCTGGAGGACACAATCCCCCTTAGCAGATCTACCTTTGCTTACAAAGGCCTGTAACTATGCAATGCAGAACAAATATCTTTAAAATTGATACTCTATCGCTTCCTGAAAAATACAAGCTACTTTCCAAACAGGAAACAGCTGTGGGCTGATAACTGGATCTTTCTACTCATATGAAAACTGTCTAAATTAATCACGCATCATGTTCAAGCCATAACAGAATTAGCATTCAAGTGAACAGCACCTAAATCATTACTTAAATTATCATCATTTGTCAGACGAATCCTTTCCTCCCTTTCTAGTGATATTCTATAGTTAATTGAAATATTGTGTAATATGAAATCTTCTGGGAAAAGTGTTCAAAATTGTAGAAATCCCATATTAAAGTGTGCTACTAGGTCATCACTACCAAGACTCGTGAATCTCTTCTGACGAAGGGCAGGAGGTATCTCAGCATCAGGTTTATGTATTCATTATACTGTAGTTTTCTTTGTAATTTCTGAAGACTTGTGATTATATTTAAAAGGCATTTCTACAGGGAATAATTATTATCCGCATTGACTGAAAAACAAATGGAAAATGCTACAGAAGACAGAAACAACAGACAGCTGCAGATAGAATTCCCTCCTTGATACCCTGCACAGATAAGCAAACTTCTTGAATACAACCCTTTTAGAGTCCAGCAACTTGGGAAGCAATGTACAGTCCTCCTTGGGAGAAAGGAATGGGAAAAAGGATGGAAAGCAGGACATTATTTTTCCTGCCTGCAGCTGAAGGACAAGAATATCATCTCTGTAAATGTAAGGTGGTCTTTCATCCCTGAACACCAATCTTCTTCCTCCTGTTCTGCCACCCCCCACCCCCTCCGCCGTGAAGGCCAGTAACCAGTACTAACAGTTTTTTGCTCCTTGCTCCAGACTCTCAAAAGAGATAAACACCTTTTTGCCCTGTGTTTGACAGCAGTGTGTATGTGGTTCTCCATCCAGAGCTCTTAGGTACTGTGTAACACAAGGTACCAATGAGTAGCCCTAAGTGACAGATAGAACAATAAGAAACAGGGCCTGGTCCCCTCACCTCTATCTGGAGCAGATTTTCAAGCCTGTTTCTCACAGAGAACTGTTGTGCCACCTCAACATGTATAAATTGCCTATCACTCTCCTGTACCATTGCCATCCTATATTTCAGGGACTTGTGACTAGTGAAAAAACAATCAACAAGACACAAATACATCAAAGTGTTTGCACCTAGTTACAAGCAGTTAATTGTTTACTTGGTTTATGTGCTTCAAGAGAGAGAAAGGTTGGAGTCAATACATGGATTGGCTTTCTGGTCTGCCTTTTAAGAGCTTTCAACTCTAAGCTCTTAGGAGCTTCTCAGCCCCTTGTGCAGAGATTTTCACAAGACCTGCAGCACCATGGAAAACTTCTCTTTATCAGCTTGCTAGAGAAGGACTCTGGTATTTGGTAGAGGTACCTACCTCTTTCCTGGGATTTCAGATTCTTGTGCAAGGATCACAGCACTCAGCTTTGGCCTCCTTCCCAACTAACTCCCTCTAAAGTAAGTACACGTGAAGGCAACGCTGCATTTCTCCTAGTTCAAAAACCTGCTTCCTGCCCTTGCTTCCTTCTCCCAAGACTCAGAACAGAAAAATCACCATGACTTGACATAAACATCTCCCCAAAAGGCAGGTGATCTCTTGCTGCGTGATGATAAAGACTTCAGCCCATTCCTACTGTTTGTTATAAAATCTTTCAAGATTTACTAGAACACAAAGTTATTAAGGTTATCAGAGTACTTGACAGCTTAGCTGTTTGCACTAGATAAGATTCCCGTTCTTCAGGCCGTGTCCCCAAAAATCTGATGTACTGTCTACTTTCTACTGTCACTACTAATTATTTCTGACTGATTAACTTTCTTTACTGAATGACTATTACACTGATTAAATCAGAACGATTAGCAGAAAGTCAAACCATACCTTTGAACATGAATCTATAATAATTATACAACAATTTCCAAGGCAATACACTATTATGGAGAATTTAGGAGCAATTCATCGTCAGCTGTCATTCTGATTTTTGCAGTGTGAACTAGTTATTTCTAATTTGGAATGTATCTGGCAGAGATGTAACTGTTGATTTAATGATTAGAGTGGTTTTAATATATTCACTTTTAAATGTTAAGTCAAATAATATTAATAAAAATTTGATATTTCAAATTCAAAACTAAAATCATACTTATCAAACATTCTACTATCATGCTCAAAACCCTATAATATTGAACCTAGTAACAAAAGAAATTACTGAAATTTGGGCATCATACTAATGACACTACTAATTCACCAGATTTTATTCAGAACTTACACAGGTAAACTAGCCTGATACAAGTTTTCCTAAATAAAAAGGATAATAATTAAGAAGATCATCCATTAGAGAAAGGATGACTTCTGCAATTTATCTTTTTATCCAAGTTACATATGAAGTCCAAGACTTGGCCTTATGTAAATAAGGAACCAGTTTTTAAACCGGACAATAACAAACATGAGATAATAAAGCATCTCTCTGCAGATCCACATGCAGTAATTCATATTGTAGAGATCCACCTTTATTAAAGGTTAGGGTTTTTCATATGCTGTTCTGTGGCTTCCATCAACACTTCCAGCTAAATCTTCAAAGTTCAAAGCAAAGCACCAAAAATTTTCATGCTCCTCTGTGACCCAGTAAAAATGTACCTAGCTCCCTTTAATACAAAAAAAAATGCAATACATTTCTAGCACTCCCTCATCCTGACAGGGCTGGAATGAGGAGCTCTTTTGCTATTTAATTATTGCATTTCCCACACACATACTCCCCATAACACGTAAAAAAAAAAAAAAAAGGGGGGGGAGGAAAATTTACATATCTTTTTTTTTTTTTCCTTAAATTACAGCCCTGACAGCTGAGGGAGGACTCCTGGCAGAATAGGTAGTAATTTCATCTTGTCACTATGTGCCAGTTCTGTACCTGACTGTAAGTTTTGTGCTTTTAGAAGCCTCTCCTGTTGCCCCTTAGCAGGCAAGTCCCTCTGATGTGTGTTCCCTGAGTGAGCCAGAACCACACAGATGGGAAGTGCGTTTCAAAGCCTATTAGTTAAACATTACCCCTCTTTAATCACAGCTCTGTCGTGTCTTACTGTAGACTTGCTTATTAATGTTGCTTCAGTGACAGCAAAATTGCCTTAAAAGATTCGGCTAATGATAAAATTAATCTTTTAAATATTTCTCTTATTGTTATCTATTTAACATTTTTATTTCTATTTGTACATAGGTGTCCTGAATTTACTTTCATTGCTGTTGCTCCTTTGGCTTCTTATATTCTTGCAGGTTGTAAAACAAATATATGGGGGAAGTGACAACAAATTAATTTTACAAATGTAATGCATAGAGGGGAGGCCTACAGAGCTGTCCTTCCTCATGTATCATTGCTGCTTTCGGCATGTGGATTTAGATGTTCATTACTAAATGATGTAAATCAAGAAAGTAGAGTACGCCACTTCCTTTTACCTTTTGCAGATTTACTGAGATTTCCTAATCTATCATGAAATAGTTTATAACCCAGAGACACAGAAGAAGAAATAGTTATATACCCATGTACTTTGGTAACAGGTTTTCACAGCTTGCCAACAGGGGAAGAGGCCCCAAATCAGCTCATCCTCACATTATCACTGTAAAAGAAACTACCTTGTGTTCAGTAGCTCCATCAGACACGGGGTGCAGGTCCCTGCATTCATCATCTCTTAGGCCTGAGCTTTAAACACCAGAAATACATGTCTGGTTTGGATGGATCTGCAGGAACTGCCCCCTCAGCAATAGCAGTCTTAAGATTTACTTAAAAGCATTAGGGAGAGGGCAGATAGTCTGCAAAATTCCAAGAAACCCTAACCGCAGCTTCAGAGAACAGCTCCATAAATCTCTGAGAGTTTAAAACTGTTTCTGAAAACTACTTCATCAGACCAAGAGCCCTTTTCCCCTGTTTAGCAGGTTTTTCAGCACCATGTTGGAAACCTAGTCCACACTCACAGCCAGAAGTCACACCAGCCTCTCCACAAAAATGCTGCACTGAGCGATACAGCAGAGGCAAACCAGGAATGTCTGTCACATGATGGTTACTGTTACCCCACACGTTTTCCATGCCCATTTTCTCCCCACATTGGACAAGGGACCATCTACTGTTTTAACTTGCTGGTGTGGAACAATTTTGGGTACAGTGGAGAAAACAGCCTTAGTTTGCCTGGGTAGCCTTCATGCCATCCAACTGTACCCATCACATACATAAGGTCCTTGTCTACGGCATTCATCCACTTCATTTCCACAGCAGCCCTGTGGAGAAGGACTTGGGGATGCTGGTGGATGAAAAGCTGGACACAAGCTGGCACCGTGTGCTCGCGGCCCAGAAGCCAACCACATCCTGGGCTGCATCCCCAGCAGCGTGGGCAGCAGATTAGGGGAGGAGATTCTGCCACTCTGCTCCCAGTGCTCTGGGGAGATCTGACTGCCCCTGCAGTGCTGAGTCCAGCCCTGCAGTCCTTAGCACAGGAAAGACATAGACCTTTTGGAGGGGGGCCAGAGGAGGCCACAACACTGATGGGAGGGCTGGAACCCCTCTGCTGTGAGGCCGGGCTGAGTTAGGGTTATTCAACCTGGAGAAAAGAAGGCTTCAGGGAGACCTAATTGCGACCTTTCAGTACATAAAGCGGCCCGTCAGAAAGACGGGGACAGATGTTTCAGCAGGGCGTGTTGTGTCAGGAAGAGGGATGATAGTTTTAAACTACAAGAGATTCAGACTAGAGAGAAGAGACATTTTACACTGAGTGAGGGTGGTGGTGAAACAGTGGCCCAGGCTGCCCAGAGAGGTGGTCGATGCTCCATCTCTGACATTCTAGGTCAGGTTGGCCAGGGCTTTGAGCAATCTGATCTAGTTGCAGCTGTCCCTGCTCACTACAGGGGGGCTGGACTAGATGATCTTTAAAGGTCCCTTCCATCCCAAGGCATTCTATGCTTCTTTCTGTAGTTTAAGAGACAGGTAAACCTAAATCTGTGGGGCCAATTCACTCTTACACAGCACTCCTACAATGGGATAGACTCACACAGGAGACATTCCTCAAAACAGTAACATTTCTGTATTGCCAACATGGTAATTAGGGGCAAAAAAACCCTTCAGAGAGAACAAGGCATGTGCTACAGCCAGTGTTGCAATAAGCAAACCAGAAAAGGAATTAAACTCTTTTAACTTGTGTATAACCACACTAGGCATTTAAAAAAAAATAAATCACTACAAATAACCCTAATTGATCATGCTCTTCCAGGTGCCCTCAACCTTAAGTTACAGAAATTTATCTGAAACATTTTTATCAGTAAATACTCTATTTTCCTCCTGCTTCACTTTCTCACTTGTGTGCATTACCTCCAAATGCAGCTTTCTGAACGTAAAGAAGTCCAGGCCAGTGAGGCAGGAGGGGGTTTGGGATAAACCCTTTTTTCTTCTGAACTCTTGAAGCACGTTAGCCGAGTAAAACTGCAAAGCAAGTCTAGGTGGGGGTCTGTGGTCTTGGTAGGGAGTCAAACTCAGCGTGAATACTAGATGAACCAAATCTTTCCCCAGCAGCATCCCATCACTTGCACTACTCACCACATGGTGCTCTCCCTCCTATTTGCTCCCCAGCTCTGCACACTGGGTGCACAGCATGGGAACATGTACCCCACACATTCAAGGCACTGAAATAGACACAAGATACACCCACCAAGTCTTACTTCCAGTTTTATCCTCTGAAATGTGGAGTCAAGGAAATCCTTATGCACTTAGGTAGCTGTTTCATTCTCAGTTTGCCAACATTAAACTGTATTCAGTCATCTGGCAGAATATGACAACTTTTTCCTGCATTAATTTTTTCAGTCCTGGTACTGACACAGAGCACACCTGAAAGGTAGAATGCACTGTTATTACCTCTCACTCTGCCAGCAGGTTTCAGATTATGATGTAGTTACTTTTAATTTCAGTTTCCAAAATTTCCCATCAGGGCTTGAACAAGAAATGTTAACACAATAGAAAATCATATAGCCTGTATTAGGTTTCTCACCAACTTTAAAATGTGAATCTTAAAATGGGAAGACTTTATGGCACGATAAACTCAATCCAAAAGCTGTTATTAAAAATGTGTGCATATATTGGCCATACAAAAGCGTTCTGCTCTTGACTATATCTGAGTTTTTATAGCCCTCTTGTTCCCCTTTTAGCTAGTGGTTTGTTTCAGAAAAAAAAACCTGCTCTTTAACCTGCTAGAAGAATGCAAAGTTTGCTTCTCCTGTCAGTTCTTTGAAGATACTCCCATATTTAAAAGAATTCCCAGAATTAAGCTCAAATATTTTTTCCCCCCAAAAAACGCATTTAGAGTACCAACTTCAACTATGAGGAGAAGTACAAACAACCTTCTGATATTACAACATTACATAGACATTTCCTCTAATTCAATCGCTGTTAGGCAATCCGAGACCCAGACATGAGCAGACACCCGTATATTTACATGATCCATCTCAGTGAATTGCCCAAAAATACAGGGCAGGACTAACCCCGGCGTGCCAGGAACAATTAACCTGCAAAACTCTCACTACCTCCATTTTTTCTTTTTCTGGGAGTGTCTCTGATCTGCAGAATGCTGCAAGCTGTGCCACCCCTACATTCACTCCCTGCTTCCAGAAGGATGGAGATTTTGGATAAAACCAGGGGTTTTGGCACTTCTCTAACCAAATCTTGCATTGGTTCCCTGCTCCCCATCCAGTTACAGTTAAGTATAGAGCCTTTTCCAAATGTTATGTTCTGAACTCTTTTGTAGAAATACCCATGAGGCGGAGATCAGCTCATTGCTGAAAGCCTTGACTCTGATCTCTCTACTTTCTACTGCTCGTAGCTTCTCATAGCGATAATATCCCTCTTTCTGGCAATACTTTGATTTGTGCTCTAGCACACAACCAAAACCATTAGCTTTCAGACAGAAAATAGCCTATTCATCTTCTGCTGCATCACTGTGTCCGATGAAAAATTTCTCAAAGCTAATGGGACTTCCATCACCTCCTTTGTCTAAATCACTGTCTTTGCCCTTTTAATAACACTCATTATTATGTTAGCAGGATGGGGGGTTTTTTTTGGTCCCCCCCCCACCCCAAATCATGTTCTACATTTTGAAAACTGTTGAGCTTCACCTAACATCCTACCTTATGGCCCTTGGGGTTTTTTTGATTTGCTGACACCTTCACAAATTCAAATCACTACTCCCTATCATCTTCCTTGCTGAGTAACTTCTTGATAAGCTCTCACTGGTCTGGTGAGAGTTAATTTTTCATCTCCATAATTCCCGCTCTGAGCATCTCAGTTTTTTATCAAATAGTGATCTCTCCTTACATTGCAAGACTGAGTTTTCAGTCTCTACAGCAGTTGCAAACGCTCCCAAGTTCCATCGTTAATACTTAGCACATAAAAGCATTTCCTTTGTATTTTTCACTTCTATTCAGACCCTAGCTCCCTTCCAATATCTGTACTATACTTTCACAATTGTTGTCCCCTAAGTTAACAGAAAACGGGAGGGGGGGAAATCATCAAAATCTGCAACTGTAAAAAATAAGGCTACTTCCAACCATCTCCTTTCTTGTTGGTACACAGTACTTGCAGACAGAAGATGAAGTACAGCTTCCAGAGGTGTTCCACTCTGGTGGAGCTTTTAATTGCTCTGTTTCTCCAGTTTCTAAAATGGTTTATTATTTCACTCTGAAATGAAGACAGACAGACTCTCAGAAGAGCTTTCTTTCATTCTGCAGCTATTTGATCAGCACCACATAGAGGCTGCCTTACACCAGTCTCCACCAAATCTTTTAAAAGCCCCTTAACAAGTCCAGCTCCCCCAGTAAGATGATCATCCACTGGCATTTCCCCTTAAAATGCTTATATAAAGGCTTAATGATAGTTTGCACTTTTTACAATGGTTTTGGAGTACTAGAGATAAAAGGAATAAGAGATTGCGATGATTTGTATTTAGCTGAAGCTCACAGCAAGGGGCATTTGCTCCATTTTAGCCATGACAGTAGTTACAGGGTTCAAACCAAAAGTGAAAATGCATTACAGATTTAAAATGTATTTTTTGCTCCTGACTCATCTTAGATGACAACTTTTGAGTGAGAAGGAAAAGGCCAGGAAAACTGCATGGCTTCCATGTCCAGCTACACCTCATTCTCGTCTGAGGGCAGGTTTGGTCCTGTAGGCTGAAATTAAAAAGTTCTCCAATGCCTCTCTAAAAAGCAAGACATGCACAAAGGCCATGACATGAATGAAACACACCACAGACATCCCAGCCACATCCTGATGGGGCTGACCCTTCTCTTGGTAGCCTTGATGTGGAATTCAGGGTCTAAGTGCCAAGTGTGCAATTCCCTCACCAGCAGCAATTCCTTCTAATAACACTGTGGCTTTTTGCATCTGCTGGCAACCATGCAGTTTCATAATGCATCCGGGACAGGGGGGGTTGGCGAGGGGGCCGTGCTGAAGATAAAACACACACACACACACTCCCCTTCAGCTACTGGCACCTTTTTTTGGAGTTCTTAAAATTGAAGTAAAAATACACTAAAAGAGAATGTAAATTAAATTGTTAAAGTACATACTGGTGAAATCATACTGTGACATCAACCTATATGTATTTAGCATTTTGTGACTTTAACAGTCTTGAATAAGCCCTGATAAACAGGACCAGAAATTATATTACAAATGTAAGTAGTATATGTTATTGAAAATGCATGGCTGATGATTCCTGTGCACAAAACCCAGGAAATTCTGAACTGTGACTTCTAGAACAAGGCTATTTCATCCCTCTTGTATTCTGAATTGCTGAATTACACGGTATTCACTTTTATGCTTTAATATTTTTGCAATGTCATGAAGCTACAGTAATGTGGAACCATGTTTTATCTACCCTCAAACATCCTGGTCTCAGACAGACAAGCATAAACCTTGAGTAACTCAAATGTTCTTGTGTTTTCTCAGGAGTTACTCTAGTTTAGCTAACAATTACCTCCAGACCATTGAATTAAATTGCTTTACAAAGCAATACTTCAATATTAATATTCTTTAAATTAATATAAATGTACCCTTCTATTATATTTTACATAAGATCCATTTCAAATGCATTAATTCAATTACCTTGTTTTATAGACACTGAACATTCAAGTAGGCTTTTATCGGTGCCAGAAAGTCAGCAACAAGTTCCCGTCGGCAAAACTCACAGCAAGACCAAACTCTAACTGTGCACACATTTACATTTGTAAGCTAAGACTTCAATACAGAAAATATAATTACTAAAATTCCACAGACTTGGATGAGATTGTGTTCTATATATGGGATCTTTTTTTTTTTAATGCACATTTCAGACTACAACCTGCCTATCCCATGCCAAACCCTGCTCATTCCAAAATCAGCATCACTGAGTTCCAGCTGGCTCCAATGGGAAGAAAATTTTGTCTGGGCTCCCTGTTGGTGCAAAACGGTTGAAATTATCAGAAATGCTGCTTCTCACATTTTACTTCTTACTTTTTATGCGACTTAATCCCACCCTCCCACACACCGATACATAGGAGGAATAAACATTAATTTAGTTTAAATCCTCCATACAGCGAAGAACAAGTTCTATGGATCACTAATGTCCTTAAAGTACATCTGCACTTAAAGCGTGTGGGCGAGAGGGGCAGGACTGTCAGCAGCGTGCAAAATCAACTCCCTCCAGCATCACAAAGCGAAGATGCTTGGAGCAGGTTATGCTTTCATCCCTCAGCATAATCTTCTACAAAGGGACCCCACCAGCATGTACGGAGGGGGAAGAGCTCGGTAGCAAAGTGAAATTTCTCTGTCTGCTCACGTAAGGTTTTCCTCTCGCTGTTCTCCATAGGTACAGCTCAGAATATTCAAGTTCACCAGAGAAGCCCATGAATTTCACAAGATTTAGACCCTGGTCACGTTCCAAATTTCATCCCTCAGTTATCTCTTTTTACACGTATTTAAGAACTGCAATAACAAATGAAGTAACTCTAGAGGTGCCACAGACAAAGTGAGACACTGAGGTATCAGAAGGTGGTGGTATATTTGCATCCTCTCCTCAGTGAGCACCAAGCTGTGAGTAAAAGCTGACACACCTCCCAGGAGAGCAAAGAGCATCCAGAAAGCAGCTCCAGGCAGTAAATATTCAACCATAGCATTTGTCCTGTGATTACAAATCAAAACTGCTTCCATCTGGCTGTTGAAGACGAAGCAGCACTCAGCCAAAACATCACTGACTATTTTTCCATGTCTACACCATCCTTTAAACATTACCTATGCTTTAGTTATATATAAAAATAACAGCGCAGCCACTAAGGTTGAGGAACATGGAGTGCGACATAATTAAAAGAAGAACAGACATTATATCTCCAAATGAAGTGGGACAAAGATTTGTGTATGTTTAGTGTCTTCTAAAAAGTTCCTGGAAAAGGGCTGACTATTTCACAGCATTCATCCGAAAGTCCTTGAACAGCAGATGGATTTTACATATGAATTACCAGAAAAATCAATAATCACTGTTTCAAAAGATGAAACTCTTCCGTTATGCCCTATTAATTGTTCCATCTTTCCCTTTAAACAGACATCCTGTTACTGAGAGGGAAGAACGAATAAACAGTCCCCAAACACAAGGTATCGTTCATCCAGCCAGCCCGTGACCCAAGATTTGGCACAGCCCCACGAGTTAATCCTGCAAATGGGTAGTGCAGGCCTGTCCCTGCTCCCAGTGGACCCGTCCAGTCTTGCAGAGCTACAAATACCTCTGCACTAAAGCACCAAAGAAAGACAGCCTGACTACTCAGATTGCCACCCATCTTTGACCCTGAGCTGTATGCACATGAGAAAATTTATCTGATGCAAACCCAACTGAGTGATGTTTTCTACTGGACAAGGATCTCCTTCTGAGTTTCATGCAGTAACAGAGATGAAGTTCTTTTGTCACGTAACTGCTGCAAAAATATTATTCCAAGGCCT
Source organism: Todiramphus chloris collaris (assembly GCA_025345505.1). Lineage (NCBI taxonomy): Eukaryota > Metazoa > Chordata > Aves > Coraciiformes > Alcedinidae > Todiramphus > Todiramphus chloris. Next base: position 7,834,998 of record JANVCC010000057.1, on the reverse strand, counting down.
AATATTGCCTTTTTATTCAAACAAACCTCATGCTGAAGTAAGATTTTTATTTTATTAATGTTTGTATAAGAACAAAGAAAGTCCTTTTTTTATTTACTCTGTGAAGCAAAGAAATGAACAGTGAACATTAAAATACTATGTGGGTTTAGATATTTCAAGCCCCACACAGCTCCAGTTTAATAGATGTGTATTTTTCGTCTGTATAATGAATTTTTCTAAAAATACTTAGAGAAAAAGAAGACTATTTACTTTTTTAATATTTAATATTTGCAGCCATATATATGCAAGCAATTTACCATGGGTATATTTCTGGTGAAAGAAAACAGCTCCATTACAAAGCCAAAAGGTTGCTTTGATTACAAAACCTCTGAAACACCCACGTTTTGCATCCTGAATGTCAAATAAAAACCAGTCGACCCCAGAATCTTGAGATGAATTATACATAAAACAGCAAGTAATTAAACACAAAAAACAATTTAAAATCTTGCATAGTGGTTCATACCCAGATCTATTTCTATGCTGAAATACTTCAAAACTTTATCAGCTGGAACTTCTGCTTCCATCTCCACATCTCACACTCATAATTTTAAGAAATCATGTTATTTGAAGGCTCTGTATTTTAGAAGGCCAACAATTGTGATTTTTCACATCATCCTTTAAAATCCCATCACCCATTTCTTTGATGCAGCCAACACTTCAGGCACTTAATGCCATTTCCTGCACTCTATGCTGACAGAGACATTGGCACAACCTGGCAGACAGGACAAGAGAATTGCTGGTAAAACCTACAGGAATGTCCCAGGACCCCTCTGCTCTCCACAGGCAGCAGCAAGAGGCTGGGCCAGGCATCCCCCAGCAACCAATATATTTATTCAGGAAATGGAATTGTGTCTACATATCACAAATTTCTAAAGGAAGGCAACTCATACTTATCCCAAGTTATATTCATTATGCATTACATCATCATAACCTCACTTAAGTAATTTTTGGTAGAGAAATTCAGCCATGTTCCATCTAATATTAAAAGCAATTATGTGATAATTTCATGTGTTTACACTGTTTTCTACATAGCAAAAATTACCACTGAATGCATAGCAATGGCAAACATCATTGTACAGATAATTAGTACACTGAAAAGTGTTGATTCCTCACTTCTTTATTCTTTGTATCACCCGCAAAGAATCTTCTCCCAAAGCCCATCAAGAATAATCTTAATCTAATCCTTTGTTTTCCTTTTTACTTAAGTATTGCCAATTACTGTCTTACATAATAAATAACACATGGTTTCCCACAGAGAATTAATTCCTTGAACTTTATGGCTGAAGCTAAGACCTTATAGTTTATCATGTGAGCAATAGACACAAGTCTTCAAATCCTACACACAAAGTAGTAGTTATGTGCAGCTTTTTATGTGTGTCTTCTATATGTAAATGAGAAAGTACAAATTTATTACAAATTAAGCTAAAATCAGAAGCTTTCTACTGTTGCCTTGTATTTAAGCCAGTGCCCTTGTAGGGATCTAATCTAGAGAGAAAGAAATGCTGCTGGCAAGCCACTAAAGCCACCGATACTGTTCTTCAGAAGAACTTGGCTTTATGAATCCTAATCCAGTAAGCAGGTAGTTTGGCAGTCTGCACTTGAGTGGCTACTGAAACATAGCCACCAAGTATCTGTACAAATGAAAAGGGGGAAAAAAATCTCCCGACATTCCTTCACTTACCTAGGTAGGGTTTTGATTTTTTTCTTATCTACATGATTTGAGTTGATACATGTGAATACTCAGTGACACAACATTCACATTGATGTTTAGGTGGTAAATTTGTTTCAAATTCTTACACTTTTTTTATATAAAATTATGTTGCTCTACACCTTCAGATGGCCCAGACTCCATAAAACCACAGAACCACAGTGTCCCAGGAGACTCCAAAATCAGACTGAATCAACCAGGGCTTTGTCCAAGTTTTAAAAAGCTCTGAGGATGGGGAGTCCACTGTTGGTCCATCCTCCTGGGTGCAAATACTATTTCCAGTCTCCAACCCCAACCTCAACAAGACATGACCTGTGGCCCCTGACACACTGTCTGGTATTAGAGAAAAGTTTGACTCCATCACCTTTGTACCTGCTCTTCAAGTAGCTGCAAGGTGCTGTTAAAGCACCCTTAGTCTCTTCTTCAGGACACTAACCAAGCCTAATTTCATCAGCATCTCCTCCTAGGTCTAGTGCTCTCAGCCCCACCCTTCAGGTCCTGTATGTACATATACTTTCTTGTGCAGCACTCTGAAGAAGTACCCTACAGGCACTGACAAACTCTATACCAGCCATGAGACATGGGTACATGTTCGTCTACTGCCATGCAACTCTCCCCCTTCCTAAAAGTTACCCCAATATTGCTCCTGAAGAAAGGACTGCATGACTTTCTGGGCTCTGGGGTTATTTTCTCTATTTTGCAATGCTTTCTTTTTTGTAACATTTCATACACTTAAACACACGCTGCCAATTACATACAATTTATCTACTCCTGCATTATAGATTACAGGCCTTGCTCATCCTTTCAGTTTTGTTAATAAATCATTTTGGTTGCATGCAGATTCCTGCCAAAAAAAGGACTATTCACGGGACCGAGTTACAAGCACTTGTTAATTAGAGGCATCAAGGTGTCACAAGCACAAAACATCTATCCCAAACTGAGAGCTGGCAAACTCACTGTAGAGCACCACTGTAGTGATGCAATAAAACTGGGGAGAAGAAAAAAAAAACAAAAACATCTTATGTACCACTCCTGCTCGGCAAGACCCTTTCACAGCATTAACTTCTGCAATCTTTGCCCTTGAGCTTCTGGTGAATGCTGACAGGTTGGGCAACACTAACCACATGTTATTTCTTTTTTCCCTTTGAACCTGAGCAGTTATACTCATCTTACTTTAAGATTACTCATACTGGACCTTGAACACAGCACTACCTTGAGAATGGTCCACATGGAAAATGGTCCCATGAAGAAATATTACCCAGGAGCCTTGCAGGAAGCAGCACAGAGACTCATCCCAGCTGGCAGTGTGGTACTTCACTACATTCTTCTCTTCAGCCTGGCAAACGTGGATGCCAGTCCCATTTTGCAGGTAGTAAGCATGTAATTGAACCACCTGCTTTCCAAGCCCTCTTACGCAAGGGCACTATTTCAAGTGACATTGGGCATTAAGAACCCATAAATAAACTGTCATGTCCAGAGCAGGAACAGCTTGTTGGGTGGATACATTTCTTCTTCCCTAGTAGGAACAGAGTGGAAGGTCGCACCAAGTCTTCATTACCTGCGGTAGCAGACTGAATGGGACCCCGAGCAGACAGGGAGTATTTCCCAAGACCTACCAAATTCACAGAGTACAATCCCTCTGTGAGCTGCTGACACCCCTGAATTCACTGCTAACCACAGACACAGCTAAAACAGTCGCTGGCCAACAGTGTCCTGCATGCACAAAAGCCAAGAAACATCTCCCCTCCAATGCAGACTTCCTCCTAAAAACAAAAATATTCCCCAAACTCTTTCACAGCCCCAGCGACAGCAATCTGCTCCAAAGTTTCTTTTAAATATACACTGATCTAAACTTTTTATTCTTGCATATTCAATATAGCTCTAATTCCTATTCGCTTTTGTATTACTTCATGTTTATTTCTGCTTACTTCACCTTGTTTTTCTAATAACACAGAAGCTGTCTAAACATGGAAATGTATTTAATGAAACAATTCTCTGGTATCCACCTCTGGTGTTCTGTCAGCCTTGCTGCCTCTGGGAAATGCCAGGTAGTATACATCACGGACAGGTACTTCAAATACTCAATACAGCTACATTTCCACTATTGCACTTCCCCCTGCAACCTCTGGCACTTCTTTTAAATCCTTCTGCCCTGGACAACAAACTAGTTGGGACACAGCCACCAGAGTGGAAATGTGACCAAGTCATCCGCAGCTCAAAGGCGGCATTTTGCATGCTCTGTTCCATCCTGCCACCGCGTCTTGTTTGGGCTGCTTCATTAAAAAGCTATAAAGGTTGCTCAGTCGTGCTCAGACTACAAATTTCCATAGTCATATTGTTTCTAAATATTTAAATAACCATCTTGCAGTGACAGCTGCACAGTTTCTGAGGTGCTTACCTCCACGATAACGGTTTACCACCTATCAGCCAATTTCTGAACCTGAATTTTAGCTGCTGAACAGGACAGGGTATGTCTGAGTGGGTGTTTACACCTTGCACATTAATGGAATAGAGGTTAGCACAGTCAAGACCTGCCAAGATAACAGAGAAGGATTTTGTACATTTACAAGTCAAAAAAAATTAAATTTTTATGAGCAATTTTGAATCTGGCCTGTTACTGACACTCTGCCTTCGCTCACCCATCAACAAACCCTCGCTTCACATACCTGCTCACCACTGTTTTCCCTTGTAGCTGATCTCCCATGCGAACTGCAAATCTCTGCCTGCCCTGCACCACATAACAAATATATAAAGGAAAACTGGGTCTGCACGAGTATTAGATTTATGAGCATTTACTGCTAATTATCATGGAAACAACAGCAACTACCACACCACAAACTCAACCTTGGCATGCACAAGTCCTTACCAACCATGATCAACATGGGTTGAGCTGGTTTCAACCACTTCAGTAACAAGCTTTGTCCAGCTTAGATCTTTTTACCCAAAATGGGTGTTGCACCCTTCTTTGGGTCAGGCAGCAAGACAACACAAACCTGTGAACATCACACTGCTACAGACAGAGACATGTAATATAGCCTCTCCCCACTGCCTCTCCTCCAGTGTCCCCACTCAACTGGAACCATTTTCCTCTGCTGCCACAAAGGCTAAGTCTCCTATAGTGAATAATCTGCCTGGGCAAACACTGCTAGCATTTAATGATTTGGGATGCAGCAATGCAGCACAGCCTGCCTCACCACTGCTTTTCTTCCAAGGATTGTCCCATAAAAAGCAGGAATTACTGCTTTTTATGTCCTACTGCTTTTAAAGCACCTAATTTCCCCCCAACCATTCTGCTACTCTCGATATTGCAGAAACCTCTTATACAGAATCCCTGTTCTCTGGGCTAATAATTTTAATATGATTGAAATGCCAAAACCTTTGTCTAATAAACAGTGATAAATAATCCCAATTAGATACTTAATATGGGGGTATTTGCCCTTCACCTATAATTGCCCTTTTCCACCCATAAAGCGAGAGGACTCACCTATATATTTACTAATAATTTTCCATCCTGTGTGAACATTTCCCGTGCTATCTGACATTTCGTTCTCTGGATTTTCTCTTCCAATTATTTTTTATTGGCTGTGATTTTGTGTCTTTTACTATTAGAGGTGCAGAGGACCATCTGCCAGAAATTCAACCTCTGCTGCAGAAGCCTTGTGTCAGTATCTCCAACTAGACAACAGGTTTCAATTAAAAAGGTGGGGGGGGACCCCAAAACCTACCAAAATGCTAACCTGTTCTCCCTCCTTGCTCTAATTTCCTGACTGTTTGTTTTTGAGGGTTTTGGGGGGATTTTTATTGGGGGAGAGGTGGGGGTGCTTTTGTTCTGGGGAGAAAGAGGATTGGGTTTTTTGTTGGTTTTTTATTGTTTGGTTTTTTTAATGGACTGAGTGGTATCTCTGAGTTCAGGTAATAGAATCAGGGAATTGCCAGGGTTGGAAAGGATCTTAAAGATCATCTAGTTCCAACCCCCCTGCCATGGGCAGGGACACCTCCCACTAGAGCAGGTTGCTCAGAGCCCCATCCAGCCTGGTCTTAAAAACTTCCAAGGATGGGGCTTCCCACCATCTCTCTGGGCAACCTGTTCCAGTGTCTCACCACCCTCATGGTGAAGAAATTCTTCCTAATGTCTAACCTGAATCAACCTATCTCTAGCTTTAATCCATTCCCTCTAGTCTTATCACTAACCGACAGCCTAAAAAGTCCCTCCCCAGCTTTCTTGTAGGGCCTCTTCAGATACTGGAAGGACACAAAGAAGTCTCCCCAGAGCCTTATTTTTTCTAGACTGAACAACCCCAACTCTCTCAGTCTGTCCTCACAGGAAAGGTGCTCCAGCCCTCTGATCATCCTCATGGCCCTTCTCTGGACACGTTCCAGCACATCCATATCCTTCCTGTAACAGGGGCTCCAGAACTGGACACAGTGCTCCAGGTGAGGTCTCATGAGAGGGGAGTAGAGGGGGAGAATCACTTCCCTCGACCTGCTGGCCACGCTTCTCTTGATGCAGCCCAGGACATGATTGGCCCTCTGGGCTCTAAGAGCACACTGATGGCTCATGATGAGCTTCTCACCCACCAGTAATACTCCCAAGTCCTTTTCTTCAGGGCTGCTCTCAAGCCAGTCACTGCCCAGCCTATGTTGGTGCTTGGAATTGCTCCGACCCAGATGGAGGACCTTGCATTTGGCCCTGTTGAACTTCATGAGGTTGGCATGGGCCCACCTCTCCAGCCTGTCAAGGCCCCCCTGGATGGATCCCTTCCCTCCAGTGTGTCAGCCCCCACACAGCTTGGCATTGTCGGCAAACTTGCTGAGAGTGCACTCGGTGCCACTGTCCATGTCACTGACAAAGATGTTAAACAAGACTGGTCCCAGTACTGATCCTTGAGGGACTCCACTTGTCACTGGTCTCCACTTGGATACCAACCCATTGACAACCACTCTTGTGGAGCAACCATCAAGCCTGTTCTTTATCCACTGAATTGTCCATCCATCAAATCCATATTTCACCAGCTTGGAGACCAGAACGTCATGCGGGACAGTGTCAAAGGCTTTGCTCAGGTCCAGGTAAATGACATCGGTTGCTCTTCCCTTGTCTATTGATGTTGTGACCTTCTCACAGAAGGCCATCAGGTTAAGTCAGGAATGATTTGCCCTTGGTGAAGCCATGTTGGTTGTACCCAGTCACCTCTTCATTGTTCATCTTCCTTAGCATTGCCTCCAGAAGGATCTGCGCCATGATCTTTCCAGTCACAGCAGTGAGACTGACTGGTCTATAGTTCCCAGGTTGATCCGCCTTTCCCTTTTATCATCCGCCTTTCCTTTCTTGAATATGGGAGTTATAGTTCCCTTTTTCCAGCCAGTAGGACCAACCAAGCCTGAATTTATTTTTTTTTTTTTTTTTTAAATGACAGTATGAGATTCCACTAACATTAAACAACTTCTTGGTGCTATGGAAGCTTGACAGCATCAAACAACTTGAGTGCAGATATGAAGACTCCAAAAGGACCAGTGGTATTTCTATCAAGTTTTGAATACCTCTGGTTTTATTTTTGTTCTCTCTTCCTTATAAGGATATCTTGTCTTCAATTTTAATTGACCCAGACTTTAAGTCTGGAGAATATTTTTTCAAGTATTTTGCTCATCCACAGTTCAGTAGGTAAATACTCCCAACGAGACCTTATAGAAAGTTTTTACCCTTTTCCTTACTGTTTGGTAAGGGTTGTTTCTTTTAGCAGCAGAACTGTTTTTATTTATCACTACTGCTTTAAAAACAAGTGTTTTATTACTCATTTCTTCCAGGATCGTTTTCATTACCGGCAGCAAAGCTACTGTACTCTGCCAAAGCACTGCTGTATTCCCACCAGCAGAGCACCACCTGCAGTCATCTGCTTTGGCTGCTGCAGAGTGATGAGCTAGAGCATCCAGGGCCTGACCCAGCTGCTAAAGACACTCTGCCCCACAGAAGCGAGTGGCCTCGGGAGAGACCTCGAGACACGACAGCATCGCAGCCACGTCGAGATCACACACGTAGGCATAACCCAGGGCAACTTGGCTCTTCTCTCATTCTCATCAAACTTCTGAAGTTACCTCTTAAAATATTGCAGCCATTAGCCCTCTGACATCAAAATAAATATTCACATTATAGCCTGCGTCTATACTATCTTTAAGGCCACCAGTTTTTTATATTCCCCATTAGAGGTCACTTTTATCTAACACAGCCTTTAATGGAGCTATGCATTTACCTTTTGTTGTGCACTTGGTAGTGGCTAAGGTCATTACTTTTATTCAAACTGAGAAGGGCCAGAGTTTCCCCATTATTTTCTCTCAAATACCCTTTATCCATTTTCCACATTTTGCTCATTTGCTCGCAGTCCTCTGACTTGCAATTTTAATGGTTACATGGTTGTTTCCTCTAATTGAGCATTGACCTGTTAACTTCCAAGACTATTTTTATTCTTCACTACCATCGGTTAATTTGCAGCCCCTTTTGCAGCCAGTGACGCTGCATTTGCTGTATTATGCTGAGCAGTAGGCCTGTTTTCTCTTTCTGGGACTGTATACCACCTCCTTTGTCTTCACCACCCAGTTCCTTTCCCCTCTTCTAGCACTACCCATTTGGTGCTCAATCTTTGTTCTTCCGCCATTCATAAGATTGGAGCTGGGTGCTGTCATACAGATATCTAAATTTTCTAAAGTTACCCTATCTACCAAATATTTTAGGGTTTATTTTGCCAGGATTATGATGGATAGACACTGTTAAGATAACTGGAGACTAAAAAGGAAGGAGGACAAGCGTGATCAGTCCTTCGCTGCTGCTGAAGGTCTCCAAATTTGCACCGTGTGTTGTCCAGCTCTGTGTAGCCTGTGCAGCTCTTGAACAAGGATACTGATGCTGCTGGCCTGCACACTTACATGACAACAAAGCTGGCAAATTAATAATCCCTAGAATCATTTCCCATTTCGTGTCACCAGCCCAAACACAGTCCCTTCACCCCTGTTTCTTGAGGCTCTCCAAATAGCAGGTGCTTTTCGCTTCCCTTTGCCTCTAACAAAAGCAGCAGGAAGAGAGCTTGGCTGCCATAGACCTTATAATTGCTTTAAACTACTCTGTGCCAACTTGAAACTCGACCAGTGCTGGATAACAGCTAAAGACTTGTGTTATTTGCAGGGCTGCCACAGCTCGGAATCTGCATGGTGCAGGGCAAAAAAAGGGCTTCCACTCATCTTCAATTTCCAGGCCAGAGCTATTGTATTTCAAAGCAACTGGATACTTGGCTTCACCCTGATTTGGAACAGAAGCCACATATTTCCTAGTTCCCTCCTAAATGAAAACACTATCACAGCAGTAGCTTGTGCCAAAGCCAAACATCCCAGGAGCTAGAGCTCTGGCTCAGCATGAGCCACAAACATGGGGAGCTGGGACATGTTGGGACTCAGAGGCCACCCAAGATTCAGGTGAGCCCGTGGGAAACCCAGTTGCTCCAGAAGCACAGCCAGCTCTTGGAGGAGCATCAGCACACCAAGCATGACATTTTTCATCAGCCTGCACATTTTCCCGCAGCATTCATTGCCCCTCCTCGCTCTACATCTCAGAAGATGGTTTGAAGATCAGGAGAGATTTGAGCTTCAGAACAGTTGCCTGCTAGCTCCTGACATTTTCATTGTATTATCACTAAACCCAAACGCCAGTTTTTTACTCAATTTTCCTCCAATTTTATCCTTAAATAGACTGCAATTTTTCTCAGTCATGTTCCTCCAGACTATCTTCCTAAATTAACATGTCATCTGTACAATTTTCAAATTAATGCAATTTAACTTGTCTTGATTCCATTCACATTATTCCTCAGGAATTTTCTGCTCCAAAAGGTGACAGCATTATCTGTGCTGTATATTTAAAAAGGATTAATGCTTTAGAGACAAATCAGTTCCTCTCAGGTTCCTACGTAGTGACTCAGCAATGTACGCAGAAGGTTATCTGGCCTGAAGTCAGTGGTCTTCACAACTTTACTATGACTGAAATCAAGTATAAAACTAGAGGTGCAGTGGTTATCCACGTGTATTTCTAAAACTTCTGAAAAATTCATAGCCCCACCAAAGCAATATTATTCCATTTTGTTCAGCTGGTCGCTCTTGATTACATGCTACTGTTCCTAATGACCTGCACTCCCTGTAGTATATATATTACAGTTATATTACACATGTCGTTTCTACCTTGAGTTTCGTTTAAAAAGTTTCCTCATTCCTCTAGAGAACATAAAGTGGATAGTACTAATTTCCATATTGATTTTGATTTCCTCTTTACTCAGGGATATTTTTTAAAATTCAAAAGATTGTACTTTCATTTATACCTGTTACAATCCTAAGATCCCCGATTGTTTAAGGATTTATCTGAAAAGCATTTCATCATAGAACTTTTAGTTTTGCAAGTAATTTCACATAATATTATCTCTGACTTTTATTCTTTTAAAAACAGGAGAAGGTTTTGCTCATTTTTTCCACTTGTTTGCACTTCACACCATACAGTGAAATGTGCTATTATAAAAACATGTAGCTAATTTTCAAGTTCCCACCTGCCCCCAAATCTTCTGCCTTAAATAACCATTTCTTGACCTATTTATTAGGAATCACAAGTTTTGAAGCTTTTGGTGGGTTTTTTTGTTCCAAATATATTAGTTGCGGGCTCAATGTATTGGGGTAATTTCTCTAATTACTTTTTTTTGTTTTTAATAAAAGATTAGTTGCTTTGCCACTTATTAAGTTCTTTTAGAGACTGTCTGTGTTTTCAGTCTGGTTGTTTGCTTTACATCATCTACCCTGCCCTTCTCTCTACCTGATGACTGCTGAACAGCCATATATCTTTGTTGTTTTAAGTATCAAGATAAAAATTTAGATCAAATATTACATGAGTTTCCAAGAATCCAAAAGTTACAAAACAAACAACAGTAAGATCCAAGCTAACTTACGCCTTCATATATTGAGCTAAAGCTTTTTATCTAAATATTTCCAAATCCTTAGGTGTACTCTTTCAGATTCACACACAACGAATCATTCTGAATATCCCCAAAAATCTGTTGATTTTGCAGTTCAGAAATATATGAAGCTAGAGTTTCATTCTCCTGATTGAATGTTTAAAATCTTCCAGTTCCAGTATGTATTCTTGAAAAAACATTTAATATACAACCTTGACCTTTTCATAATTTTTTCATAAGATGCTTTCGTTGTTTCAGAAGTTGCTTTGCCTTCACCCTTTGACAATTTAAAATATTTTAATTGTACTTCATCACCATCCTTCTCACTAATACTACAAATACCTAAAGTAAATACTAAAACAGAAAGCAATTGATTTCAGAGGGTTCTGGATTTCCTTTTCACATTATTTCTGTTTGTTGAGATTATTAATGGTGGTTCAAATAGTCATTTAAAAAAAAATTACAACTCAGTTGTAAAAGAGAACACAGTTTCTCCATTCCTCTTTAAACCTCATTACACTGAAAACAAACTTCATAAGTATTCAAGATGCCCTTCACCAGGGCACTATACTAATAACATTAGTTGTACTGCAGGGGCATGAATAATGCCCAAGAAGCTTTCAAAACATATTATACAAAAACCTCTTCCTCATTGAGAATAAGCTGGAAGTCAGAAATGTAGGAAGCAAGGGGAGAACAGACAATATTGATTTTGAGGGTTGAGCGTTCAGCATTTAAACACTAGGCAGGAGGAAGAGACACTATCTTAAGCTGTCCAAAGAAACGGGACATGAAAGAAGAAGAGCCATGGCATTATTTCAAAGAGCACCAGGGTGGTCCCTGATAGTGTCTTAGAGGCTTAAGGACAGTAGACATGAATAGGGCCTATACAGGGTCATACAGCCCCTGTTGCAGACAAACTCCCAATTGAAGCAGGGAAAATCCTTATTTTGATCTGTAAAAGAAGCTGCAAGCACAACTTTCATTAGTGTGCAGTTAATTAGCATTACTATTATATCTGTGATCTCTTAGCACTGAAGTATCTCATTATGGATCCTACCGTGCTGCTCCCATAACTGAAAACCTTCTTCTCAACAGCTTACAAGCCAAGTATAAAAACACAAAATTACAGAATCATTTAGGTTGGAAAAGACCCTTGGGATCATCGTGTCCGACCGTTAACCCTACTCTACTACAAGTTCACCTCTAGACCATGTCCCCCAACATCACATCCAAGCAATGTTTAAGCACATCCAGGGATGGTGACTCAACCACCTCCCTGGGCAGCCCATTCCAATATCTCACCACTCTTTCTGTGAAGAATTTTTTTCCTAGTGTCTAGTCTAAACCTAGCTTGTTTCAGATGAGGCCATTCCCTCTGTTTCTGTACTAATTACCTGAGAGAAGAGACTAGCACCAGCCTCTCTACAATGTCCTTTCAGGTAGTTGTAGAGAGTGATGAGGTCTCCCCTCAGCCTCCTCTTCCTCAAACTAAACAGACCCAGCTCCTTGAAACAATCCTCATATGATCTCTTCTCCAGTCCCTTGCCCAGCTTTGTTGCCTTCTCTGCACCCGCTCCAACACCTCAACATCTCTCTTGTCCTGAGGTGCCCAAAACTGGGCACAGCACTCGAGGTGAGGCCTCACCAGTGCTGAGTACAGAGGGACAATCACTTCCCTACTTCTGCTGGTCACACTATTTCTAATCCAGGCCAGGATGCCATTGGCCTTCTTTGCCACCTGGGCACACTGCTGGCTCATGTTCATTTGCCTCTCATAACCCCCAGGTCCCTCTCCACCAGACAGCTCTCCAACCACACTGCCCCAAGCCTGTAGCTTTGCATGGGGTTGCTGCAGCACAAGGGCAGGACCTGGCACTTGGCCTTGTTGAAACTCACACCATTAGCAGTGGCCCAGCAATGCAGTCTAAATCTCTCTGGAGAGCCTCTATCCTCATGCAGATCAACACACCTGCCTAACTTGGTGTCATCTGAAAATTTACTGATGGCAGGCTCTATGTCTTCATCAAGGTCATCAATAAAGATGTTAAATAGACACAGTCCCAGCACTGAGCCCTGAAGAACACCACTTGTGACCTGCCGCCAGCTGGATTTAGTACCATTGGCCCCTACTCTCTGGGCCCATCCTTCCAGCCAGTGCTTGATCCAGCAGATTGTGTAGAACCAGGTGACAGGCTAAGTGAAGGGAGTTGGCAGTGGAAAAATACCAGTAACTGGGCATGGTGAGGGCCAAAGAAGACAACAGCCTTGCTCTCAAGTGAGGCAGGTGAAACTGGACCGCAGGTCAACTGAAGGGGTGACAGCAAAGACATATAGAAAAGAGAAATGAGATGGGTCAACAGTATGGCAATATGAAATCATTAATAGCATAGGAATCTACAGTAAGAAAGGACCTGAGACTGCTGACAGGAGAAACACATGTACATCCTAACATGAAACAAACTGCACTGAACCTTCAGCTGAAATTCACTGTTACTAGACCATTATGAGCTGTGTCCATATGGTAGTATCCAGTCATTGCTGTCCTACCACAGACTGTGGTAAACTCAGAATTAATTTTAGGGGTAGCCAGTACGAAAGGCAGCAGCATTATAGTATATTTTTGTTGGTTTTCCCCTTGCTCTCTATTTCAAGATGAATTAACCATAGTTTGAGCTGACACTTTTCTCCTAGAGGAGGCTTTAAGAAGTTCAAAAAAAGTATAAAAATCAGTAAAAGCAAGAGGTCACAGTGGCACAGGTTAGAGATCTCTGGAGAGCTCTGGGGCAGGTAAAAGGTGTGGATAGTGGTTATTAGTTTGGCAAAGTAAATACCTTAAAGCTGTAATGAGGTTATGTCAGATGAAAAAGTCATTCAAAGAAATCTCTTCTACCACCTTAACTGTTGTAGTGAAAATTAAAATAATAAATCATTCTTTGACAGGAAGCAATTTTAAAAAGCAGCTTTAGATTTGGACTCCGACAACCATCATGAGCTTTCTTCACACCTTTCATAACACAATTCAGTAGAATGACACTTCATATAAAAAACAAAAAAAATTACTAGAGAAAAATTAAGGGGTTTGATGTGTAGTAGTTTCAATCCAAGAGAGATCGGTGTGGTTGCTAAGATTTTGAAATAGATTAGCTTGTCTATTTCTGCCGAATTAACTACAAAATCAGCACTTTCCATCATCAGCATACCTCTGTGGACTGGCTGGAAAACAAAACCTATGGATAGCTTGAAATGTACCCAATTAAATACAGATAGCCTGATTAGTAACCTGGAAACCAAAGCACTCCCCAGTCTGCATCTATTATAAGTAAGCACATTACAGATGCTCTTATTTACATACCAGTACAATACCAATAAACTTGGCTCGCAGCTTCCGTACTACATTATGGGACACCAAACAAAGGGAAACACCCAACCTTGGCATGGTTGTATGTTCCCTGGCACATTAGTCATACTTTTGGGGTTTTTTCCCTAACCTGCTTCCAGACAGTGAGCCAAGTTATGGAAGACTTTCCAGAACAACATCTACAGGCTCTCACAGAAAGGTGACTTAAGTTTCAGGAAAAGCTTGCACTGATAGAAACAAACTTCTTTCTCCAACTGTAGAGAACAGTTTTGTTAATCTAGGCAAGCTCCTGCACTTCTGTGAATCCTTGGTTTACAGAGGTTGTTCTGCAATATTTGCAGACAGGCACGCCCCTAGTCTGCAGCAAATACACAACATTCGGCTCCACTTCCCCCAAGAACAGGTTTAAATTAAGTGACCATAGTACACACCAGTGGTAAATTGCTGCAGTTCCTCTTACCAGTGCTAAGCTGATGATGCACCTCACCCTCTTTGTAGAGTCCAGATACTATGGCGGGGAAGAACAGATTTTGAGAATCAAGCACCCCAAACCAGCTGCAGGAGCCAGACCCTGCTGAAAGACATGCAACCAGCAGAGAAGGAGGAAAAACCTTTACACCTTACTGAAGAAAATTTTTTTGCAGCCAGTCCTCCTACAGTAAAGATGCATTTAAATCTGTATTGAATGGAAACAGACTCTATTGTGATAAGACCCTGCCTTTCTCTACTTAAAGGGACAATAGAGATAAGAAATCAAACCTGTCAAGACCCTTGAGGACTCTAAAAGTGGAGGTTGGTTATAAAAATGAGATATTCCACCAAGAGTAAGAGAGGCATGCACAAAGGTCAATGTCCTTACAGACACTTTATCCAGGGAATAACACCTGGCTGAATTGGGGCCAGGGGGAAATGTCTTTTCTGATGCTTTGGGTTTGTTTGTTTTTAAATCTCTTCACTTTCCGAGCATTAGAAATAAATTCATGTATTTTCAATCCATCAAAGCCTTAAACCTTGCACAGACCTGTTAAGTAGGTAACAACAAGGTCTTTTCCATCCAAGCACGTGTCCAACCTGTAAACAAGACCCTTGCAGACCCCTCATCTGCCAGGTAGCAGTGGCAAGGCGACTCACAGCCAGAGACTGGGGATGGTGCTCAGCTGCCGGGGCCAGAGGAAGCTGCTGCTCGCCTTGAGCAACACCAGTGCCTTCCAGAGAAGGTTGGAGCTGGTTGGCATACCCTAAGATTGGGGTAGTGCTTGGGACCCCAAGGCAAGTGCCATGTCACATAGGATCAACATCTCAAGCCATCTGAAAAGCGCTTTCTGAAACAAACTTTACCTAAGAACGGGAGAACCACAAAAACAATCAAAAAGGTTTTTTGCTTAAGTGACCTTTCTTATTGTTTTCAGAAAAAATCCCAGCAAGGACAGGAGCTGAGCAGAGAAGTTTTAAGGGGGAGCAGGGAGGCAAGAGAGATACAACTGAGTGGCTGCAGGAAAAGATGGCAAGGGAGCAAAGCTTGCTGTGACCCCAAAAGCCACCAAGATGACCGAACCAAGGTCTGAAAGGAGGGACTGACCTGCAAGGAAATCATGGGTAGGTGGATATTTGGGTATAAGTCATTTGTACTATTCTGTCTTACCTAATCTATTTTTTTAAAAAGCTATTTATTCTAATGAGTACTCTAATGAAACATGTCTCCAACTAAGAGCCTTTTAAGAATTTTCTGAATGGCTAAGACTAAGGTCTAAATACTTCTGCCTCAAAGGTTTGGCTAACTAAGAGGTCAGTCACAAATCCTAAAGCACAATCTAATACAAAATTTTGGAGGAGAAAAATCACTGGGTTCCTGTGAGCTTACATTCCTTACCCTCAGCTACAGCAGTTTCAGGATATTTTCCTTAATAAGCATTCTTAATAAGCTCCATTTAAAGTCTCTAACTCTTTGGTTTTATTCTACCACAAGTAAGGAAACATGTAAAAATTACAAAACTGTCATCAACAAGAGCTCTTCTACCTTGAACATTTTAAAATTTTATGGGTTGTAGTTTTCTGCATATTAGAAGTAGAATTGAAGATCAGCTACTGTTAAAGTCTGTGGTGTTGCCTAATAACCCTTGGCCCATTCAATACAGTCACTAAAAGACATAAAGTTTGAATTACACCACAAGAAAAACTTCTACACTCAACACATGGAGAGTCACAGTTGGTAAAATAACACAGAAGTGAATAAAGAGGAACCAGAAGAGAAAACCTGCAAATCACTTTGTTAGGAATAATGGGGACAAAAGTAGCGATGATATTTCACACTCTCTTTACATACAGTGCCTTAGAGCACTATCAGAACAAAAAAATTAAAAAGAAAAAAAATGCAGTTTTGTAGTGTTTAAAAAAAATGGTTGCAGTAATATGGTGAAATAACCAAAAGTAGAAAATGCCTACAAAATATGCACTCTGGCACAAACACGCATCCATGTATTCAGCACATGCTGTTGCATGCTTAGCCATTTGGACACGCAACTAAGCTCACACACACTTGCAGCCTTGGATATGTGGCAATTGTACATCAGCGGATTCAGGGATGGACCATTATTACATTTCCTTCATTTCTTTGGCAATTATAAGCCACATTCATGCATAAGCTCTGGTTGCTTTGCTTTGCTCTAGTCACACAAAGCAACTGAAAACCTTGCTCAGCTGCTGTTTACTTCATCTAGAAATCTTTCTGGTTATCACAAGTAATCTTTGTGAACTGATAGACAAATCCATGGCTATAAGTGAAATACACTGGTGTACTACCTGACAACTCTAAGTTATTACAGTTACATTACAACTGAGCAGAACAACCTTGAGGAATCTTGTTTTTTCAGTGAGAGTCAAATAGCAACTGCTGAGTTGGTGAGATACTGGAATGGGCTGCCCAGGGAGGTGGTTGAGTCCCCATCCCTGGATGTGCTTAAACATCGCTTGGATGTGGTGTTGGGGGATGTGGTCTAGGGGTGAACTTGTAGAGTAGGGTTAATGGTTGGACATGATGATCCCAAGGGTCTCTTCCTACCTAAAAGATTCTGTGAGTTGGACCTGTGAACTTCAGCTGATATATTTTATTTGAAATTCACTGTTTGCAATAGTTTTGTACAGTTGAAACCAGAAGGGGGGGGAAGAAGGTTCACTATTTAGGAGGGGAATATCCCATACCATTTTCCCCTTGTTCTCTTCTGCAAGCCAATGCCTTCTGCACATACCCCTAAGGTGCAGAGGATTCAAATCTTCAAATTCTTGCTGAGCCCTGCATACATGTAGCATGCCCAGACCCTAAAGCATTAGAACAAGTCCTCAGTGGCACAATGCCAAGAAAAGAACATGTCTGAGAACTTCCCTTAAGCCCCTGAAGTTCACATTGATACAAGGTTGACAAGGCTGAGACATAGTCCAGCATGATATGATCAACTTTGGAGCAGACCCCAACAGTGCTCAAAATTTTTGTGCCGCAACATTAATACCTTTTGCACTAATATTATTTCAAATTCATTTTTGATAGATTTGTCTCTAGAGAACCTTTTAACAGATAGCTTTGATTCAATAATTCTTTCTCGTCCCTGTAAATATCAGCTATGTTCACTAAGTGCACTACCTCAAATAAAACATACCAGGAAGAGAGAGTAGCCAAAGCTTTGAATGAGCACTGCCTTTTCTAGACACTCACATTTCATTTTTAAGGTGCGAAGCATTTCCAGTAACACCACTTCAGTGCTTTCTTACAAAATTAAACTACTACTTCAACTCATTTCAGTACTGAGCTGTAGATGCCCAGTCTTGTTCAGTATTTAGGCCTTAACAAATGTTTACACAGTCAAGAGTCCCTCCCACTAAGAAATTACACTACTTAAAATGTCATCACCCTCTACCACTTTGTACTCAAAATTACAAGTAAAGAGAAGACCTGGCACTGAAATATGATGTTTATCCATGGGGGCATACAGGTAAGGACTGGAAAAATAACTCTGGAGAGACAAAGTCCTTATACTTTAATTGAGAACTTCAATGCCAGACCAGAAGAGGATGTTCAAAGACAGTGGCAACAACCTCATTGCTTACACATTCAGAACAAGATACACACAAGCAGCTGTGAAAAAGAACAAGGTGAGGGGAGTAACAGAGTGAGATCGCAAACTAAAGCAACAGTCCTTGAAAAGCCCTGCTTCAGAAAGCTTAAACTGCAAAGCACTCAACTCTTCCCCCCCCCCCAAGCCATTCACACATCTTGAAGCATAGCACACATTATGAGAACAAAGAAGTGTGTCAAGACTTACGAGAGTTATAGAGGCTAAGGCCTACATGATAAACAGAGAATACTTAGAAAAGGCTTGATCTGCAATAGAAGTAATTACAGAAATATTTGGGATGCAAGATGTAATACTCCCAAACCCATCAGACACCTGTCTGGAAGTGATAACCCAAAGAGTAACGTGCTATAGAGAAATGAGCTGAGTGCGTAGCCTTGCCATGATATTGCCACGGTGCCTAAGAACGCTCCAGACAGGTAAAGCACTCACTCCTCCTCTGCCCATTTCCTCCTCATCTAGAGAAACAGGTTACTATTAATAACAGCACCAAAGAATCATTCAAATCTTTTTATTTGCAACTTCACAATGCATTGCTTTAGCAGAGAGGCAATATGCAGTACTTCATTTAACACTATTAGTTCTTGAGCATTTGCATTGGCTTTTAATCATCTGACATACTTTAAATTATTTGATATTTTCATTTAGCATCTTTCTCTTTGTACCCCCCAAAAATCCTCAGAATAGATCATCTTACCAGCTGTGCTGCCCCTGTGAGCCAGAGTCAGCTCCCTACCAGTCAGGTCATGTGACTCCAATTCAGTATTTTGAAATAATGAGCTTGCCAATTAAGAAGGTTGTGCCTCTGAGCAGTGAATATTGGTATAAAAGAAATCCGCACCTGTACAGAAGAAAAATGAGATTTACTACAATGAAACCACTTCCTTTCTGCTGCTACTTTCGGAAATTAAAACCCAGTACAGGTAAATTAGAAAGGAAAGAGACACGACTCTTCTGGATATGCTTGAAATGTGTCTAACACCACACCCCATTTGGTTCAGGATCATCTAGATAGCCTCCTCACTAACTCCCATTCCAGGCAGAATAAATATTTACACATAACATACACTGGCATATATAGCTTCTGGATCAGATATAATATTAATATAAACCCTTTTATTTTTATTTTATTACTCCATGCATCAAAATAGACTATTTTCTGGATAAAATAAAAGTCTCTGCCTTTGCTTTGGCACTCGGCAGTTGCATTCAGTAGGAACGTTACAAAGGACAGAACGCATTTAAATATCCAGGGACAGACATTATTTTCAGAGACATCAAGTAGCTGGATTCATTGCAGATCAAGCTGAGCCAGCGACAGAGCACAAGACAAGACTCCCATCTATCCTCAACAGACTGAGGAATACCTTCAGCAATAGAAAGGACTTGCAATAGCATTCTGAAACATGGAACATGTTCAGAACCAAATTCTATCATACACCTCTCTAATGGGCACTGTACCCTCCTATTATCACATACACTGAAGCATAAAGTCATCAAGCTAATTATTTTTCTTGCTTTACACCATCCTATACTTAATACTGCCTTTTACAAGAATTGTTCAGAGATTATAATCAGTACTCTGTGTACAATCACACCTTCCCAAATGTTCCTGCAGTCTGTTCGATCAACTTCAGCTTTGCTTCTGTTCTGCCCAACAGCCTCAACCAAATAATCAGTGCTGATTTCCTAACATCCTTGATGCAGTTCAAACATATTGGTCCCATCACCTTGCAGCCTTCACTCAGAAATAAGCCCAGTCTTGTAAATGCATTAATGTCTATGCACCAGCATACCATATGCCAGGCAGGCTCCCCTAAGCTAAAAATCAATTTATGATAACCAAAAAGTTAAAATTAATGTCAACATTTTGAGAGAGTTTCATCCTCTAAGTCTCGGCTGCAATATAAATGGTAGGTATGCTGCTACAGTTATGTTTGCAGTTCAGAACCTATGTATCACTGTTTGCTTGCTCCCTATATCAGATAGGTGGGTATTAAAATTCACAGCTCACATTCCAAAAGCTTCACTGTATGCAGGAAGATTTCATATCAAAGTATCTTTTCTCTATTAATGGCATAATGAGGACCTCATAATGAGGATCATCTGTCCTTTTAATCAGTACAAATCTTACAAATGTGAATTCTTACAAACGCAAACCTTTGGAGATTGAAATTCTCACACACGACAATACCATCTTAAAATACATACATATTACCTGTGGATACATTTGGAAATCTTATCATATATATATTTTGGTACGGTATTATGGTAGGGACGTCACACCAGATGAACAAAATCCTGTTGGCACCACAACATACTTTTACATATCTCTATTAAAATACAGAAGTTGCTGTATTTCCACAGGCAGCTATAATTTAGATTAGTGCCTCAATTAAAATACTTTCATTTGCAAAGATTTGGTAGAATTCATACTAATATTATTAACATTGTTATTATATCAGAGCAGTGAGTGCCACAAGGCATTCTCCTGTCAGCACTCTGCAATAATTGCTGTGGACCCAAACAATTGCCAATTTGTTGTCTTTTAAGTGGATAAAGTTCATTAACCCAATTCTGCAGAATGCTCCGTAAACCAAAGATGACGATACTAATTGGGATACCTGATCCTCAACACAGCAAGAGATTTGGGGGGTGCAGGAGGGGAGCTGAGAGATTAAAATGGAAATTTTACCCAAAACTCAAAGGAAAAAAAGAAACTGCTTTGGAAGCCCAGGGAGGATTTCAGAGGCTAAAATTTTATTCCAAATCCAGTATTCTGTTCCTAATGATCTGTCCACATTGTCATGCTGTGAGGGCACCACATGAAAAAAAAAAAAAAATTACTTTAAAGAGTTCAAAACTTTCCAAGGAGGATGAGACAAAGCTCCTGCAGGTTTCCACTGACATTGAGCAAGTCTGCTTTTGTCTCTGGCCAGTCTTGAGCTGAGCAGTTCCTCTTAAATGTCACAGCTGATGGCCACAGATGCCTTACCTCTCTGACCTACAAGCACCCTTTGCTTGCAGAACCAGTCTGAATCAAGCCCTACTTCAAATTTACTATCAAAGGGCTACTGAGATGGAAATTAGTCCAAAATTAGATGGCTCATTCCTCACCTCATTTGTTCCAATTTCATGTGGCAGCCTGGCTCTTTGAGGATTTATTTGTTCACGACCATGTATGTGTGACATATCTATGATAGTGGTTCAAAACTAGTGGTTCACTAGTGATAGTGGTTCCACTAGTGATAGTGGTTCCACTAGTGATAGTGGTTCAAAACAAATCCTACATGCTCATCTCAAAACTGATAACAAAACCCTGCCCAGGGGATTTTTGTATGCATTGGAGAATTGCTTTTCAACAAGCACCACAAATTTTAGTGGGTTACTGTCTCTGACATTTGACTTGCTCTCTTCATTTTGGTTTCTATGACAAAAGGAACAGATTTTTGAAATTCTCACTCCGTTCAAACAGTTCCCCCGAAGTCACCAAGATGCTTGCAATACATATCACAGCTGCAGAGCTGTATTATGTAGCTTTGAAAAAATGTGGAAAAGTGGTAGGAAATTTGAGAACTGAGCAGAAACAAGACTGTATGTTTTTCAGCAGGCAAATGAAGGAACATGAAAAAAGCAGAAGTAAATCTAATACCATATGACAACTTCTTCACAGTGATTTGTGACACAGAGTCGAGACAAAAAGCTGAATACTGGTTTTTGTTACATATTTTAGCTGATGCTAGTTTCCTCACTGACATGAAGCATGTACTTCTTTATATTCCTCTAAATCCTTTCTTAACACTCACCCTTTCCACAGCCCATACACAATCTCTGATTACAAGTCATCATCCCTGCTGATATCCATCGGCAGCTCCAGCTTCCTTTCCCCCACCTTGTGTAAAGGCCTAAAGCATTTCTATCAGCACTTTGTTTCTTCCACACACATCTTACCAAAACCAGTCAAGGCTTTTTGGACCTTGCCCAATCCAACCAGCATGTAGAAACCCCAGCCTAGGAATCTGGTAGGGTTTTAGAAAACAGCACATGAGGCTCCCATGTGCTTGTCAGTTGGTAGGTACACCTCTGTAGCCAGGCAATCCCCACATGGGAGAACACTCTTTTTCAAGGGTTGCTGGGTTTGTCTTTTTTTAAAATAACAATTCTATTTGAGTTGTTGTAACTTGCATAATCTCTCTGCTTCGAGTCTGTTGCTTACACATTAGTCACATGCACCAGTTCCCAAGAACCTACAGCATTTGATACATGATTTGCACAAGGAGGTAAATTCAGCTCCATTACACTTTCCTGATAGGTTGAGTGGTGATAAAAATTAAAAACTTGAGGGCTGTCCCCTTTTAAGCTTGCTGCTGTATTGATGGAAGCTTAGGAGCACAGATTTAGTTAGAGGTTAAAAAAAAATAATAATTTGACAAGTTCACAAGCATCTTGTGAAAACTAATGTGCATTTTACTCTTTGCAAACAATGAATGAACAGAATGAAGGGATGCCATCTCGGGCTGTGTGATGCTGCAGCAGTAGCCTCACCTCAGATAAGTAATTCTGTTCAAGTGTTGTCCACAGATGTAGGTTTTACTGTGCACAAGTTATCTTCAACAAAGTGCTGCGCTAACCTCATAGTTCATTGAAATCTGATGCAAATTCTCCCATTTCTGGACAGGTAGACCAAAACCAAAAATATATCCCACAAGGTGAACCTGTACAACCTCTGTCAAAGCAAACTGGAAAGATTTATGCCAGCTGTCATAGCAGATAACCAAGATGAAGGCAAATTAATTTTCCTTCTAGTTTTGCAATAATATGGTGGCTCAGGTCATCCTCTCCTCCCAGAAGCTTCACTGGTTACAAGCTTCATAATCTGTATTTGTGCATTCACAGGAAAATAATTAGATGGAAAAGGGAAGCTTTTCAGGCAATTAGGTCACCATTTCTATCCAAACATGACAAAAAACCCATGTAATTCAGTTTCATTCCCTGTGTCAAGATGAGGACAAAACCCTCAAGAACGAATTTCAATTGGCAATGTATAGGACAAATATTTTTGCTTTCATCCAATTAATGTGAAATGTCACTGATTTTGATGATGAAGCATCTGATGTTCTTCCCATTTCTTCATTATTAAAGGGTCACATAAGCTTCTTGTTAGCAGACATTACATCTTTTAACTTAAACCCCAGATTCTGAGGAACACAAACACCTTTTTTCTGTTAACTTCCATTTTACTCCTGCATACAGGAAGTGATTTAGAGCATCAGATGACTATAATTGTATGTGCTACTGTTTCATTTCTCTGCCTCTTCAAAGCTGATTTCAGCATTTTTTCATGGTACAGGGTATAGTATTTTATTGACCAACAAAGAAACATCCTGAAATACGTTTCCATCACCCTCATATTGATTTCGGTCAAGCCTGGCAATCATTTAAGATCAAACATTTTACAGTCTGCCAGAAAAACTTGAAACACACAAAGAGGAAAAATTGTTTTGTGCAGAAGTGGATGCACGAAGGGCTTGAAATGCCCCACAATAACAACCAGGGCCCTTTTACCCCAAACTCAATAAACAGGGTCTCATCTCCAAAGCATCCAATCTCCGCAACCTGTCAAAGCACACAGACAAATAAAATGCTGAAAAACATGCCTCAGAGTAAAAGATTTGAGGAGATCAATTCATTTAGTTTATGATCACAGCTTCTTGCCGTCTACCAAAAATTTGATACTCCTTTGATCCAGCATTCAAAAGCATACAAGATTCAGGGCAGCTCAACAAACCAAATACAGAAAATAAAGGCCAGCTTTTAAATAACAGGGCAAATGCCAACTGGAACAAGATGCCGGGATTTGAGATGCGTTCTCCACAATTGGGATGGTCTCCAAAAAAAAAGTGCTCTTTGTCAGTGGTTCCCAAACTTTCTCAATCTGTGGAGTCCTGAAAAATTTCAGGATAAGTTGCAAGCCTCCCTACAGATACTTTAATGCTGCTGACAGTTTACAATATACACTTTTTGTTACCTTTCTGTGGCAACTAGATGTAATATTAGGACCTACAAATGGTGCACAGACCACTGGTCTTACTCAATAGCATTTAATCCAGAAAAGTTTATGTTACTTAAAAGCCCACACTACCAGATCATAGATGATGTCTTATCATCTTAGAGCTTTGCAGCAATAGAACCTGCTGGAACAGCAGCCACATCTCCAAGGACAAATCAGCCTACAGAGATAATAAATACTTCAAAGGTCCTTTAGAGAGACCAGCAACTAGAGAGTTACAAAGACAACAATACAGTAGGAGAAAGCAAAGAGCAGAGTCCTGACTCCCAACAGAAGGTCCCCAAACCCGCAGACAAATGGAAACACCCACTAAGATTAGATATTTGCATATTTTCTCACTTATGCAAATGCTTTTCCATGCTTGATTTGTACCTTGAGTGATCTACCTCTCCCACTCCTGCTTTTACTGAATGGTAAAGAATACACATGGGAAAGATCATGCATTGAAATTTCTGTCATTCTTGTAAGTGAAGCCACAAAGAAAAACGTCTTGCATGTTAATAATTTCTGAAGCCTCGTAATTGTTTTCCAGTTAAAGCTGATGATGGTGTGATAGCTCTCTGAAGACATGTATTCAGAAAAATGACTTTTCTATTGTCTTATATATAAACTACAAGCTGATGAACAAACCCCATACTCTAGGAACAGTTTTCCACACTAAAAGTGAAAGTTTATAACATGGAAAAAAGTGAAATTTATATCATACAAAGCTCTAAGTTTCAGATAATCACGCACAAAGGTACACACTGAAGTGCAAAGCCTGCTTGCCTCCTCATCATCTCCTGCCCAAAACTGCTTAGTCCATACTGATGGAGACAGGGTTCAGCTCATCTCCACAGGCATCACATGCAAAAGGCTATTATTGACTACATGAAGATACGGGGAATTTATACAGAGGTATTTTTACAGTAATAATTGTGTTCATGTAGAAGTTATTTCTACCCTTAAGAAATTCATCAGAAATGTGTTAATTTCTGTAACAGACATAAGTCCTTGGTTCAAATCAAAGCAAGTACCTAAAAGCTTACTCAAGTACATGAAAGACTGCACAGAGTAGTAACAATTAATATAATAATACATAAACATAACTTTAGTTGGTGAATGATATAGCTTTAATTGTTTATGTCATCAAATGTCGTAAGAGCACATTTGTGAAGGCAAGATATGCCACTAACTGGAAAAGTTCATTGCAACGCTGTTGTTGAAATTAATACATTATTTTTCTTTCATGTTAACCAGCAGAATAAGGCCTGTTGAGTATAAAGCACACTACACTAAGGTAAAGGGTACAAAACGTGTACATGGGTTGGATTGTTTTTACCTCTAAAGTTTCAAGCACAAGAGTTGTGTTCATTTAGAGGAGCTCCTCAGTGAGCCTGATCTCTTCGGTGAGCCTTGCTCTGCTAAGCCTTAAGGATTCTCAGTGTGATGATAAACTATGAGGGATCACTTGTTAGACGCGTGTCTAACCTCAGCAGTAAAGACGCAAGTGCACCCTCTGATCCTTCCACCACTAAAGCATAAAATATCTCCTATGATAGCCTCACTGTGCAATTTAAAAGCACAGGACTAACTCAGGAACAGATCTTATTTTTATCTTGAAGTCTGTGCCCGATTCCCTTCCACAAGCATTTGAACTGAGGTCTGCCAAAGAGGCTGTAGCAGTGATTGGAAGGTCCTTCTGGGATGGGACACAGTGCCAGGGATCTGAAAGGGGCCAGTGTATAACAGATCACATGCAGAAGAAGGGACCACACTGGTAGCACTGTTCCATGTTACTTGGGTACAGCTCCCAAAGGAGATTTTTCTCATGGCTAACAGCTGGGTCTGACTGTAGCACAAGCAGACTGCTCAGGTCCTGCCTACGCTGAGGGCAACAGCCTCCTGTCTTTGCCTTAACTTCTCAGTCATTGTTTCTCAAATCACCCAAGGCTAAACGATTGCCAATACGCACGCATCAGCAAATAGTTATTAATGACTCTAGTGTGCAGGGGTGTTGGTTCCATGGTGCCAGATGGTGCTTTGAAAAAGGTGCTGACTCACAGAAGAACGAGAAAGAAGAAAATGAGATACTAAGCTACTAATAATTTAGCTTGACTCTAAATCCCAGAGTGCTATTGTCTTCCAGTAAATACCCCATAACAACCATGAAGTAATGAACCAGCCAGCATATAGCTGAGCAACAGAAAAATGCATCGTGACTACCTAATGTTTTGCATTTCCAGATCGGAGGGGTATTTCCCATAATAGATGCAGGGAGAAAGGAAGCAACTCTACCAAGATGGGGAAGGAACATTCACCTTCCTTTAGGGACAGCTCACAAATGCAGGCAGATCTGGGCTGGGGTAGGACGTGGCATTTTTGTGGTATTGTGTGGCATTTGTGGTAATGCAGGTCTTTTACCTCCACTGCAGCCACAGAGGCACACACACATTAATTCTATTTGATTT
Organism: Todiramphus chloris collaris; assembly: GCA_025345505.1. Lineage (NCBI taxonomy): Eukaryota > Metazoa > Chordata > Aves > Coraciiformes > Alcedinidae > Todiramphus > Todiramphus chloris. The sequence goes on along the minus strand of JANVCC010000057.1, from coordinate 7,808,274 downwards.
TAGCAGCCTCTGAACAAATTATCAGGTGTTGGTGTATCCATATTTTTATGGTTTTGGTTTAGGTTATTTTAAACCAGATTTCAATGGCTATGGGCATTTTCATGGATTTAACTTTGCAGCTCAGCTTGGGATTTGCTACCATTTCACAGAACTAAAATACATCTGAGTCAGTTCTCCTCTGCAGTGTTCATTTCATTCAAACACAGCAAGTTTTATTCGGAAGTTTCTGGTTAGATGACCAAGCTCATAACCTAATCATATTTTTCTTTTGTTGGGATTTTTTATAGGTATCTACTTCAAATTTTAAGCATTTAACTAATACATCCTGCACGTGCAGGTGCATTGTCAGGGCTAGGATTTTTCCAATCTCTACTGGCTGCATAGACAACAATGATCTGTTTTGTTCTGAAATTACAGGGAGACAGGAACTACCACTAGCTGGGAAATTAAGCTCAGTTTGAGCAGCATGAGTAGCTTTTTTCCTTCCAGCACCTTTCAAAACCCCAGGAACAGCATTGTTTTCCATCTAAAACCATGTCCAATTTACATGAGTGATTTATTGCAATTAGTGCAAATAGCTTAGAGCGGATTTAAAAGACTATTAAGTGTCTATGCTAAGTCAAATGTACTAAGTATTTGAAGACAATCTACTTATTTTGACATGCAAATAAAAGTTTGTGAACATACAGACTTGTGAAATATAAAATCATCTTCCAGATACAACTTAATGATATACCAGGGCAGCCTTTGCAGTTTGAGAAAAATTAAAACTACTCAAAACTAAATAGACTTCTATTTAAATCTCAATTTCACTTTCTCATAGACTATATTATCAAAGAAATTGCTCACATTAGCAGTAAAGGAACCACTTGGAGCATAGAAGTACTCATAGGACAATTAGTAAATGTAATGCTAGATGCAGTCTTGTAGAAAGCAAAGAGGGAATTTTGCTTAAGGATGCCCGGGTTAGACATGAGATTTGATACAGCTTCCTCCTCTGCTGGTGTAAATCCAGAGAGGCCCTAAAGTCAGCTCACTGCCTACTTCTGTACTGCAGCTGCTCAAAAGGGAAGCAAAGGGCATCAAAAGGGGTAAAAATTGGCAAAAGCGGAGTTTTCAGATACCTCCACCACAACTTGATGCAGAGAAAGCAGTGGGAGAAGAGGCCTCAAAAAGAGGGTTACTAGAGAACTAATGTTCCATGAGGAGGCAGTTTTCTCAGCACAGAGATCAAAGAACTCATGAATGACTGAGATCACTTGCAGCTTCTGGAAGGACAGATTTCAGTTAGTCACATTAAGAATGCAGTTAAACGACTTGAAAAGTAATGATCTCCCCATTTGTGAAGTCCTCCAAAAACATCCTAAATCTAGAAAACTATTTGCAGTCTCTTCTGCAAGGGAAAGAGTGAGTCATTGGTAAAGAAATTTGAGATTTGTCTTCACCACTGGTGTTCTACTTCTTCAATCAATTAGTACCATCAATAAAGTCTTAACAGCAAGGAACAATCAGGAAGGTGGGCAAGTCACCTTTACCCTGAAGTCCTCCTGGCAAGGAAAAAAAATAATCCCGTCCTCTTTTAACAATGTGCATATACTGACATCAAGTGGTGGAATAAATCTCCTTTCATTATTCCCTGTAGGGTTTCCCTCAGTTTGAAACAGCAGTTTGCATTTTGTGCCATCTCTGCTCATCTCCTGAGGGCAGCGGCCATTTACCAAGTACTTTACCCAGTGGTCCTCTGCTTAAGGCTTCACAGTTTGCTCTAATCAGGAGAAAAAAATAACAATTAAAGGGTGCTTTTATATATTTGTCAGGAGAAGTATGCTCATTCGCATGGCAGCCGTCTTATAACTCATAACCACAACTGGAGTAAGGGAGAAATGTGCATTTTGCCTCACTTAGATAACAATGACTACCTCTGATCCTTAACTCCAAGATGCACGAGTTAGACATGACAGTGTCTAATCAGTCTGACTCAAACTAAGGATATCAGAGATTTAGGAGCAGATCCAAGCAAAACCTTCCAGGAAATAATAGCTTATCCACACATTTCAATTTACATCACGGGTCCTGAATGAGGGCCATTCACAAGGCTCTTGATTACTTGATAAAACTATAAAACAAATCTCCCAAGCACCTGCTAAATATGCAAAGGCAGAGCACTCTTTAATATGGAAATCAGAGCCAACAGTCAAGACTAAAACACTCCTTAAGTGTGAATGAAATTCCAACTCCCAATTTATTGAAAAACACAAACTGTGCCTATCTTCTGCATGCACCAACACATCTTCCAGCCTGTACATATCAATGAGTACAAAGAGACAGCTCTCTGTATATAGATGCAAAATATTTAGGCTAAGAGCTAGGATGCAAGTTTCTGGAAAAAAAAAGCCTGTGTTCCCAGCATCTTTAACACTTCAGACCTTTATTATCAAGATTTACATTTTTTTTTCCCTACGGAAAAAGAAATACACTAGAACATAAACAGTCAAACAACTAAACTGGAAAATATACTATTACAGGTAACATAAGAAAATTATTATTATAGATCCTCAAACTCCCCAAGATGAGGAAGAACTAGACAACTAAACTGGAAGGAGATGTATTATACTGGAAATATATAGTCCCCTCTCAAATGTGAGTTGCATTGTCTGGTATTCAGCCTGGCTTTTGAGGGTCTTTTAACTCCCTTTTTCTCTATGCTTACACTACAGCTACAGATAAAATATGCTAACGTGTCTCAGATGTACATCAAAAGTAAATTTGCACAGGGAAACAAATTAATCTCTGGCATTACCTCCTGTGCATAATGACAAAAGGGATGAATATAACCCAAGCACACATAATTGAAGCAAAGCCAGATGCAGCTCCTCTTTTTGAGTCCCTTATTCCCTGCTTTTCTTGCCACCTTCCAGCCTTGAAGCTCCTAATCAGGCTCCAACTGTTCAATTAGTGCATTTTCTCCAGAGCTCAAATTCTCTCTTATTTCATGGGTTTTCAGGCAGGGCCCTCTGGACTTTAAGAATTGCCTGGCCTTAATTTCAACTTTCACATCAAGTTCAGCTCACAAATCCCCCCCCACCTGTACCACCTCAGCCACACCAAGCTTCTTATTGCAAAGGAATTGATATCAGAGAGGCTGTTTCAGTGGAAAGGACTGCAAAAGCCACAACTGATGGTTGGAGCCATGCACATGCACTGCCTGCTCTTACAACGCATCATTTACCAATAGCTATGTGATTACAATGAACGCTTTCCTGCTCCCGAGATAAAATGCTTTAACACTGCTGCTACTACTATGGTCTTTGGTTATGCGTGCTGACTCTTTAATGATGAGTACTTCTCAATATGCAATTGGTAGTGCAAATAATGGTTTAGTAATACACGGAAAATCTTTTCAGCATAATAAAAATGTTCTCGTGTTCCCAGCGTAACAGATGTCCTGTTTAATTGCATGCGAAATGTGAAAATATTTAACGTTTTGCATAATAATCAAAGCAGAAAGTTTTATAATAACCAGAGTAATGTCATCTTCCAGAAACTGGAAGGGGGTGCAGACCCAAAAAAAATCAAAACAAAACCACAGTAGAATGCTTTATATCAGGGCATTAAATAATTTAACTTTTCTTGTGACCATGCCCGATAATTATTTGCTAATGTCAGCATTTGTGAAAGAATACAGCAATGTATTATGCTAAAATTGCACTTCCAGTTTGTTTCTCAACTTGCCCTCACCATAAAATAATAATTAAAGCTGTTATGATTTCTTATCAGGGTTATGCTGTTTGCATAAGCTTTCAAGACAATAAGATCACTTACCCTTCCTAACTACTTCTGCATCATATACAGGCACCCAGCACCGTAGACATAGGAAGCATCATACAAAAGAAATCAAAGGGCACTTTGATGCCAATTGTATCCTAAGATGCATCAAGAGAAGTGTGGCCAGCAGATCAAGAGAGGTGATTCTCCCCCTTTACTCTGCTCTTGTGAGACCCCACCTCAAATACTGCGTCCAGTTCCAGTGTCCCCTTTATAAGAGGGACATAGATCTGTGTCAAGGTTTAGGGTCAGGGCAGCCCCTTAGACCTAGAACAGATGCTCTCTGTTAACCCCCCTCCCTCCTCAAAAGGGAAGGGAAAGGGAATAAGGTAGAGAGACTTAGCAATTAGAAAAAGAAACTAGAACAGCTTTAATGAAAAGGAAAGTAATAATTATAAAAATGGAATATATATGAATATATACAAGTCTATACAAAACCAGTATCGAACCCAACCCCCCTTGTGGCAATTACATCACCATCACCACTGATGTTGTGCAGGCACCAGGGCAGTCCCAGACTGGGCCCCGCAGCAGATGGGAGCTGTGTTCAGGAGCTGGATTCTGGTACTGGGTTCAGGAACACGCAGACCGGATCAAAGGCAGAACGGACACAGGCCTCCAAGCCAAGCCAAGCAAAAGCTGGCAAAGCAGTCCAAGAGGGAAGAAGAGCCCAGAGACCCTTCGGATCCCACAGCTCTAGACCAAATATGATGCATATGGGCTGGAATCCCTCGTTGGTCAGTTTAGGGTCACCCGTCCTGCCCGCTCCTCCCTGCAGGTGCAGCCTTTCACTTTCTACACCCCCAGTGTGGTACACAAGACCCAGCAGTGGCCTTGGTCTGCACACCAATCCTTGGTAGTAACTCTAAACATGGGCTGTGATCACTGCCAGAAGCAGACACTGCCTGTGAGAACAGGCTGCTAACTTTGGAAAGTGCAGTTAATTAGAAGACCCGAGATGAAAAGTAAAATTACTGAACAGAATTAGTTCTGTTTTCACTCAAACCAGGACAATCTGTTGGAACGAGTCCAGAAGAGGGACACAAAGATGATCCAGGGGCTGCAGCACCTCTGCTGTGAGGACGGGCTGAGGGAGCTGGGATTGTTCAGCCTGGAGAAGAGAAGACTCTGGGAGGACCTTCTAACTGCCTTCCAGTACCTGAAGGGATCCTACAGGAAGGCTGGAGAGGGACTCTTCACAAAAGTGTCCAAGAATAGGGCAAGGGGAAATGGTTTTAAGTTGAGGGAAAATAGGTTTAGATTGGCTCTTTGGTAAAAGTTCTTCAGTACAAGGGTGGTGAGACTCTGGAATAGACTGCCCAGAGGGGCTGTGGATGCCCCCTCCCTGGAGGTGTTCAAGGCCAGAATGGATGAGGCTTTGAGTAACTTTGTCCAGTTGTGAAGCATCCCTGCCTCCAGGGAGACTGGATTAGATCATCTCTAAGGTCCTTCCCAGCCTAAGCCGCTCTATGATTCTAATCTCAAAATCAACCATCGTTCATTTCATAGATAACAAGTGATAGCTATACCATCCACAATTCCCTATTGTAACACTTTACTCCAAATAGAATATCAACCAGAACACACTTCACTAACAACTAGTAAAGAAATGGAGCCAGAGTGGATTGAAAAAAAGGTTTCTGTAAGAGGAATGACCTTCTGTCTTCGTAGCAAATATTTTTTTATTATGCAGATTCTCAACCACATACAGTCACTCTACAGCTTCAAGTGAACTTATTTCCCTTTCTAATTGTATTATAGTGAAGTATTTGAAAACTTGGAGCTTGCAAGCCTTACTACAACTCCTTACCTTCTTTTTTCACTTATTCAAGACACAGAACACAACTTTTGTTTTCACTAACAAAATGACATTTGACATGTCATTTGAAATTCTTCATAACCAACATCTCAAATACCATGACACTTGCTTTTACTCCCCTCTGACACTCAGCTACCATCACTGCTTCCCCATGTATTGAATCAAGTATACAGATACTCACCGAAAATTCCCTGTTAATGAGACATGGCTTTTAATCACTTCTCCACCACAATTCACATTGTTTTCTAAACTTCCTTCACTACTTCTCTTACCCCTGCCAAGACAGACATGCCAGAAGTATAATATCCTAACATTCTTCACTAGCTAAATAGGCTTCCTTCCTTTAGCCCAGATCATCTTTTTGTCAGATAATTATATGTGGGTATTAAACCTTTATGATATCAATAGTTTCTTAGTACTTCCTTATTCCTCTGTACCAGCAGAGCCTAAAACATTTTCTTTTAGTATTAAGATATATGCCCACACAGACTTAATTTCCACCAAAGATAATTAAGATTTGCATTTCTGGTTCAGATACTTCAGAAGACAGGCCATGGTTTACTTGTATTATGTTTGGATCACTGAGACTGAAGACAAAAAACAAGCTACAGGTTCTGTAAGACAGTGCAAAACTATCAGCTACAGGGAAGTGTCCACTTGTTATCACTGCCTCAGCCACATCTACAGCAGAACACTTAAGCAGCAGCAGTCTGCTATTTTGCAGCTCAGTGCATAAAGAGCAAATAGAAATCAAGAAAAGCCTTAGCCTGCCAGAACTGGTGTTTTTTTGAGCTTTCTAACGACACATTTTCCTTTTGTACCTTTGCAAACAGAGCTGGAGGCTACCTCAAAGGAGATTAGGCTACACCTTCTACATCTGCCTTTGTTGTCTTGCCTACAACACCTTTTTTTGAAAAAGGCTGCCCATTTTCAAGGTAGCTACAGTGTCACTACCACCTCTGCCAACCACCTCCTTTTAACCACCTTCCATTCCCAAGAGACAATTGGAATCATCTACGTTTAGTAAAACAGGGGGGAAAGGACCCAGTCTTAAGCCACTACATAGACATTTAAGGATGAAACTCCCAAGCCTACCATGAGTTAACTACATAAATCTCTGCACAAACATAAAAAGAGAAAAATTTCTTAGGTCTGATGGAGAAATCCTGACTCACTTAGCTGAAAAATGTAGCTTTGGACTGGAAGTGCGTGGGAGAATGTATATAATTTTTTAAAGAAGATATTCTGAAAGCTGCCTTCAGGATTGATCAGCTCTTCCTATGTACAGAGGAAAACTGCTGGAAGGAGCTGGAGGAAATACAAAGATTAACAAATCAGCCTTGATCAAAGGCTTCCACAGCATGGCACCAAAATTTTGAAGATGGCCCTTATCAGATTTTTCTCTTTGGGACTCTTTAAAAATGGATTGTTCAAGGAAAGCTTGGGAATCTTCTAATAGTTGGGAACAAATGAGTATTTAAGAAACTGCTTACACCAATCACAGTGTTAATGCTATTCTCAGTACCTCAAGAAAAAGAACCTGGTTACTACCCTTCTTTCAGAGTTTATAAGCCTCCTCTTTGTGGTTTTAAAGTTTTCATGAACATGTAACATTGCCAAGTGAAAGTTTTTAGCTTAACTTCAAGACTGGGGTGAGGAAAAACCCAAGATTTTTTTTTTTCCCTACATCAAGTTGGCCCTGCCTGTGTGAAAACATTCAAAGTTGGAGAATCAACCACTTCTCTGGTTGACCTGTCCCAGGGCTGCCTGTCAAAAAGGAATTTCTGATGTCCAACCCAACCCTTTCAGGGCTGTTTTTGTCCCTTGCTCCTCACTGTGCCTTCTAGCACCACTGAAAAGAATCTGGCTCCATTATGTTTGAACCTACCCCTAAAATATCCAGTCATAGGCTGCCATCACATCACTCCTTGGGAGACTTCAGAGGGACTTCAACTGCCTTTCTTAAAGACAGACATAACATCTACCTTCTTCTAGTCATCAGGGATCATTCCAATCACCTCAGTTTATACTTGACAGCAGTCTTGCAATCACATAGGCCAGGTCTTCTAGCTGCCTTAAGAATATGCCATGTTCCCCAGACTTGAAGCCATCCAGCTGCTTTATATAGTCCCTAACCTGCTGCTCCCCCACTGTTGGCAGCCTCTCTCCTTCCTGAAGCTTACTGATGGACATACCAGTCTGGGAATACTGGCTTTCCCCTGTGAAAACTGAGGTACAAAAAGGTTTCAACTACCACAGGGATCATCTATAATTCATCTCCCTCCTTCATGTACAGGCAAATAGTTTTGTTGAACTTTCCCTCTCTACAAGTCTACTTGTAAAATCCCTTCTTGATGCTTATTTTGGCCTTTATTTAAAGCTCCAGCTAGTCTCTGGTCTTCCTGATTTTCTTCTGTAGTGCCTGAGCAATGCTTTTCAGGTGTTTTTGGGTTTGGGGTTTTTTCTTGTTGTTGGGTTTTTTTCCTGTAGTCTATTGTTTCAGTTTCTGGTGTGCTCTCTTTTTGCATTTCAGTTCACAGCTGAGCTCCATGTTTAGCCAAACCTGGTAGAATTCCCAGTCTTCCTGCAAAACAGCAGCTCTCAATCAGTTTTCTTTAAAACTCAGTCATTTCTCCTGGGCACCAATTCCCTTGATTTTGCCTAGCAATCTCCTAAAACAAAAAAAATCAAGTCTGCTTTTTTGAAAGCTATGGTCCTACCTCTGCTGCTCACCTTCCCACTCTTCCTCCAAATCCTCAATCCAGTTATGACCTTATGGGCACTGCAGCTCAAGCTACTGACTAGAGACACGTTCTTCCACTATTTTTGAAGCTCCAGGATGGGCCTTTGAACTGGAACCCTACAGCCTTTCCCATGTACAACTGAAGTGAAAACATGCAGCTTCATTTAGTGCTCATCTATTTCTTTTGCTTCAAGAGAGCTGCAGCCCGGCCCAGTAGCCTGCATTGAATTTATCAAATAAAGTTTCCCCATTTCAGAATGTACAGTTCCCTTTTCTAAAGCATAACACATAAATCAGTTCTGTATATTCTATATTAAATAAAAATAAATATAATTCAAACAGTAGCTAGAATCTGGTTGAGGAAGATTTACAAGTTTAGGGTTTGTTCCACTTTTCCCTTTCTCCAAATGCAAATTAACTCTCTTCAGAGAACTAACCAGATCTAAGTGTATCAGGAATCAAGCAGACCTCAGCTGCTTTATCATATTTCTTATGGATACTACACATTAAAAAAAGCAGTTAAACAACTGCACACCAAAAACCAGATTGTTTTCTCATTATATAAAGAAAGATGCTGGAAATCTGTCACACAAAGTTTGTTGTATATCAGAATAGTCTCCAAAATTGTTAAAAATAAGAAACCAAATCTCTGCAGCTCATCCACAAAGTTATTTGTGAACAAATTTTCACTACTGTTTATCCTTCAGTAACGTAGGTTTAAACAGAAATGGCAACAACATTTGACTGCAGCATGAGTTTAATTATGAAGGATTTAAAGTATCATTGGAATAGGAGTTCATGGTTTTAAAATTTTAGCGGGAAAAACTTGACTTTTCTGTACTATAACCAAAAGAAACATGTCAGAGATCACAAAGTACCAGAGAGCTTTTTTAATTGGCAGGGATCTTGTATAAAGTCTTTAACCTGGTCTACAATAATTGGGCCCAAAGTCCTCTTAAGCTAATACCAGAAATGGTGTTTTTATGGTTTCTTACAAAATATGACACTTATTTTTCCTTATCTGAAGATTCAGTGGTCTCTGCAGGGGAGTAAAACAGAGAAGATTATCATTTAAAACCAATTAAAGATCAGTCACTCCATGTGATCAGCAATTGTACTCTGCCAAAGTGGCATTTGTCTTTCAACCTCATACAAATACCATGAATATAGAAAAGCTCCAAATTACACTTTGGTGTAACGACAGGTTTTCTACCGCTGGTACACAAATAAAGCAATGTGATGTAGGAATCATGGTTGTCAAATAACATTTTACTGTCTCTGAGCAAGCCCAAGTTGAGTAGATTTCCCAAAGCTAGGGGACCTTGACAATTAGCAGAAGGATCTCAAGTTCCTTTGCCTTCTCCCTCTACATTCGATGTCAAGCCTGAATTAGTTGAAAAAAAAATAATTACCTCTCTTCTCACCCAAAGTAATAGGATTTTCAAAGGAAATAAAAAAAAAATTAAAAAAACAACTAAACACACCAAAAAAACCCCAAACCAAAACAACAACAAAGGGAAAAAGAAAAAACAGGCCAAGAAACAACACACCAAAACAAACAAACAAAACCAAAACATAACACCACCATGCTACTCCAGGTTCCAGCTAATTAAACATTTAAGACTTCCTTGCTTAGCCTTAATGTTGTAAAAAAAGCACTTCACTCTCTGGCTAATTATATTCTTCTTCACAGATGCTACCTTCTCTTTCCTCCTTCCCAATTGTCATGTGAAGGGGTACAGTAAATTGGCAGAAAATAAACCCCTCACACATTCCAGCTTGCCCTTGGATATCAGAGGGGCTGGGGACAGCTAGGCTTAGATTCTGAGTGATGTCCAATTTGGCAGTATGAACTCTCCCTGCTCTGGATTCACTGCACTCCCCATCTAGTTGTGCTTCATGGTCTCACGCAGCCGGCAGGGAGCTGGCGGTGCCCACGGAGAGACTCCTGGGCCTGGCAGCGTGAACAGTGCAGCTTATGGAGAGCAACAGAAGTACAGGTTCTTGGGGATTGCCAGTGGTAGATTCACTGTCTGCAAAGCACGTGCAGATATACCAAACACGCTCCATTCAAGAGCAGCTCAGGAAAATTTCTAAGTTTCCCGGGGAAATACTGGGAAAGTCTGGATCTTACCCAAAGGCGTCACTATGGGGGGGGAAGCGAGGCTCAGCCTGTCGACTGATCCCAGGAGTCAGAGAAGGCCAGCGATAGTATCCACCCTGACTTGTCCACGATGATGTCTTCCCTGACACCCCCCTCCCTTACTTAAACAATTTTTATAATAATTCTTACCTTCAAAGTGGAGTTGAGTGACTCCAATCATAAATAGCTTTATTATGATGGGTGTAAATGCCTCTTGCTTTGCTTTTAAAGATACAGCTGAAGAAAATTCAAAGCACAAGCTCAGTGAGGGGTGGTTGCACCTTGAAGGCAGGTAGCCTTTAGGTGAGAGGTGTGCTTTGGTATTATAATGACATTATAACGAGCAAAGTTCACACAAAGGACAGTGCTTTGTCAAAAACTGTCAGACTGTAGGCACAGGGTCACAAACAGGCACCTTATCAGTCCTGTAGTAACGTCAAGGTCCCTTCTCTGCCATAATCTCACAGGGCCTGGCCGTGGAATCTTCACTCCACTCCATCCCCCGTGCTGCTTGCAGGCAGTGTTGCTTGGGGAGCTGTTGTGAAATGGATTCCTGGCTTACCAGTTGCACTCTACCCCGAGAGTTTCTCTGATGTTATACCTTTCCTTAATGTGTGAACAATGCTGCACCTTTAAAATTATTTTAATTTCTAACTCACCTCAGTCATTATTCCATACCAATACACTCCAGAACAATACGAGTCTCATAAAGCCTATAAGACTAAGCGGAAACATAGCCTCAGGTAGCTGATTCACTGGCTACACACCACCTTGGGTAGTCAGACTCCAAGACGATGTCTCAAAGAGGGACAATGGCCAGGGCTAAGCCCTGGTTTGGGATTCAGGTCTCTCATCTTCAACAGATTCCTTGTCCTACCATTAAAGTGTCACCTCATACCTCTATATCTCAGGGTTTGCTATTGGACAGATGGGCACAGCACAACTTCTCTTCCTGATAGATGTTAGGAGGATAAATACATCCCTAACCTTGACATATATTGATGTTTGGCATTCAAGTATGAATGAAAAACCTGATCTATAATGTTAAACCTGATCTATCATGTCAGACACAACTTCAAAAATAAGAGACACTGGCAGAATTCCTGTATGTACAGAAGTATGCACTTAGGTCATACATATAATAAAAATAGCAGTAAAAACAAGATTTCTCACACTAAAAGCTCACATATCAGTTGCCCCTGGGAAGGTAAGAAAAAAAATTACTCCAACTAAAGTTAACTACAACAAAGAACTTTGATCCATATTGCAAAAAACCATAGGGGTAACAAGCACCACAGAAATCATCCCAACTTTTCAAAGTACTGGAGCACTCTTCCTGCAAAATCTGATAAAGGCAGAGCCTCAATTTTAGAAGGTACAGATAACAAGATAATCTGTATCAGTAGATTTAAGCCTTTGAAACAAGAGTGTGAATCACTGCAGAATCTCTGCAGAAGTAGCAAAAGCAAACCAAGTTTCAGCTGGAGAAGTAATGATTTATGACACTTGAGGCAGCTCTGTTAGCAATTGCTTTCCAATACAAAATAAAGTGAAGTGGATTTGAAACGTTTTTTCTACTGAACTCAGTATGTGTTTTAGTATTTCAGATAAGAAGTGTTTCAATAAAGCTAACAGAATTATAAAAAAGCGTAGGGACGTTATTACCATGAGTGTTCCTATGTGCATGACAATATGCTATGTCTACACATGATCAGCAAGGCTCATGAGTGCAACAACCACTACTCCTGTGCATCACTAATTTCCTATACTCTAAGAGACACCAGAAATTGTATCTCATGATCACAGACGTCCCTTAGGCAAAAATTAAATAGTGCCTCTGTGCAATTATTTTTTGTCTGCACAAGTCTTTTGCCATAAGCACAGAACATCACAAATAGATTGCAAGCAAGCAAAGAAACTGAGAACTTGAAACAAAACAGGAATAATTTCTGGAGTTTGAATGATAGTTTCTACATTAATACACTTTCAACCCAGAATCCTGTTAAAAAAAAATTATGTAAGACATGCATTGGATGAATCACTAGTCAGTGACACTGCAGAAGCAGTAAATGGTGGTGAAAAACAAAACAGAGCAGCCAAACACTTCTTTACACCTCTCTTATACTCTGATCTCCTCCAAAAGCCATGGGGATACCCTCTACTTCCTGGCTGAACTGTTCTATACACGTCTCACTTTCTCTGGATAGGAAATTTCACATTGACTTTCACATAGGAACTCCTCTGGGAGTAGGTAAAGTACAAAGTACAAACGGGAGTGAGTTTGCTGAGACACCCTGGGTGAGATGCCACCACCTGGGTTTTGCTGCCATCAGCACTAAAAAAAATAATTAATTAAAAAAAAAATCCATTCTTGCTTCCTGCAGCCTGAAATGTAGCTCACACTTTTCGCCTGAAATGTAGCTCACACTTTTCATCTGAAATTTACAGACCGAACTGAAGACAGATTTGGGTTTGGTAATTCAGTATTTTAGGATACCGGAGAGGGGGAGATGACCACTACAGATGACAAGACAACAAACAAACCAAACCACAATACACAACTAACTAAAAAACTTCCCTTTTACTACTTCCTTCAGTACTTCACTTGCCCTCTTGAAAATGCTTTTACTTTTTTTTCTTGTTATAATATAACACATTACTGATTTTCTTTCCTTTCTTTTCTTCCTTTGGGTTAAAGCAATTAATAATAAAAGTCACATGAAAGGCAGAACTACAGAGGAAAACCCTATGGCCTAAAGACTGCACTTAGAAAATGTGCTCTTGAACTGCACAGTGTCTGGTGGCCCAGGAAGAAAACAGGAGCCAAAAATAAGCAAATCTCTCAGTATCTGCTAAGAGGAAGGAATTCTGATGCTTTTCCAGGTGCTGCACATCAGTGGGGCTATCCACACAGGAGACATCCACTGCAGTGATACCCTTGTGAACCTTTCATGGTCTTCCGGAGGCACATTTTCACAGAATTTCCTAAGGCCATACTTTCCCAGGTCTGCCTTCAAATACACAACCTGCAGAAGTCAAAACACACCATGAGCAGCACCACTGCAGCCCTCTGCAGTCAGTAGTTGCCTGCTACCCACAGCAGCTTTCACTGACAGAGGCCAGGGAAGAACAGCTTATCTGAGCTCCCAGATTATTTTTCTTCTGGTTGTTCCTAATTTTGGAGCAGCCACCCATAGGTGTCCGTACAAACCTGAGACTCTGCTTCTGGCTTTGCATTATTACTGACAGCGTGGGTAATAATTCACATGACTCTGCATTTCACAAATATTAAATAATTAGCGGTATTAATAAATCTGACCTTCTGCTTTCCATTTCTGTTAATGAATAGGTACATGAGTTCTGCATTAGGTAAGTAGTTAAGCATAAAGTACATATGCTGTATGCCCTGGTTTAAATTATAGCTGTAGGGTTAATTGAATACCCTCATCTAATCTCCCTTCATAGGCACTGCATGGGGCTACAAGCAGTACTGCATCAGCATTTTTAACTTGAGTTTATTTTTTTAAAAACAACTATTATAAAAAACTGACTGCAAAGAGAAAAAGCAGCATTATGGGGAAATATTTAAAAACAATGGCCCTGTTGAGACCACCAGAAAGGGTTCTATTTTAACTACCTCAAGAACAGTATTTTTCACATTTCAGCACATTTTTGCCAAGCTACTCCTTTATGTTTCCTGAATTTATAGGCTACGCTTGTCAGGAACAGGACAACAAAATCACTAAGACCATGATGAAGTTACCTGAATTAGACAGTTCAGCCTATTTGACAACTTGTTTTTAGAAGACATACATTTTTATCATGTACCACACCAATGTAGAAATACCTGCTCTTACTTCCTTCCTATTCATTACTAAAATCCTACCAGATATTGCAGTGTGTTTTTTCCCCTGAATATATAAACTCCTAGTATATTACCAATATTCTCAAAAACCCTTGGGTATTACAAGTTTTATATTTATTTGTATTTCTACCGATATCTGATTGCTTGACTATGTAGTTATTAGCAGAACTGGCCCTAGAAAATATTACCCATTTTTGCTAGAGTGACATAATTTTTAATTTTAAGGGCCTTGATTGAAATTCAACCAAACCCAATCCAAACCAGCTAAGCCAACATTTAAGGGCTGTCTATTATGACACATAAACAAGCTACACTTTGCACATTTAAGTTTGTACGTTGTTCTCTCCCTAGATTTTTGTTGTGCGGACCATTATCTCAGGAACTGCTGGAAAGAGCCACAGCCCTCCCTCATGCACACAGGGAACAGCTACATCTTGCACTGAATAAAACCCAACAGACAACAAGGGACCTATTGACATATCAGGGTCTTCCTCATCAAGGTTCAAGACGAGAACAATCCTTTCACATTATAATGCTGAAAAAACATGGCACTGAACCAGCAACACCCACCAAAAATACCGACCCTTAGCATTAACTGCCAGCACAAGCTATGGAAACATGATGCAGACAACCACAACTGCACATAAGGGCATGAATGGCTATTGGAGAATTACACCATCTTGGGAAGTTTCTGAGCAAACATTCTCATTTTTCAAGCTTTTTGGTTTCAAAACCAGCTAAATCCTTAGCAAACTACTGAACTCTTTTCAATAGTAACTGATTGAATTTTAAGTCAGTGGTGGAGAGGAACTTATT
Organism: Todiramphus chloris collaris; assembly: GCA_025345505.1. NCBI lineage: Eukaryota > Metazoa > Chordata > Aves > Coraciiformes > Alcedinidae > Todiramphus > Todiramphus chloris. The sequence continues at coordinate 7,793,063 of JANVCC010000057.1, read as the reverse complement.
TATGGGAAGCGGTTCAAGAAATTCTAGTGTTAAACCACAAAGCTGACATTTGTGATGAGGGCAACGTGCTAAAATCCTTCTCAATCCACTCATCAAAAAAACCATGACAGTGACAACATCCGAGTCGCCTTCCAGTGTCTCGGGAACAAAAGGTGTTTAATACAGTCAGTCATAAGACTCCTTCTCAGGCAGGGGCATGCAGTGAGATCCCAACGGGAGGATGATGGTGCTTTAGGGAAAGGTTTCTCAGAGGTACAGCAATGGATTCTGCTACTGCGAGTAGTGTTGACACTGCTCTGCAGTGTTAGAAATTCACCACGCTGCTCTGGACTGTTAGAGTTAGAAATTTATCATTAACAAGTGGGATTGGAATAGCAAAATTTACCAGCCTACTTTTCTAACACCTACAGATGATAGTCAGGGGCATTATTAAAGACTCATTGATCATCACTCATTTTTAATCTGCTGTTTCAGATACATCCCCTTTAGTGAGCATAACCATACGTCCAGAGGAACTCACCCAGCAACTACAGCAAGTAAGCACAGGCTGCAGAAGGCACCTGGCCCTCAAGTTATACTGAAAAGTTGAAATTTCTAAGTATTCACTGATAAAATTAATGCACTGGATGGGCCACTCCTGACCCAAGAGTAGAAACTCTAATATGGATTAGACAAGTGGAAATAGCTTCTCACACCAAGAAGGTATTCTGTATGCTATCTAGTAATTAAACTATCTAAAATACATCAGGAAAATAATTAAAAACATCCTCTTAAAATTCAAAGAGATTAAGCCAACAGCAAGGTCAAATTTAGCAGGGAGAAATGAAAAGAAACAGAGTCAGCCAGTATGGCTCCAGGATAATTTTATAAACATGCTCTGTTTATTGAGACTTCATAGTAACAGAATGATCAACAGAGCCACTTCTGTCCCCTGGGCGCTTGATAAGATCCCAGATCAGCAGGTAGGATGCAAATATGAGCGGACAGAAAGTGGCCGAAGGGTAACTTGTATGTATTACATACATTAAATTTTGATTATTGAAAGTTCAAAGTTCTTCATATAATAACCCAAAAAAAACCCAGAAATGAAATATTGGAGTAATCAATTCACAGCAATTGCATGATGTGAGAAACCTACTTCACAAGTGTCCAAATAAACTCAAGCAAGCAAGAATAACATCAGAGCGTTCAGTGAAGGTCCCAAAATACTTATAAAAAGCCCCTTACCTTTGTTTTAATTGTATCATCTCAAAGGCAGCGTAGGACTGTATGAGCCCCTCTAGTGCCTTCCCTCCCCAAGCTAAGAGCTGTTTAGTGGAAAAAAAACATATCACCAGCAACACCATTTCTTTAACATCCCATTAACATGCGTGGAAGACAGTATTCAGCTTTGCTCAAGTGCCCAGCAACCTCCAGCTGCAGTTCACAAGTTACCTAACTTTAAATACAAGCATCGATTTAAAGATAAAATACACAAACTACAAATTGAATTACAGCCAAGGACGACTGTAAGTAGATAAGACACTGCAGAAATCTGTATATTGTCACCCTGCCACTTAGCATTGGAATCCAAGCGGTGGCTTGAACACTTACACTGCAGCAAGAATTGGGCAGATGCTGTTTTCAAGACCCTTGAAAACATTAGCAGAACAGTACAAGAATACTAACACAAACATTGGTTTGCAGTGTCTTTGTCATTATTGCTCTTCTGGGGTGTTGACAACCCAAGTTCTTGCACGGAAGATGTTTTTTGGTACAAATTGCAGATTGATACAGAATCTCAGTCCTGTATCTGACACACAGTCTTTTCTGCTATATTGAATTTTGAAGGTTTTCAGGAGTTGAAAAATAACTACACCTGCCAACAGCATGTTATATGTATCAACTGTGTGTCTCCAGGAAAATGAACTTGTCATTCTGCCAGAAATTGTCTGCTTTGGGAGGTGTGATTAGACTTTAACTATTGGTATAGAAATGCCATTCTTTCTTCCAGTTCATTGCTTTCCAGCCTAAAGGTTTTAGTCATGGAACACAGACTATGTAGTCTGTAGTAGATTGCAGTCTGTAGTACAGTATGGAGTCTGTGGACTCCCCTTAAAGCGAGTTGTGGGTGTAGCAACTGCTTCTGGGGGGAATCAGATCTGTTTGCACATTTTGAATAAAAGCTCACTTTTGCATGAAAGTCTGTTATGATGAATCTGTGTCACACTCAAGCCTTAAAAGGAGTACACGGCTGGTGAGCAGCAAATGTATTGAGCCTCTCAATTTTTATTTTTTTTTTTGGAGGTATAAGCACCTTGCAATGTGTAGGGAAATCAGTAGGGATGCCAGAGCAGCAGTAAACAATACAAACATTAGCAAAAGACACCTAGGGGAGAGACCAGGGTCTAAGTAGGTCTCAGCCTAGGACAGAAAGGCAGACCTCAAAGTTCAGTGATCTGTATTTATACCTGCTCATTCTGCGTACAAGTTAAGAGCTGGGGCCAACTTACAAGTTATGGTGAACCTTTCCTCAAAAATAGCCAAGAGGAGACAATAAAAGTACATTTAAAACCACTTCACATTTAAGATCAACCCATAGTGACTGTTGCTTATCCTGTCTGGCAAAGGGAGGTCCCCAGCCCTCCCAAGCATCATGTGCACAGGAGGAGTCGCCTGAATCATGTCCCCTACAGAAAATAGTTAGAGACCAGACCTGGGAAGAGCAATATGGACTATGAAGGGCTGAACCCCTTTACTAATATTTGGGGAGCTCCTTTGGTACCACCTGTGGCAGTGCTTCATGTCCTAGCCAGCCCATAGCCATCTGCTCAGGCCTTTATAAGTTCCTACAGGAATGTTAAGTATTAACATTTTATTCTATAGAGTCCTTCCTATCACCAAGCCATCACCCAAGAGATTAGTGCTGTCCCCTATAAAGCCAGAACCTAACTGGAAGTTTTATATCCATCCTGATGAATGGCATTAGATGATTTTTCTTATTTTAAAGAATGTTGGTGCTACGAATAAAACGTACAATAGGCCATTGTAAGAGATGCACCAGAAATACTCCAGAAGCAGAGGACGGGCAGGAGGGAGGACAGTGCAGGTGTCATCCCTGAGTCCCACCCTTACCTGCTGCAGGATTTATACTGCCAAGTGAAGGCAGACAGGCCACCTACTCTTCAGACTTTACCAGAGATGGATAACCACAGAGAGAAAACAGCTGTCAACTTACAACAGTCATTACTCTTCATTACAGGTCAGATCTGGGGCTCTGGATCAAGGAAATGCATAAGCACCAAATCTTCAGAGGCAGTCTTTACCCTCAGAGAGTACAGGCGAAGAAGCTGGACCACAGAAAGGATACTGTAGTAAAGCTTGCCTTGCACACAGTGCAAGCAGCACTGCTACCAAGCAACTTGTCTTGAAGAGCAACCCCCATGTTACGTGTTGAAGTATTTCTTGTGCCAACACAGGAGGGATGCACCCCCTGAGAGTGAGCAGTGTGCCCCGAGATGCAGCTGTGCAGGGCTGGCCCTATTATAAAGTACCTTAATTCAGTTACCACAGCAACAGTAAGGGTCCTGAAGAAATAAAACTACAGAAAAGGTAAAACTGTTGGGAAGATCACATTTCTGCAGAAAATGCACCCTCAGAACAACAGTGCTATGTCTCAGTAGTATAACAGGACAAGCTGAAGTTGCCCCGCAAGGACTCAAGGAGGACAGTCCAACCCAGCCCCTGTTGGATGTCTGTTTAAGAGATCACCATGGAGAGCTTGTGCTCCTCCTCACAATACGTTCTTGTTGTTTCATACATTTTTGCTGACATCCAGGTAGGGACTTGCATTTCTTCCCTATTTCATTTGTCCTAAACTCATAGAAGCTCTGAGAGGAGTTGTCATCATGGACTTTTTTTGCCAGGGGTGGAGAGTTTTGGTTTTGAATTCACACCTTCAAGGGCTCCTAGGGACATCACGTCACTCTCTAGTACAGCAGAGACACTACCAATCATAGAATCATGGAATGTTAGGGATTGGAAGGGACCTCAAAAAATCATCTTGTCCAATCCCCCTGCCACAGCAAGATCTGGGTCCACACAGGAATGCATCCAGGTGGGGTATGAATGCCTCCAGAGAAGGAGACCCCACAGCCTCTGTAGGCACATTGCACACCATGGCCTCCTGGACATAAACAACAGTATATCTTCCTTATTCTATGGAAAGTCTTAAGAAATAAAACATTCTCTGCGTATCTGGGGAGTACAGATCCCAGTTATGATGGTACCCATCTCAAATAACCAAGGAGTGAAATATAAAAAGGCTGGAGTTATTAATCTGTCATACACTGTATGACAGCTCTCAAAGATATTGTAGCATAACTCATTTCCCATCACAACAGCTAATCTTTCATAAGGCTAATACCTAAACACTAACATTTCTGTTAGGTAAAATAAAAAAAGAGCAAGCCCTGTATGTATTACATAATCTCTGCCTTGGGATGAAAGCAACGTGATTGCTTTCATTAACCTCTCATTCTTATAAAGGGCAAAAATCAATAACAAATTTATTCAGGCAAGTGAAAGACAATTTCAAGCAATTTCACAAGGGATTCTGTTTCTATCGTTTTTTCCCTCCCACAAATTCTAATAAAAAATAATATGATCTGTCCAAATGTAAGACAAATACAAAAAACAAGATACTGTCAGCTCCTCAAAGGCACAGAATTAAGCTGCCTTTTTACAGCTGGATAATTGTCTTACTAAAAATATTGCTTTCTTTTGAATCATAAGCAAGCCTGCAAGGTAATGTCTTATTGACAGCCTGTGAAACACTTTGTTGCACAGTACTGAGCCAGTCTGTCTTAAATAAAGCAGCTAAGATAAGTTTAGTTTTTTTCTTATGACGAATTAAGCAATTTCTTTTTGCTGCACTTTGCCCTTTCTTGCCATGAACAGAGGTTTAAATTACATGGATTTTGATACACTTTCCAACTTTGCTATTCCTGTCATATATTCCACTGCATTTTGCCTTTTTAAAAGTTGGCTTTGAACTCGTGGTCTGAAACATCTGACAAAAGCAATGATAAAAACTGCAAAGTAATTCATCGGCAGCTCCATTCTCCACAGAGGGGAAAAAAAATGCTGGAAAAGCAGAATACGTTATTAGTAACTGCTTAATTCCATCCATGACTTCACCTTTTTTCCACAGGTCCTCTGCATATCCTTTCAGTGTTTTCTGTCCCGGTGCTGCAAGGGGCAAAGAGGGAGTAGAGGGCAGCCCCAGTCCAGTACACATAGGGCCCCACTGGTTTCCCTCACAGCCCATGAAACTCTCAACATGGTGTCCTTTTTTTTGTTATAGTAGCCTTATAATTACACTCCTAAAGATATTTTAAAAGTTATTTCTATAATTGCCCTTATTCTATAGGTAGATCTTTAGTGTAGCTGTTCACTTGATTCCGTCTCCTTTGCCCACAGATGCCACTGTAGAGTCTGAGGACCATCACAACTCATTTTACAAAGTGAAACTGCTGAGGAATCCTGTGAATTGTTTGCATTGTTCAAATAAGATCTCAGATATTACATAAAGTTTAGCAGAATTTGAATGCCAAACTACCACCCATCAGCACAGGCATTTTAGATAAGACCAGGTCCTTCTGGTACTGCTTATCTCCACCCAGTTACTTTGGAAGAAATCATCGTCCCACTTCCAGTGGCTGAAATTAGGGGCACTGGGGTGGGTTCCTAAACCCCTCTGAGTATTACCATCCCCATGGCACTTGCATTGCACAGGGACACACAGCACGTCCTCCGGCTGCTCTGCATTGCCACAGAATAGCTTGATAATTTTGCCCAGCGTGTTTGCTTTGAGGCTGATGGAGATAGCCTGTTTGCTTCTACTTCCATCACATTTTCCATGGGGGAATGAAGCTTATGATGTTGGAAATCGTGCAGTTTTCCTGTGAATTATTAAAGGATGGAAAAGCAAGCCAAAAACTGCAGTATTGTGTTGAAGCCCTAAATCAGCAATGTATTTGGGCACGTTTCAGTATGGCTGTGCCCAGAAATGAACAAAAAGGCGTAGAGTTATACTCACTTCTACAAGCAGTGGAAATCCAGAGGAAGGCCACTCAAACACAAGTGAAAAAGTACATAAGATTCATAAAACCTTCCAGAAACACCTCTACGCCTTTGTGGTTAGTGTTACAAGGCTACAGGGAAGCCACTCTATAATTTGCCAACAGGAAATCTCCAAGAACACTTCATATAAAGATAATCCTGATCATAGTGTGGCCATATTATTGAACAGCCACTAGAAAGAATGATTAGTTTGCACAGGAGCTCAAAAAAAGAGTCCATTATCAGTATTTGGGTTTATTCATTGTTGATTAAATTATAACCCACAAGAAGATGAGAGAAATATTACAGCTATTAGTTAAAAAGATCTAATTTCAATAAAAGTCTTTCATCAAAAAATTGACTGTATTATTATACTACCATGTTCTTAGGATGCTTTGTAATTCACCATCACCTACAAGTATGAAAAAAAAAGGTAGATAACCAGGGAATATTCTGGGGAAAATTAAAGAGGTTCTGTTGGTCTTTCACAGAACTAAAAAAAACAAACACACCAACCACACAGAAATAAGTAACTGAAGATGCAGAACGCACTTCAAAGATTTCTCATTTCTCTCATCAAAAAGTGAGTTCCCAGGTGTGAAGGACCTGCCTTTGGCAGGCCAATCTACAAGGGTGAATCTACTACTAATTGCAGTTAGCTAGGCTAATCATGGAAATACATTTTTTTTTTATTCTGATTTCAAGTATTTACGAAGGACTTTGAGAATATCTGTGTGTTTCTGCAAAGACAAATACTTTTATATGTATAAAAGTATCTCATTCTCCTAGGGTTATGCAAGTCTAAGTTGTGGTCACACTACAGGTTTTCCATAAGATAAAACAACCAGTTTCCTAGATGAAGTTGTCAGATATGTGGTGAGTCTGTAACATCAGTAAAATACGCAATCCAGTGTTTTGATACCATAAACAGCAAGAAGCAGAGATTAGAAGATCTGCAAGAGGGGCCAGCACACTGGCACACCTCCTGAGTGGACATGGGCTAGGGATTTCTAGGAGAAAGTTGAGCCAAATCTAAAGCACTATATTTGCTCAAAGCCTAATGTCACTCCTAAATTTGTCACTTAAATATCATGTAGCAATTTTTGAACCCAACTTTGCCAAAGGACCAGAAATATGCACCTTTTACCACTCATTTGAGACCTGTTAGATCTGTTCACCTTGAGCTTGTTTTCAGACTAGAGGACTGAAGACTTGTGCAAGCTATTGCCATACAACCTCAGGACTGGAACGAATCACAGATAATCTCCACATATGCCAGGACTCCCTTCAGGAATGCAGAACTGATAGTACTTGTTCATGAAAGATGTTAGTCAGTTTTATCCACAAAGAACTCCAGAGTCATGGAAATGCTATGTTTTTCCATGTCAGTCTACTCTACTGCCTCATTTCCCACACAGCCAAAAAAAAATTTACTAATAGCTAGCCAAAATTTCCCTTTCTGCAGTTTAATCCTTTTTCTCTTTTTGCTATCCACCTGACTTTCAAGAATACATAGATATTTGCAACCTTTTAAACCTGTTCAATAGCATCCCAATGTCAAACAGATCCCTCCGCCCTTATCAATCGTAGTAAACATCAAACTATCTACAGAGCAACTAGTTTCTCACTAGTGGTTTGTTCTTCTGATGCAAGCAGAGTTTTAAGCTCCACTGGGAAATTCCACAGCTTTTGGGGTGGCTACATTCTTCCTGGCCTGATATTAATCAAACCCTCAAGTCCATCTGGGTATCTGTACCCTGATTACTGCTTATTTATCCTGGAATTTTGGCATTATAGCTACCAAAAAAAGGACCTCCCCTCGCATTTGAGGTAGGCTTTTGTCTCTCTTTTTGCTCTTAGCAGTCCACCAACAAGCCAAAAACACCAACTAGCTCCAGCCATGTTGGGATTAGCTGAGCTCAGATCCTTTTCTGGGCTTATGTCCTGCTGCATTATTCAGACTTTAAATTCTAGTCTTCCTTATATCCTCCAACTGACTTAGTTGTGCATTTAAGCAGCTGGCTTCCGTTATGCTTCATGGTACACTGAATATATTATAGAAATTAGATTTGAGGTCCTCCAGATATTTCTGTGTCTAATTTCAGATTATCAAAGTTTTACAACAGCTCCTCTCTCATGTGTAAAACCTTCCTGTGAACTGACATTGCCACCATTCCCACCATTTCAGCTTCCCAGACCAGCTTACGGATATTAGAAATAGCCCAGCAAGTCAGTGTCCCATTGCCCAGGGCAGCTGAAGTGCAAAGGAGAGCCTAAGAGGCAGCCCACATGTACCATGCTCCTTCAAGGCAAGCTCGTACCATTTCTGAGAACCTAACTTATTCCCTGACACAAAAAGCAGTGTTTAAAACTGTAATTTTCAACAAAGTTTAACAAAAGGGGTTTTTTTTAGAATAAATATGATATATTTATATTCTTTCCAGTGGAAAGCAGGATACTGGTACAAACTGATTTATGACCCTTCTCATTGTGCATGAAGTTACTTTGCTGGCACTGCAGTCAGTTAAAAATGTTAGTGGGTTCTTTTTTAAATGGAGAGCGCACTTCACTTTACAAACAGAGCATAAGCTGGGCTTCTTTCCTCATGACAGAATGAGCAATACCTGGTATCTGGAATTAATCAGTTATTACACCTCTTGCAGTTATTATTCCAATTAGTTTGGGTTTTATTCACCATTTTGGACAGAAACTAAGTCTTTAAAACATCCCTCATACCATGTCTAGAAGCAAAAATAATTTAACAGATTCCTTCAGAGGCAGATAGAAATGAAGGGAAAGAAGAGAGCAGGGGACCACATAGACCTCCTTTCGCTCCATGTCTGCCTCCAGTCCAGAGCCAGGAATAAATTGAACCACTGTAGGATGCCCAGCTGTAGGAAAGACCTCTGGAAATTTGCACTTAGAGCCCTATGGAGAAATTCAACTCCCTTCTGTACAGTAGGCCCATATATAATGCCCCAGACTACATGGATTATAAAGACCTGTCCTTGTCAATTTACAATAAGCCCTCTGAACATTAGAGCAGGCAGTCACATTAATTACAGTTAAGAGCCTTTTTTAACTCACAGATTTGCCTTTGCTGCCAACAGAGGTAATAAATAATGATTCAGAGAGAGGAAAAACAAAGCAACCAACCAGCTATGTTATTGGCTTACAGGTACTCCCAGAAGAAAGGTCAAATAAGCAGAGAAGCACATTTCACTAAAGAGACACAGACAACAGAGACTGAACACTCTCCCAACTGCCCTGCCTCAAAATGCCATCAGAGGCCCTGAGTATAAGCAAAGAGATGCCAGTCACTCTTTTGCAGATGCTCTTGAACAGTGGCTTTCTTACTGAACCACAGAATTTGGGGCTTCACAGGGCAGGGGAGCACTTCCTAAGGCGATAATGCATTCAGGCACTACCAGAATTCAGTACTATTGGCACTGTATTCTCTCTTCTGTAAATTCATTCTTGTTGCAAAAGACAAGTATCTAAACTTCTACTTAGGACCTAAACTTATGCCTGTATCCATTTCCTATTCCTTGGATTAAAACATCCTCTGATCCAAATGCAGCATAAAGAGACAGATTTTTGGGGTGCCTCATTTTAAGTCGGTCTGTAAAAGAGTTTAAAATAAATATTATACAAGTATGTTTATAGTGCTGATTTATACACATCCTCAGTACACTTTTAAATGTAAAATCCTTTCAGAAAAAAAAAAAACACGACAACTGACATGTAGGGAATTTGTCCATTAAATCACCAAGTATAGGGAAAAATATTTGGCCACAAGGAACAAACACCTTCCCGCAGGTGGGGGTGGGCAAGGAAGAAGTAATGTATTTTTGAAGTTAATACTAAGCAAAGCCTACTCAAAAAGGATTTGGAGAATAATTATGCACAACATGTTCCAACATTAAAAAGAAACATCAGTAAGTAACTTCACAAAGCACTCCCTGATATGGGTGAAGATAATTTTCCCCTCTCAGTCAAATAGAAATTAGGCACAGGGCACCTATAGTACGATCCACATCATCTCTGCATTCAAATCCCACCCATCTTGGCAGACTGTCCTATTAACACACACTTGGAAACTGCATCCAGTCCCCCTGCCTCCCACCACCCCATTTAGAGCCACCAGGTCCTACCACTTCACACAAAAGCCACCTTGCCTTTGTCTTCAACACAGTGCAAGGGCAGGAGGAAACCATGGAGTCCTACTGAGCAAAGCTCTGGCTGTCCCATTCCATAACACTGTCTGGCTGGCTGTAAGTCTGCCAATGGGAGAGCCACAAAACACAACACGTCTGCCCATCGGCTGCACACCACGCACATCTGCAGGGCCAGCAGCTTGAGCCATCAGCAGCACTGCAGGCAGCAGCTGCATACAAGCTGTGCACTGCTGCAAATGAAACGGGAGAGAGTTGGATGCCACTGCCATCCAGAGAGGCCAATACTTCTTCATAGCTCCAGCAGGTCCAAAATATAGCAAGGAGCTCAGCTAGCCAAAGGCATCGTATGATGCTTAATGCTGCAACTTCATCCACTTTGTCAAAGCTATCAGATCATAAGCAGCAGTTAACTAGAAATCAGATATGAGGATTGAAAATATGAAGAAAAACACAAAACAAGAACAAAACCCAAACAAACAAAAAACAAACTGGGGAAAAACTCTACATACAGAACTAAGCAACATTCTCTCCTCCTACCTTCAACACAAAGGGCAAGATACTAAGATTCAACCCATTCTATAGTCTGAGCACAAAAATAGGTCTTTGGTCTTCCCAAGCATTCAATAGCTGGGAAAAAAAAAAGTGCTTGTTCATTCATCAGTACTTTACACAGTCTTTTCACTGTCTTGCCTTGTAGAGTCTGCTCTTGTAGTAAAGTCACTAGGAAATTCATCTTCTAAGAAGATATACCAAAGGTGGTCCTTAATTTGCTTCCAAATTACTTATTTCATTAACTACAGCACTACAACTTTATTGCTTCTGATAATCCCAGGTACAATCCAAACACGCTGAATTCCACATGCATTCCACATGTATCACAACATAGCCTGCTAGTCCAAGATAGAAACCATTACTTTAAAATGGAGATATACTACAACATATACCACAGTGAAAGGACTTCATTCCAATTAGCTGCTCTTACATGGACTAATCGAACCATCAAGCAGCATTTTTTCAGTTTATAATTACTTGATGCCCATCTTCCAACCAGATGAGTTTTGTTGCCTGCACACCTTACACAAACTTGCTACAGACTGACAGCATAACTGAATTCTTTTCATATCCAGCCACAATCATATTCAACATATTTTATATTTGTAATCCTGTTCTAACACACACTTAGAATTTGTCAGTGGTATAAAGCCAGAAAAATATCAAAAACACCCTGATTGATATATCTCTTACTAGATGGTCAAATGGCTAAACAGTGCTTCCTAATACTGAATGTTCTTAATAAGGTTTTATTACAAGATGTCACAAGGCACAGTCATCTATAATAGTCCTTAAAAAAAAACAAAAAAGGTTTTGTCCTCCCCCTTGAGGGAGCTTGGCTCTTTTATTTCATGTAGATTAACATACTGAATACTCAGTCACACATCTGTCTCCAGTGCCAGAAATAGGTCATTAACTTTTTTTTTCCTAATTATTAAGGTAGACACATTTATTTTCTGCTTGCTTTGAACAGGAAAGAGCCAAGTTACCAATTAACTCAGCATTCAGACTACATCACTGTCACCAAGCCTGAGAACCTTTCCAGGCAGAATGGTTGAAGCACAACTGACTGCCTTTCCCATTTCTAGACCTCCCTGTACTTGCCCAGATGAAGACACCAAGGTACCCTGGAATAGGCATCCACATGGGGAGGCACTTCAACTTTTCCCCTTATCTACAACCAGCTTTATTACAAAACTGAGTATCATTTCAACTGATCTGTATTGAGTTACTCTGCATAAAGTTACAGTATTTCCAAAGCAGAACATTTGCTGCAAGTGTAAGGAAGTTTTTTCTGCTTCCCCCCCCCATCTGACACTCCACATTTCAGCTTGTTCCGCTCTTTACTCATGGATTATGTTGCATCTGAACTTCCCATTATTGCCACTGGGGAAAAAAAGCAATATACTGCAGCACTTATTCCATTGCTTTTCATGTTATTTTTGCTTTCTGCATCATAAAATGTTCTGTGGATTTGCTAAATGTGTTTCATTAAAAAAAGTGTTTATCTATTTTGGTATGAGATTTAAGTACTTATATGCCTTCCTTTTATTTTCACCAACTGGAATATTATTAGTAATTTCTTCCCCAAAGATGGGTGGAAGGTGTCTCTCAAGCTGTCTCTTCTGTACCTACCCTCCTAAAATGACCAGGTTATTTAGATGAAAGGAAAGACTCATCAGCACTACTGTATTTCCGTTTTGACTTCTACTGACTAGCGGTGCACAAGCTCAGAAAAAAACCCAACAACTCTCCCAGCACAGTCTGAGCATTTTCCTGCAGGACTCATTATTCAAAGAGCAGCTTGGTCCACTCATCTGCCAGACTGGCTTTACCTCAGCCCACTGGGTTTGAACATCAGTGCTGTCTTACAGCTTAACCAAGGAGACACATGAGGACAGGGGTTCTGCCATTCCTGACAATGGTAGCAGATCTTCAGAGAAGTCTTCAGGGGCTGTTTTGCATCCTTCAAGTGCATCAGCAAAACCACAAGTGGAATCTATCATACCGTAGCATTAACAAGGGGAAAAAAAGTATAAGATGCCTGGTAACACAAGGTAGAAAAACAGACCAGAAAAACTCACATTGTATGCATTTCACATTCCAGCCTTCTGCCAGCATGTTTGTACAATAGGCTCTGAGGACATTCAGACTTAAGGGTTGAAAACAGGCCCTTAACCTCAACCAAGACCTCAAATACCAGTTCCTCTCCCAGTCTGCTCCTTTGCTACTCTTCAGCAAAAGTCACCTCTGGTACAGGGACATGAACTCGTGTCACCTTAGAACTCTTTCTCCTGGAGTTCTCCTCTTCCTCCCCATAGCACTTTCCTGTTGGTAACAACAGACACAGTAGTCCAGCAGCATATCAGCATTTTCTTTGATAACTTGTGTTATGGCCAAGATGCTGCTATAAAGATACCCTTCAGTCCTTTGAAGCTGCTGTTGCTGCTGCAGCAAAAAGTCAGTAACAAGCCAAAGCCAATATAAACAGGCTAAATAAAGGGGTGGTTAAATAAGTGCTCGGAATAACCAACCTATATAAACCCAGACTGGTTTCTGTTCTCCTCTGCATCTAACAGGGATTGCAAATGACAAATCCCAAGGCTGCAATACCAGACACTCTCACCTTTCTCTTTTTCTTCCTACTTGACACGGCTGACTGCAGAGGTCTGCATCAATGCTCACATCTGAGATCTCCCATTCATGCCTCTGTCTGCTGTAGAATCCAGGCAATGCCCAACAGGTGGATGGAAAAGCTTGTATGCAAACTGAAAACCATGGAGAGGTTGTGCTAATGATTCCCGTTTCCAAATTCACTGTGTGAGAACAGAAACAATGAAGCCTGCAGCAAGCTCATGGAAATCAGGCAGCCTTTCTCCCCTCCCTCTGAAACTTCAAGTGCTGACAAGTAAGGTCATATGGCAGCCCCTCTCCTGTACATTCCTGCAAGTACTCTGAAGGAGCCATAGGATTTGAAGTCCTATCTCTCTGGTCAGCTTCAGCAGCCAAAGATTAAAAAACAAACAGACAAACAAAAAAACCCTAAAGCAATCTTGTGAAGACATAATAACAAATGAACTGTGATGGCAAATTTGGGAAAAGACAAGACAATCAACCCTACTTCACGGATGCAAGTAACACCAAGTAGAACAGACAGATGCATTATAATGGCCAAGACTACCAGCCTTTTCCTGCACCATGTAGAGGCTCTGTCTTGTCCTAAGTAACCATTTACCAAGTACTAGCCCAGTTTCATCTCTGACAGAAGGAAATACCCTTCACTGAAGGCACACTAGGAAATACTGGGTTTAGTACTAGCCCAGCTAGGACTTTTCAGTCAGTCAGGGCCACAGCTTTATGCTCCAGTTTTAAAGCAAGGAGTTTCTGATATTCTAATACTCAATGATTAAGACATCAGATACACAACTTTGCCACAAAAGTTTTTGTCTGTTTGTTTGTTGCTTTGGTTTTTTTTTAATTCAGCTGATGGGTGCATAAAAACCTGCCTGCAAGGCACTCACAAAGCCAGAAAGTAAGGCAAGAAATATGTCGAGAAATAAGGCCTGAAATCAAAACTAACATCTTTATTTTCCACTTACTACTTTTTTATTAAAAGAAATATCATGCTATTATTTGGATTGTGCTTGTTAATTAATCAATTCCTTCATAAAAATGTTAAGTAAGCTAGGGTATCAGACTCTTAAATAAAGAACAATCAACTAGTGTTTTAAGAAAGTAGCTCAGATGTGCTCATTAATCAGCATCAAGGAACCCACCTTAACTGATAAAAAGAAATTGCTACTGTCCACTGTCAGCAATGCCTACGGCTCTATTAAATCCTTTAAAACACAACAAACATCCAGTTATTCTTCTGAGGGTTTGAAGAATGAGACAACGCTAGTCTCTGTAGACAGAAAGAATACTTGTGAAAGGTGGGAGACTATCCAAGCCTCCCTTCAAACCCCTTGATCTAGTGTGTCACGTTAGGATGTTCTATGACACAAAAAAAAGTTGCAGATTTAGCACAAACTCATTTTGTATTTGTCATGATATGGTGTATCCTGCCTTAAGTATGTCTTCAGAAACCTTGAGGTGGGAATGTGTTAAGATATGCAATACTGATTGAAAATACAAGACCTGAAGGAGAAAAGGAACAAGAAAAGAGATCATATAGCAACATACCGCAACAGGTCTTGAGTTTTAATGCCAAGAAAGGAGGAGGTGAGGTCTTGCATAACGTTATTGGGCAGGGCATTTGGCTGTAACCCCCAGTTTACCATCTCTAGGAAAAGGGACATAGCTCATTTTGTATCCTCTTTCTCTTGTGGAGGCAGAAGGCACAATGTAGGCAAGAAGACAGCAACTTCTGTAAGAAGAGAGACTCATTTCAAGTTAAAAAAAATGAAAAGTCCAGCTTAACTGAAGTGAAGAAGTAAAAGCTAACTGAGGTGCTGAAAGACCTGAAGATCATCTCGGCTGTTGGGTTTTCTGGACTACACGTTCATTAACCAAACACTATTTTATCCCTAAGTGTTACTTAGCGATAACTCCAACTCCAAATAGGTAACACACACCACTGGGTCAATTCAGGGAAGAAGCCTTTAAATTCATGCCCCAGCTCTCTACTGGATTGCTTCAAGGGACAAAGGACTGTGTCTCTGTAGACACTGGATTGAGAGCATACTTCTCTAGGGCTAACAGCAAGAGATCTTGTCTACTGGTGCCCAGGGATAACAGGAAAATCCCCAGGGCAGTCATGAAGATTATCTAACCTGCAGGCGTCTCAATGTGATACCATTGAGTCCAAGGAATTATCCCTCTCATTTTAGCCTTCTGCTGAGCTTTGACCACCCTGTATTTTATTATCTGTGTCCAAACTACTGGAAAGGGCAATTTAGTTAGTTAAATTCATCTTACTTAAGCCCTGAGAAAATGAAGTTGATATTACCATCCGACCATCTCTGCTGTGAAAATTATCATCTAATGATCTAGTTTTTATATCAACTCATGAATGCAACATCCCCATGACTACCAAAAGCATGTCTACCCCTGCATATTTACAATGACAGAGTCCAAGAGCTTAATTCACGATGACAGAGCTCAAAAGACTAAGTGCAACAATACCATTCTTAATAAAGAAATATTTTTTCAGCTTAAACTTATCACTGGTTTTGTTGCTGTTGTGCAAATGAACAGCTACACAGTGATGAGCAGCATCTCTGCATACCAGAGTAGGTTACAGTAAGTACATTACAAGGTCAGCATTTAGTACATTCTCAGATTTTTAACTGTGAAAACAGCAGATGAGTATACAGGACACAAGTCCAAGCACACCTGATGAAATATCACTTCTCCAAATTCAATTAAAAAA
Organism: Todiramphus chloris collaris; assembly: GCA_025345505.1. NCBI lineage: Eukaryota > Metazoa > Chordata > Aves > Coraciiformes > Alcedinidae > Todiramphus > Todiramphus chloris. The sequence goes on along the minus strand of JANVCC010000057.1, from coordinate 7,776,860 downwards.
AAAAACTATAACTTAACTGTCAATGCTTTTAGAGATATACCTATCTTCTTCATCACTCTAAGCCCTAAAGTCTCCGTAAATTTTTATCATTTGACCTCCTTGTGGGGAATTTGTGGCATTTGAACAATAAATCAATAGTGTGTTATAAAGCACTGGCTCACTGTGGAGATTCCAAAATGACACATTGAAGAAAAATTGGATTTGCTAGAAAGACACTATTTTCCCTTTTGGGATAAATAGAATCTGACATTCAGCATCACTTTCAGTTTAACCAGAGCAAAGGAGCCACCTAAACTCCTAACGACAGCCACAGAAAAGCTGTATCCGAAAGGGAGAATAAGACAAAAAAGGGAAAAAAATATTATGGAAATGCACTTCAACATGAGAAATATGGAATTTGGTTCCTACTGTTGCTGCCTAAGACATCTTGCTAGACACTGAACAAGCCATTTACCCTTCCCGTGTCTCTGCTCTCCTCCATGCAAAGGGACACAGTCTTAGTCTTTCCCTTTTTAAGACTATAAACTGACAGATGAAAAGCTAAAGCTTCTTTCAAAAGGGGAGTCTCTTAAGAAGCGCTCAGCATTCTGTCCTCAATATAGCAGCCATATGTTTCAAAAGAGAAAAACCTATTAACGAGAACAGAGATTTTTGACTCCTTTCTATTTGGAAGCATTTCTTGTATTAGTAGTAAAAGGTGTCACAAATACAGGGTGGTTCATGAGAACATTATAAATAGTCTTATCAGACAGTACCTACAGCAACATCTAAACAATCTCATTATTACACTTTCTTCTTCCAAATACCATGTTTGACATGCAAACAACAATCTTGATGAAAAGTTTCAATCCACTATCCACTTAAAGCTGAAAATGTGTCACTAACTAGTACTAGAAGTACCAAGATAGCCTATACAAGATAAATTAATCAGCAGCAGAACAGCCAAGAGCTCAGACAATTCTCATTAATAGATATGCTTGTTAATAGACTTCTCAGAGAAGCTAAAAATCAAATAGATATTTAAGTTTCAATAGTTCAAGGCAGCAGCTGGCCCGTTAGGAATATGCTGGAGATAACCTGAGGGTGTAGTAATGTCAAAGTTGACTCCACTTCAGTAAACAGGCTGCCAACAACTCACCACCTTTCATGAGCAGTCAAGGAAAAAGCAAACAAAAGCTCAACAAGAACCAGGTTAATGGTGCCACTGGAGAGCTCATTAGTGTGTCTTTGCTTTGCCTTTTTTCATATGGGGTGTGGGAGGGGAAGAAACTAAAAATGGAAATCTCAGTTTATGAATCAATAATTGTTGCTTTGTGGAGCAAAGCTTCCTGCTTCAGCAACAACAACAAAAGTCCAAATCCCCTCCTTAGCCTGTTTCTTTCCTTGTTATTCACAGCACCTCCCATTCTTTTCTACCACATGTAAAATTTATTCAATATTTTGTCCTGCAAATTTGTATTAAGAGTTCTCCAAAGTTGATCTCACCATGTACATCTATGCACTTAACATATTGCAGTCTGGGTTTTGCCTCTACTGTCAAACTACTAAATGATTTTCCAACTCTTTGTTTGGAGAGAGCAGTGTCATCAATATAGCTTATATGTAATTTGCTGCTCCCAAGGCTCCTCTCACCAAACATTCAAAATATCAATCTGTTGTTTCCTCAATCTCTCACCTCATTTCTGCTCCCTAGCAAACCATGTACTCACTAGTCATCTTCCTTTCACTCCCACTCTTGTCTTTTTTTCTACCCAGATCTGCATCTGTCTGTAATCTTTCTTCATCCGCAGGCCCAATTCATAATTCTTCCCTCCCACTGTCAGTCCTGTTGCAGCCACAGCTGCCACACCATCTCCCCAGCTGCTCTCAGCTGGAACTGTCAGTCAGGACTGAAAAACTCACTGAAATAAAAGAGTATGTACAATTATTTCAGCTGCGGTTACTTAGCTTTGTTTCCTGGAGAAACAAACCTTCAAGGAGCATCCTCAGAGCTTACAAACAGTACGTCATGCCATACAGATAGGGTGACCTCTGCTGATCCCTATGGAATAGAAAAGCACATCTTGCAGGAATGCGTAACCCGAACGGCAAAGAATGAACTTTAGTAAGATAAACTCAAACCAGCAGAGAATTTAAACACTTTTTTATGGTGACCCATTAATTTTGTTTTAAAGAACTCATTGCTTCCATTAGGCCTCTTCTTCCTACAGGAGATGCTCCCATCAAAAACACTCCAGTCAACTGCTCATTTTCCACACTTCTGCTCAGTACTAAAGTAACGAGGTAACAGTCCATTTTAGCAAGTAAGAATTTACTCACATAACGACAGTGTGCTGCAATTTGCCAGGGGCTGTACTAACAGATGGCAAGCTTCAAGTCCACATGCCAACCCTTCATTATTTATTCAGAGATTCCTCAGGAAAAAAAAAAATTAATTTGTTTCTTTTTACATTTGGAGACTTGTACTACGAGAAAATTCATAAGAGGTCCACAAAAATCCTACATTCTTCCTGGAAGTTGCCAACATTGGCCTGAGCTAAATACGCTCTGCTGGCATAGCAGAGGAAGGAGCACAAGCCAAGAAAAGCCTGAGCCACGGAGAACATCCTGGCACCCATTTCTGGCAGGCAAGGGAAGCTCACGCATTACTGCTGCATTTCCATTTCCATGCAGCTACTGTCAGTACCACAGACTGGATTTTCTTCCCCACCCTCCCCAACTTGGCACTGAGCATCAGGTCAGACTTAAGAGCCCAGGCACCTTGTGCCAGCTCTTACAAACGGGTTGTAAGCAAACATGCAGCCTTCACAAGTACATCGCAGGATGAATATTGTTAAAAGCACAATAATCTCCTGAGATTTTCTCTTGGTAATGCACAGAGACGGTTCATACTTCTACATACTAGCAGAAACTCACCCATTTCTGAACAGCATTAACCTGATCATTCCCATATAAGTTGGGGGTTTTGCTCCTTTTCAAGTATAGTGGGGTTTTGTTTTCTCCCAAAATAATAAGATTAGAAGATTGGTTAAAATTAGTAGAAAAATAATTACAATTTTTAAAAGGCCGTGTGAACTAATTTCAATGAGGCAGTGTTGTAAGCAGTACCAGTGAGTTAAGATGGCATTGAAATGCACTCACTTGTAGGCATTTCCAAATGAAGTGCAGATTTAGAAAAGTATGATGTAAGGCCCAAAAGATTTTTTTTTTTTTTAACATGTTTACATGCATGTGTATACATATAGATATCCATGTGTATATAACATCCAATATGCAGAAATAGTCTGTGATCAAACATGTTTATAGCAGTTCAGATTTACACAACACTAACTAGGTGACCCATCAGTTATTTGCATGGATTTATAAAAAATAATAAAGAACACTAATACAAGCCAGCACAAACAAGGAAATGCAGCAACCACAGATAGCATTAAACAACTTACCTGAACCTGCTTGGAAATTCCTTTTGGCCAAGTGAGCCCTTCATATTCTCAGCATTTTCCCAATTCATTTAGAGCCATTCTGGACACGGTGCAGCCTGAAAGCACCTCACAGGTATAGAGCAGTGGCACAGAACAGCTCTGCAGACTGTGGGTGCTTATTCCTGCTTGCAAGAGATGGGGCAACTGTACGCCTGTTTCTCATCTGGTGCAATTCCAGTTTGCACCCCCAGGACCTTATATACTGCTTTTAGTAGAGTTCATTGCACATTTATCTTTACCTCAGATAGGCTTTTCCACCTCTGGGCTGAGAAGGCAATAATTCACTATGTCTAGTCCAAATGATCCTAGCATTCGTATAATAAAGACCTTAATGTTGCCCTGAAGTTCTCTGTATAAATGGAAATATGCTTCCAGTAACATGCTTCCCACTGGCTTCTATAGCTTGTAAGAGCTGCACGTAAAAATCCTCTTTCTGTGCACAGAAAACCCTCGATACGGTACCTGCCATGGCCAATTGCTTTTTAACTAAACCTCTTTATGGGGAACTGCACAGAAAACAGAGGCTTGGAATCATTCGGGAAACTAAGAAGCTTCAAGTATAGCTTTTCATCATCCAAAAAAAATTCACACCATTTCCCAATGGTGTTTAGAAGCCATCTGATCCACCACTGTTCAGCAAGAGATTGTTCCCCCCCATTATGTACTGGATCCAAAAAAGCTGTCCTGTTAGGGCAGTCCATTGAAGGCAAGGACCCACAGAAAGAGGCATGGAGAATACCAAAATAAGCACTCACCACATGGATCTCAATTTTAAATAAACTGTCACTTACTACACAAGTCATCACTGGCATGCTTGGAATCAAAGAAGGAAGAACAAAAGTGGAAGCTTTCTGGACTTCATTTTGGATATAAGCCGTCAAAGTTTATCCTCGCTCCCATTTTGTTCCAATTCATGAGAAGACTGCCACCTTTACTACTCAAGAGTAGACATCAGAACAAATGCCTAAAGCAGAATGGAAGTATTTTCAAAGCTATGTCCTGACCAAATATCTCTAAAGCTAAATCATTGATTTGTCCTCTAGTTCCCAAAGTATAAATAGCTTGTGATTCATTTTAGCCCACAGCATTTTACAGGGAAACCATGACAAAAATACTTACACTCTGACCACACGCGCAACACGGGTTGTAAATGCAAGATGTTGGTACTGTGACAATTTGCTGGAAGCTGCAATACTACAAGTTAGTGACTCCCATGATAAAGGGAGAAGGTTGACACCTCACAGCAGCACCAGGCCTATGGAAAAAAATCTGCTGAAGCCCTCACAGAAAAAAAAAAACAAACCACACAAAAAAGCAAGCTGCCTCCCCCTCAGTGTTTCAAATGCACTGTTTAGAACAGCAAGGCTGAGCAGCTGTCAAGCCCTGGAACTGAGAGCTGCTCTTTTGTCCAGCTCTCCCCACGAAGAGGGCAGCGCTGGTGCCAGCCAGATGGAGCTGGCACAGCCACAGCACCAGCATTTCCTAGAAAACAGCCACTTTAGGAACTGTCACCTTCTCACACAGAAATATTCCAGGGACTGTCTAAAGGAGTATCAAATGGTCAGGCAACTCCCAAACAGATACCGCAGCCATTCCAAGACAGAGGATACAGCGTACATACCAAGTAAATGCAGTGAATCAAGGCTCAACAGCTGTTTGGGGGAATTTTGCACTAATTTAGGCAAGGCACATTAGTGATGTACACATTTGCATATACTTTTTGCTTACCATCGAGGTGTACATGCTTGGCAAATGCAGTACAAACCATGTCTGGCAACAGCCATCAGTGCACAGAGATCTCATGGCCAGCATGAGCTCCTCACAACAGCAAAATCTACCCCGGAAAGGAGGCAAGAGAAGAGTGAGAAGAATTGGGCAGGCCCACAGATTTGGTAAGAAATAGCTAAGGTTCCATTGAGCACGATACAAATTTTGGAGGTTTGGCCCTTTGAGCCCAGAAGCCCCTGCTGATGCACAACACCCACCTCCCAGTGCCAGGGGGATTGACAAAAATCTTCTCTGCAATCTCAAACACTCTTTTACCCAGCACTAATATCTAATCTGCATTTTCAGGATGGGCATCTGTCTGTATAACATACACGTTATGCAAATAGACTGTGTCTACCTGCATTTCAAGGGTATTAAATGGAACCAATTCAATCAGTCAAAACAAATAACACCAACCCTGGTGCATGTGCCTGGCAAAATGTCTAATGCTTTGGAAGAAAATGCAGGCTGCTGGGCACACAAAGCAAATATGTGTTATTTGTAGGTCACCTGAAAGTACTTTTTGGACCGGACAGTAGTTTTCAATTAACTATAAATCCTATGTTAATTCATGCTGATTTCGGCAAATAAGAACTTGCATACACTCAAGGGGAAGAAAATAAATATTTTTCTGCTATTTACTCATTTTGGCTCACTTGTCAGCAGGATGCAAATATTAAAAGCAGCTATAACAATAAACAGCTGAAGGCTATTTCTTGGCAGAACAACATTTGCCCTCATGTGCTGCCAAGGAAAAAATTCAGGTGTAAGCCTAAAGACCAGCAGCATCCCTCATTCCCACTGCTTGTAAGATATGAGGAAAATTTTCTCCACAGTATTTCACAGACAGTAACTCAGATTGTGGGTTTTCCCAATGAAACGTGACCCTGTTGATAGCACAGACAGCCTTGAGATACACATCCTCCTCTTGGGGCCCAGATTGTATTACAGAGTCACATATGGGACTGGAAGAGATCAAATGAGCTCATCTAGTCCATCATTCTGAACTGATCTAAATGGTACATCACTCCTGAGTTCAGGGAACATATCAGTCTTTCATGCTAACACCACCTCCACAGGAAGACAGCTTAAGGTTATTTGTTAACTTTACATGTTATCAGATATTTTGCTGCCTCTCAACAACTAAAATGGCCTTATCTCTAGAGCTTTAAAACAGAACCTCTGCAGTGATTTTTCTGTTCAATTATTCAAGATATGGAAAACATAGTTTTGCATAACATGAATGACCAAGAGTGTGGTTTTTTAAAATGCTCTATACAACATTTAGCCCTCAGAGCACACATATCAAATTAAGCATCTGCTTAGAGCCATGCTGCAATGTTACACCAACCCAGCACTTCCACATCCCTTTTATATCATTCTAAGATAACGCTCAGGTGCAATTACTGGAGTTTGTAATACCATGCTACCAACTGCATAAAGATATCCTTCTCTCCCTGAGTCCGTAAAAGGACTGCCCAGGAGGCTGAGATTGTTCTGAAATTAGTGCATCCAAAGAGCTACAACTGCAAATACATGAAGTAAAAAACAAGCATGGTAGGATCCTGACTTGTTCCAAGCTTTGAGATGGATTTCCCTAAACTATCCTCAGTGAGCTCCCTACCATGATGTGTATGGAATGAAAAAACAGATTAGTTTGTTTTAAACAGGGAAAACTCAAAGCAACCAGCAACAAGACAGAAACAAGGTGCACACGCAACCCCTGACCCACTGAATCCCCACAGGTTGGGCCTGTGCTTCTGTCCTTGGGTTTGATTAGTAGCACATCATCAACTCGGTCCCTGCAGGATCCTCAGGCAAGCTCACAGTCCAGGCCAGGCAGGTTGCTGCCAGCTTGTGCCTGCTATCTGCTGTTCATCACACCCTGCTGTCTCTCAAGCTTCCTCAAACACACAGCAACTGAATTCAGTTAACATCAAGGAACAAAATGGGAGGAAGAGTAAATGTTGTCAAGTCACCAGGAGCATCAGTGCCCCAGAAGGACTGAAAGCTCATTAACATGCACCAGAGCTTGGAAATAAAGAATAAAAGTTCATGCACTCATCTGTGTGGTTCCCCTGGGTGCTATCTGCAGCTTTACATGGAGGGCCTGTTTGTCCACTGAAGAGGGGACATTTATGGATAGTCGTGACTCCTCACACAGGGAGAAAACACAGAAATAACTGTGAGCAAGACAACATTTCACAGGTCAGGATATAAAGGAGATACCACTTTGACAGATGTGTCTGCAGCAGTTTCTCTTATTGTTCACTAATGGGCGCATTCATTAGGGCCATGCACAGGCAAGAAAGGAGAACAGACACCACAGTTTGCTGCCCAGAAGCACTGTGAGGAGAGCAGGTCCCAATAGGCAGGCAGGTGAAACACCAGTACAGAACATAACTCCCATCTGTACAGAAGCTGCTCTATTAAAATCAATTAACACAGGAGGGCCAAGAGTGTGGTATCGCAGCACTCAACCCCCAGGCAGCTGGGAGGCAGGCAGCGTGCTTCTCAGAGAGACCATCTCCTGGGTGTTACAGTGATTCTGGTGGCACCATGAACCTTCAGCTTTCAACACTAGCCCACAGCATTGGAAAGCTTCTTTACCTGAGCACAAACCATCCTTATCCTTCCAGCACACACACTCGCCCTTCTTCCCAGCTAACCCAGGAAAGCAGCACCACAGCAAGAACAGAGTTTATTAACTCCTTTACAGCCACATCATGGGATAACACTTTTTTTGGACAGTGTTTATAGGAAGCTTTTCTCTGCCTCCGAGGAATTAGCCTTGTACCCAAAATCAAAAGAATGCAACCACAAGCTTTCAGGCTCCTTGCACTCACTTCTCTCCTAAAGCCATGCCCAGAAGCTAACCCACCATTGCAGGTTGGTAGATGTAAGCATCTTCTACTGCTGCATTAGTTTCACCCATAGCCTGAACAGTTATTTCCCTAAGTCTCAGTACCCCTTCTGGGGGGCCTGGGCTCATACAACATTTACTAACCTTTCACCAGTAAGAAATCTATATTTAATTCAAACACTGCATTGCATACTGGGAATTTTAATGGAACAACTCTATAGATTTCTTAAGTTATGTGAAATCTCCTACATATTCTGGAAATATCTCGTCTATATGTATATATTAGCTATATTCTAGAGGGAGGCCCTTTGGTGACTTCCTAGCTAAAGCAGTAACTGTTTGGATTTATAAATTACATCACTTTATCTCTCTAGGAAAAGGGCAGATGAAGATAGACCTGACAGGACAAGCGCAGGGAGCAGGCTGTGGAACAGCAGCTCAAGTTAATTCAGTCTGGACTCGCCTTCTTTCCAAATCTATGAAGATACACAGATTTGTATCTGTGATCAACTTTAAGTAGCAGCAAGGTTATAAGAAAGCCAAAAATGAGGCTGCAAGTTTGGCAGACTGTAAAACTTTCTCACAAGTTTTACAGAGTTTTCTTCTCATAATATTCTCTCGTCAAGTGGAAATATTTTGAGTAAACAGCTTGGTAGATGGCTTTTTCCTTGAAGAGAAATAATAAAAATGAGGCATCTAAGTACATCAAAATGGACCTAGACACTTATCCCTAACGCCAGGTCCACTTCACTGGTGAAGTCTCACTGTCCTCTCCCAGTGCAGAGCATCTCTGTATATCCTGGATATAACGTGTAATTTTATTGAGGAGGAATCTAGGCCAAACCAGAACCTGTTTGCTAAGTTTGTTTCAGCATTCTACCTGCTTCATTTACTTTAAACAAAATAAATTAAAAACAGGACTGGTTATCCACTACCTTTTCCTCTCCATGACCTTAGGATCAAACAGCTCCAGGAGACAAAAACTCCACTGGTCTGGCTCCCCCAGCATCACCAGTGCTCCCCATTGCTGCTCAACTGTAGGCCAGCTTCTCTCCTCCTTTATATTAGAGAAATCCCATTAAAGACAACTAATTCGTCAAGCTGGAAGGAAGAGAAAGCTCCTGCTTGCATAAACCTTATTACTATGATGAGTCATTTTCAAGGTTTCTTTCAAGAGGGTAAATGAAACAAACACAGCAGAGAAATTACTGTAGCACAAAAACTCTCCCTGGTGTCTTCTATTTGAGAGGAACAACATTTCTGCACAAAACTGCTTCTTTCTATGATTACAAAACATATTTCCAAATATGAAATTTCATATTCAGAGGGGAAAACTTTTCTTAAAAAAAAAAATCTAGTACGTTATGATCTGCAGCCTGGTGTTCCCTCAAGGATTAAGTTTGGAATTAGTGTCAAAAGATACCTCTGAGGATGGTCTCTGCTAATGTTGGGGAAAAGTCCAGGAAGAGCTCCTGGTGGCTGGCCTTAAAGCACTGCTTTTTCCATTGCCTTCGTGCAGTTCTGAATTCCTCCTTCCAAAAAGGACTCAGTGCAGAAGAGACAGCTTAAATCCCCTATCCCTGGTGTAAAAACTTTTTGGACACCCAGAAATTGCAAAGGGCAGCAAGACACAGCATTTGCAGCTCTTGCTGCTCAGACCCATCGTGCTCCAAGGGATGGGCACACTTTCCCAGTGACAACAGCTCTGTCAGGTTAAGCCAGCATAGACACACATTTAGCATACCCAATTTAGGATACAAATAACCTTCAGTGGGATTATTTCTTCACCAGTAAAAACTACGAGAGGAGAAAGGGGGGGGAAGAAAAGAAAAATCCACCCCACACTTCAGAGTAAATTATCATTACATTAGTACACAAAGCAATACCATGGCACTTCAGATATAACAAATTACTCCAGAAGAGACAACTACTTATTCAGATTGAGAAACAGCAACAAACAGGATCTCTGTGAGCATATCTCTTCCCCTAGTTCAAGGTAATGATGTAAATTTTTTTCTGCTTGTGCAAAATCAAGGCAAGGGGTGAGAGCACACAGAAATGGAAATTGCATGTTTTTGTACAGAGCTTAAACCCCAGCTTTAGCCTTAAATCAGCAAAACACTGCATTCAGTACAGTCATTTATACAACTATAAAAATAACACATATTAGAAATGATGGAAATGTGTAGGCTACGCTTTGAGTTTTGAGAACGCTCTATAGTTTTGTAGGGCAGCACAGGGAGAATGGTAATGGAAAAGATAGAGCTTTATAACCCTTTTAAGTTTGGTTTGGTTGCAATCAGGAAAACATAAAACAACACATTAAGGTTTGGCCCAGGAAGAATATCAATTCAGACACAATAGCTGTTTGCACTGTTGAAAAGTTGCAATTCTTTTAAATGAAGTGTAACAGCAGTAATTGTGTTTCTCTGAGTAAGCTAAGAGGCAAATGGCGCATGAATCAATAACAGCGTGGCCTGTACACCATTTATCTTTGCATGATCCACAGGAAATCCAATTGCATGATTACATTATTCACTGCCTGTCAAGAGCACAAAATAACTGGATCTTGTCAGCATGTGCATTTAGCCCTATCTCCAAAGGGCAGACACACACAAAGGGGGACGTGGCCAACCATCAGCCAAAGCTTCCACTCATAATGAGATCATACTCTCCAAAACTACCAGCGCTGCAGAAGGGGACTTAATTTCTGCTATCAGTGAGCCAATTTCTATAAATATCTTCAACATTTAGAAATTTTTTTAAGCTTCAAAGCCTTTAGCTGCTATAAAGCTGTTACAGTGAGTGCTACCAATATGTCTGCTGACTTCAGGAACCCGATTACTAGGAATGAATTGGGACACTCAGACACAGGTACTTTAACATGATTATAAATCCCCTGTTTAAACACCTGAGGAAGCTGCAGGGCGAGAAGAAAGTTTGCAAAGCTAAGTGCTAAAACAGCATTAAACACTGCTCACAAAACTAGGCCCTAATGGATCCAAGTTAATGTTGGTGCTCAATGAGCACATGGTTCCAGTGATTCACCTCCCAGCATTACTGAAGCTTACATTTGCAGAGCTTACTGATTTCTGCTGTACCACTCCCGAACTCCCACTCAGGCCAGTCTAGGCATGTGCAGCATGGGACAGCAGTGCCACAGCTGGTGACAAGCCCAGATGGCAATCCATATTTTTTTTACAAGTGCTTTCTCATTCCCCAGTTACCTCCCAAACACATGGGAGCCCAGAATAGGCTGCTAGGTCCTGACCAGGCACACTGCCCCTTCCTCTGCTAGCTGGAGAGACAGCCTCCCCACTACAATCTTCTGCTGTAAAAAGTTCATCTCCTTACAGGGTAATTTTTCTTACTCTGCAAAATCCTGATATGAAACCACAAGGACCAATCCTGCTGACCCACTGATTCTAATCAACTGCAAGTTTCCACACATCTCTTATTGATTTGGAGGACACTAAACCATAAATGAGGCACAAGGAGTTTGCAGCTGCAATAGTAAAGTTGAGCTTTTTAAACTCAGAAGAAAGTGCCTATTTCAGCTGATGGTATTTTCAAAAGAATTAACAAAAATACTTGAAGGAAAGCACTAACACACCTAAATGATTTAGTAATGAAAGTTACTCCACACTGCACTTATACTGTTTGTTTGCTGTACAAATTGCCCACTTTACAATCCAACCCAAAAGGAGCAGCTCCTGCCAGATGTATCTACAACAACTCCAAGAGCTTCTTAGCCAGGAGGGATGCTGAGCGCCCTGCCAGGCTACCCTCCCTCTTCCCCAAAGCAGTTTTCCAACCCTGCAGTCAAATTTTCAGAGGGCATCTGCAGTTCAAGCCTTTTTGCTGTGCTGCCTGATGTTCACTCACTATGTCAGCATCAAATAAAAAGCCTGAAAAATTCATCGCAAATTATTTTCTTTATTCATCATAGAATACGAGTATCCCCAAAGAAGCTGCTGTACCATAGATGAGTAAATGTCTCCTCAAGGCACAAACAGATGAGCTACAGGTCTCCATGTTTATGAAACGGGGAGAAATTTATTGCCTCATACATCCTCTTCTGACACAGGATTATTACTTCAATAGTTGACCTGTTTAAAAGTGTTACTGCAGTTTGCTGTGGCTAAAGGTAGTTACTTTTATCAACAGGATGGATTAGAGCTACATGATATGAAACCAGGATAAGAACCAAGCCTCATACTCTGACATTAATGTGGTTTTATTATGAGCCCTGAGGAAAAATAGAAAAGGGGAAAAATTCAAATACACAGTAAAAAAAAACCCAACCAAGCATTAATGGGCAGATGAAGACCTGAAAAGAATTAAAATCAAATAACAAATATTTTTTGAAGACATCAGATTAATTTATATGTATTTTAAATACATTCCCAGTTGTACCACAATCATCACTTTCAAGGGAGGAGTTGGAGTGTTTTATTACACAGCATACTGGAAATCAGAAGAGACACAAGGTTTTGGCATCACAAGCTTGTATATAAGATGATGAAAGGAACCAGGAATTTTATAGTGAGTCCCTATAAACCACATCCAAGAGATCGCTTGCCACACAAGGACCCATTTCAAAATCAACTATTCTTTAAAATAACACAAGTTCAGTGAGCAGTTCTCTATTGATAATGATGTCTAGACACTGCTACTCTATGTTCTCCTGGGATACAACCCAGGATAACCTCTGTTAAGCACAGGGAACAAGGAGGCACATACAAGACAAGTACTTCTTTCTTTGATAGCTAACAGCAGCGACATTATGAGGAGGGGAGAAATACATAACAGGCAGCATCTTACAACAGGCAACATTTTTCATTACTGTCCACAGAGGTTACAGAATAAGGTAGGAGACAAAAGCATCAAACACAGGTTTTATACTGCTCATACTAAAAAGTGCCTTTTTTTTTTCTTATATAAACCAGCAGCCTTTTTGACACAAATTCTCACACCGAGTCTTCCAAGCACCTTTTTTCTTGAAACAATAGATTCCACTTCCATTACTAGTGTGATATAGCGATCCAAGTGATCCCTATCAAAAAGTCCAAAAATTGACATAGGACATCAAAATCTGACAAAATTCTTCTTGTGAAAGTAATTTACAGAATTATTCAGCTTCTACAGGAGGAAATACACACATCCTGTAGCCCAGCACATAGGAACACAGACCTCAGCATAAGGAAGTCTGCAAAAAGGAATTATATGAGCTACAAAAGATGAGTGATACATAATACTTGTCTGCAGACATGTTCAGCCTTAAAAGAATAATTTGAAATGCTACCTTCCTCAAAGCACAGAACTGAAATTAAACCACACAACTCCTCTAATCTGGACCCACATTGAGCCTGCTGTTTGGATCAACTTTACAAACCTGCAACTCTCACAAAGAGTCCTCCTGCATTCATTGACAGCGAGAATGTACTCGGGGCTCCTGCATTCCCCAAGCACCAGGCGAAACCCATTGGCCCAGAGTTTGGGTCTGCTGTAACAGCAGCAACAAAAAAATGCTGAAGGAATGGATACCAAGAAATTGTCATTTCAAAGGAAGGAGACCAGAAAGACCAAACTGCAGCTTCCTCTGGAAGATGAGTGAAAGGAGATCACTGTGTTGGCAAATGCTGGCTGAGATGTTTGTAATATACTATGTCTTACCACAACAAGCACAACGGCGATCATTTTTGTTTCATCTGCAATACCACTCTGGGTTGCATTAGAATTCAAAACTATATTTTGACAGATGGCCATTACAGAAGCTGTAATTCCATCACAGACTTTTAAAACACTCCAAGAGCAAAAGTTTGCTAGATTTATTCATGCCATCTCAGCTCCACCATTAAATTTCAGCCACAGAGTCAACTTTGGCCCAAGCATACTTATTTATAATGCTTGCAGTGCTTACAGAAGTTGAAAATTTAAGCAAAATTAATCTATATGTATAGAGCACCTAGCATGTATCAGATGCACTCATGTGTATAGTATTCAATGGTAACACATGTCCTTGGTATAAAGCCATCTGAAATCATAGACACTCTAAAATCTCTAAACTGGGGTGTGTGAAATCAATATAAAAAGGCTGCTATGTTGCTCACTTCAGTATGAAATAGTCAATGGGAAAGCACTCAGGGACCCCTCCTCCAAGAGGTAAACAAGCAGTAACACCAATCTTCTATGCAGCAGGTGGACAAGAGGGTCCTTCCTACGAGGGTCACCTGGTTTCTGCCAGTCACTCCACTGAGAAAGCCATGGAGCTGGAGAGGGGTGGTTCTCTGGGAAGAGAGGGGCACATCATTTTTATCTCATGAGGTATAGGAGATAGTGTTGCAGTTTTTCCTCTTTCTTACGTGCAGTACAACTTCTTTTGACAATTTGAAGAGATCTGATACAGAGCAAGATGTGTACACAGACCAGATTCATGGGATTAAAGGGGTATTCATGAGAAAGCTGAAATGGATTTTGTATCCAAGAGCAATCCTCTGCTCTCCTAATTTTGCATACTTCTCAACTAGTTTTAGTGCCAAAAAAATATAAATGGAATAACTAAGTCCCCTCAAAAGTGAAAGATCCTCCTTGCACCAAGGGAAAAAGCACCTGGTCAGCAGAAAATCACCAGTTGTTATAATCCTGAAAGTCCACAAGCTCCCAGTTGCTCCTGACCACCACCGAAGCAGGACATGAGGTTAGACAGACTTTTGTTCTAAGCCAGCACAGTCATCCTGAAGTTATTTTTTGTATTCCAGGCAGAGGACATTGACATATGTAGGACTTGACTGCAAGTACACAAAAAGACAGCATCGCTCCAGGCAAAACGCTAATGCCAATATAACTCACTCAAGTGCGTATCCGTGTTGCAAGTTCTGCTCTGTGCCAATCCCCCTGTGCTGTGAATTGTTACAGCCCACGGCTACGGAGTCCGGGCTCTGCAGTGTGAGCTCTGAGAGCAGCATGTCGTTTTTCAGGTTATCGAAAACCCAGCTCAGCTAATAGGTCATTTATGTGTGGTCTAAACACGATGAGGCTCAGTTGCTCAGGGCTAGAGACCAGTGAGAAAGACAACAGCTTAAATTATTTAAATCAATGCAGGGGAAGGCTTAGAAGCACCTGACTGAAAAACGTATCAACAGCACATGTCCAACTTTATTTCAGACATACTAAGTAAGACTAATATGAAATAGAATGAACAGCAAGCAGAAATGAAGGCTGCAAACATTGGTAGCTTCAGACAGACATACCAATGAGGACTTTTACTAGCAGAGGTTAGCAAAGACAAGACATACTTGTCAAAAATATAAGATAAAAACGTTCTGACCCAGGACTTGATTTTCCACACTGAAGTTCCTACTAACAGATCACCCAAAACATCCTTTGAAGTTAGGGTCCAAATCTCAGGCAGAGATAGAGAATATCTTCCCTACAGACCACTTTTTGCTTACCTCTACCGCACTGCGGTTCATCTGCTCATCATGCCATGCCTAAACCTTTAAAACAAGTCCTTTCTAAGACTCCAGTGGGAGAGTCTGGTATCTCAGGGTCAGAAAGTTCCCTGAAGTTTTAGGGTTCCCAGCTTATGTTTTCTTTAGTAGCAGCAGCATGCAGCCTATGGATTAGTGTGTTTAAAGGGTCCTTCCTTACTATCAAAGTATGTAACATCTAGAGATAGAACTGAAGCCATAAAATCCTTTTAGTCTAAAATCTTCTATAATCCCCAGTTCAATTTTTTTTGTGTATTAGCCAAGCATCCATCAGTGCATAAAAAGGGGAGAGGAGGGACTTGTTAATGAAACATATCAGAAGTTCCGTCAAAAACATCCTCACATCCCCTTTTTTAACTTAATGAGGGAATTCCACAGCACAATTCCTCCCATCGCTGGTAACTTCAGCTCACCTACACCAAGATAAAATGACAGTGCAGGACACCTGAGATATTAGCAGCTACTCTCTTACAACAGTTTCTTTAAACCCACATGGATAGCTGGCAGTCCGCTGAGATCAATCTCTCTATGCCTGCACTGACAGAATTAAGTATCACTTCTTCAGGTTTTTGAAAGATTTCTCTAGCTGGAGATAAAAACTGAGAAAAATCCATTCCATTTGTAGTTATGTTCAATGAACTTTAGAGATAAAAATTGCACTTTGTACATACAACATTGCTTCTGAGGCACAAAGTTGGTTAATCAGACAAGTAAAGGAAAAACATATCCTGGTAAAGAAGAAAACAGAGGAAGAAGGAAAATATGGCATCTTGCCTTTTTCAATCCTGTACGCACATTTTCATCTTTTATGACTTTAACCACAGTTCTCCGTATGAAATCAGTGCTCATCACCCTGAACTGGATTTACCCACACCACATGGTTACAGGAAAGGGCTGACTGCATCACACACAGCTGCTTGGAATAAAAAACCAGCAAACAGAAGAACTCCTGATTCATCATATCAGTGGAAGTGATGGAAAACAAAGGGACAGACCCTGAAGTCAATCACTTAACAGAATGTGGCCAAGCACAAAAACACTCTTCAGCGGAAAAAATCCCAGCATCACACCACATAATAGCATTTTGTGCTGAAGGTGGTATTGTGTTCTGTTTTCATTAAGGGAGCATCTGATAGGTATTTAAGGGATTTGAAAAACCCAGAAGAGCACCATGAAACATAGGATGGCATTGCAGTCCTCACTGATGTAATCAAATGCTGAAATTCAAGTAACAAAAAAGCACATTCTGTCAGAGGCACTAGATCAAACTATTAATCTTCCTATCTGTATTGTAGCAAAGCAGGAAATAATTTATCTTCCATCTGCTTAAGCTGCACCCAAGTGAAGGTGGTGTGTTTATTGCTGTTTTATAAATATCTAGGCAGTTAATGTTAGAAACAGGTCCTTTTAAACCAGAGGACAATTTGTACCTTCACATCATCCAAGAGATCTCATCCCAACCGCTGACAGCATTCATACCTCGTACAGCTGATTTAGGACTAATAGCGTTACAAATTTTGGGTATTATACTCAATTTGAGTTACAATGGCTTTTCTACATGCCTGTGAATACCTTCTGGCATTCTGAATTATTTCTCAGTATTTTTATTCCTTATACATACCGATGGCAACACATAAGTTCACCTGTATTGATTTTTAATTAATTGTATACCTCTTCAGCTACGTCCAATCTCACAACTACTTACAGTGACTACATTAAAAACAATCCAAGCAGACTGCAGAAGGAGCTTTGCATCCTTTTTTTTTTTATTTCTTCTCACTTGCTCTTCTTAAGGCCAAATTGTATTCAAGATTAGAGGACTGAATTCCTTTTCATTATCACCTTATAAGAGAAGCTGTCACATAATGCTATTCTACTTTTAGCAAATTATCTTCCAGAAATCCGCTTAACTGTCATGGTGCTTTAGCTTCTCTTACTTAAAAGCACCATTTGCTCTAGGATGTTGTGGATGCTCTTTACGGGGATTTGAAATGAAGCAGCCAGCATTTGGAGAAAAGAAATCCATGAGGGTTACAAAATGCAGAGAAGCTTCTTCAGACTTGGAAAAACTCTACACTAGAGTTCAAAAGCCAAAAATGGTTATACATGGGGGGAGGCTCAAAAAGGCAAGTGAGAGCATTTGTATGTTTTCTTTTACCTTCCTCCTGAGGTGTCCACTTTTGATCCCTGTTAGAGATACCATCTTAGGCTGGACTTGCTCTGGCCCTGCTCTCATCCCACATTGTAGTGTTATCACAGAGGCATCACATGGTTAGGAGGGAAAGGTGGAATCCTTTTCCCATAACACTACCACAATTGTTAAGGCCCAGCTGCAGCTGCTATTTGGCATTGTACACAGGTGATAAAAAAAGAGCCACAAAACAGGACATGAAAGTTCGACCACATTTTCAGAGAACTAAAAGAGACTTAACCTTGCTTAATTGAGGAAGTGGGTTTTGGTTATACTATTGTCACAGAGAGCAATATTGTAAAGGTAGGTCCCCAGTTCAAATACATCAACAGAAATGCATTCCCTTGGAATTCCTCTGCCAAGAATAACTCACATAGGCTCTGTTGATATACATACATATATATTGATGCATACTGGAGCAGTAAGTACAAGCAGCACAGTGACTCAGACGGTAAGTACCAGGCTGTATTATTGCACAGTTCATCACAGCCTTTCAGAGATCACCACCACTAAATCAGAGGTTAAACATTTGACTGATGTTTCATTAAAAAGCACTTTGTTCACTCGAGCACTGTTAAACCCATTAATAGGTGGTATCAGTAACCCCCTGGAATATCTGCATGGGTTAGGTGTGCAAGTCTCCCTACTGAAAAGCGATCTGACAGCTTTGCAAAACAGACCTACTGATCCTACAGAGCACTGAGACCACGGCAAACACACTGACACTCTAGACCCCACTTCGTTGACTGACTTTGATGTGTATTTAACATTCAGTTTTCGCCTTTCCCTCCTGATCGCCTGTGGAAGAACACATTCTATGTGTTAGCAAAGAGAGGCATCAGATTTCTTATTGGGTTCCAAACACCCATGAAAAGTAAATGTCTCTGAAGTTCCCATCAGCCTCGCCACAACCCTTCTAATGAAACTGAAGGCTGAAACCAATTGGATTCTTCACACAGAAGGTATTTGTACTGTCTACAACTGACACACACTGTGTGTG
>JANVCC010000057.1:7738221-7757964 GCA_025345505.1 Todiramphus chloris collaris | reverse complement strand
GGGGGGGGGGGGGGGGGGGGGGGGGGGGGGCAAATGCCCCTCACTTCAGAAGAGGCAAAGGAGAAAGATTCAGCACACTTAATTTGTAAAAAAGTAGCTGAAAGCTACTGAAACTAGCACCCAGATGGGGCTCTCTCACATCATCATCTCAAGAAGCTGACTAGTATTAAAAATAACATTGATTTAAAAAAAAAAAAAATTTCAAAGAAATAATGCAGTATTTACAAACAGTGATACAGAAAGGACACCACACATTACTTCTAATGTGGACCACAAGACATACTCCCAGAGAACACAGCTAGAAATCCAACCATCAAAACCAGTGGTCAGCACCATACCCGGACACATTAGGGTGGGAATTAATGCTTGACAAATCCAGATCCACAATCCTGTGAATTATGGAGCAGGAGTGGGGAAACAGGCAACAAGAAAGATGCAGACAGACCTTGGTGTGTAATCCACAATCCTAGGGAGACTCTTGCAGAAACCAAGGTTAACCTATCTTATCCTCAGGCCCCAAATAACCTCCATTACTCCTCAAGTATCACATCCCCCATCTGAACCTTTCAATGGCAAAGTCAGAGGTTGCCTTGTTTTTATTAATGGACTAAGAGCATTTGTCCAGGAGCTGTTCAATTCTGGTCACTCTTCCTTTCCTTCAAGTGCATCAATATGAAAACATAAACATGATTTTTAAGCAATATTTCACAGAATCACAGAATGTTAGGGATTGGAAGGGACCTAGAAAGATCATCTAGTCCAACCCCCCTGCCAGAGCAGGATCACCTAGACCAAGTCACACAGGAACGTGTCCTGGTGGGTTTTGAACATCTCCAGAGAAGGAGACTCCACAAGCTCCCTGGGCAGCCTGCTCCAGAGCTCTGTCATCCTTGCTGTTAAAAAGTTTCTCCTTATGTTTACATGGAACCTCCTATGCTGCAGCTCACACCCATTGCTCCGTATCCTATCATGGGACATCCCTGAGAAGGGCACATTAGGAGGGGAAAATATCAGCACTGTTGGCCTACCACGGTGACAAATATTTATCACACCACCTAAGTCCACAATGGGAAACAGAAAATTGATGATAATATTACACATATCTTCAAGACCTCTGAAGAGTAATCATCACAAATAAACAAACTGGAATAAAAGTCAGGCTCTGAAATAAAGAAAAAAAATAAACCACAAGCTATTCCTTTGGGGACAGAATTCAAAGGAGGAGCACGAGACATGCGATAACCACAAAGTGCACATTTACAAGCTGAAGGAGGAAGCGAATGTAATGTTTGCCAAACTCCTACTCCTACATAGCATATTTATCAAGAAAAAAAATTTGATTCCAGTGTTTAGTATTTGTTTCTAACTCATTGCATGGATCTCTTATTTCCTAGCAAAATCTCATTAAAGTTATTTCATCTTCCCAATTTCTTTGCTGGATAAATCAAGTGACATTTAATGACATTAGATTTTGAGTGGAAGACGTTGATACTGTGCTAGCACCAAAGATATGCAAATTTGTTCAGGTATAAAAATACCGATTTAAACACAAAAAAAACCCTTGATCTTTGTGCACTTGACAAGTACTAAACTGATAGCAGGTATGCATTCAGTACATATAGATATACTATGTGTCAAGTGACAATGGTTTGTTCCTCTAGTCCCGCTAAGCAAAACAGCTGGGAAATAGTGGAAAGCCACTGGCACGTCTAGGGGTAGTTTTTGTGATCCTTCCAGTCATGTTGGAGTAATGACCAGGAGCTCAACAAGCTCTTTTTTACACAGCCCTCCAAGCTGCCAATGGATAGTAATGACACTCATTGAAACCCTAATGACCTCACTTCATAAAATTTCAATTGCCATCCCAGGAAGCAAGTTACTGCAGCCAGAAATAAGTATTTGTAAACGTCTACAAGTCACTCACACCCTGGTTTTGCAAACTTGACAAGGTACACATCAAGTAATTCCATTGTGAAAGGCTATTCAGAGACGGGGGCGGGGGGGGGGGGCAAGAATTTTCACTGAGAAACAAACTTTTGCTGAAACTTCTTTCTAAATTGTAAACCACCCTAAGGGGAACACAGAGTTTTTTTAGAAGTTACTATCTGACTTTTCAAACACTTCTAATCACAGAAGCTGGCTAAATATTTAGTTTCAAGAAAAGTTTTGTTTTTTTTTTCATTCAGAAGAGGACTTGGGGATGATGGTGGGTGAAAAGCTGGACATGAGACAGCACTGCGCGCTCACAGCCCAGAAACCAATGGCACCCTGGGCTGCATCCCCAGCAGCGTGGGCAGCAGGTCCAGGGAGGAGATTCTGCCCCTCTGCTCCCAGTGCTCTGGGGAGACCCCCTTGCAGTGCAGGGTCCAGCTCTGGAGTCCTCAGCACAGGAGGGACAGGGACCTGTTGGAGCAGGGCCAGAGGAGGCCCCAGCAGTGCTGGGAGGGCTGGAACCCCTCTGCTGGGAGGCCAGGCTGGGAGAGTTGGGCTTGTTCAGCCTGGAGAAGAGAAGCCTCTGGGGAGACCTTCTTGTGGTCTTTCAGTGCTTAAAGGGGCCTGTCAGAAAGATGGGGAGGGACTGTTGCAAAAGGACAAGGAATTATGGTTTTAAATTAAGAGAGGAGAGATTTCGACTTTAAGCTGAGAGCGATGGTGAAACACTGTCCCAGGCTGCCCAGAGAGGTGATCGAGGCCCCATCCCTGGAAACATTCCAGGAAAGGTTGGATGGGGCTCTGAGCAACCTGCTCTAGTTGGAGATGTCCCTGTTCAGAAGGAGTTGGAACTACATGAACTTAAAGGTCCTTTCCAAAGTAAGTCATCCTATGATTCTGTGGTTTTATATATTCTAAAAAACAACATACATTATGTAAAAGACATGCGAGTTTTAACACAGACACTTCATGCTACCAAATTTACTTTTAACTAATATTTTGTTTTCTCCTACCTGTACTAAGTGGAAATAAATTCATTTCCATTTCCTATGATCAAGTAT
This sequence comes from Todiramphus chloris collaris, assembly GCA_025345505.1. NCBI lineage: Eukaryota > Metazoa > Chordata > Aves > Coraciiformes > Alcedinidae > Todiramphus > Todiramphus chloris. The sequence goes on along the minus strand of JANVCC010000057.1, from coordinate 7,754,971 downwards.
TTACATTATACATGGAAAAAAACAGAAGACTACAATCACCCTTAATTAATACTGTATGTATAATTAAGGTCATATCCTGCCTGCTGCTGTAAGTAGGGTTATTACAGATTCTGTGACCTTTCAGCTCATGTCCCAGTGGTTCTAGAACAAGTGAGATTTTATGAACGCAGTAAAATCTTTTGCCTTCCACCTATGGCTAACACTATTTTAGGGGGTGCTCAAGCAGGAGGGCAGCTGAGCCCCACGACTGACACACAAACAGAAAAAATAAAACAGACTTGGAAACTCAACCCAGTGTCAAAAATTCACAACATATCCAAGGGCTGTTGGAAGAGGAGACACTGGAGAATAAAAACATTAACAAACTTGAAAATGCTATGAAGATCTACAAGGAGAACCAGAGAATACTCTTTAACAGCAACAAGCTCTGTGGAGCTGCTCACTGAATACAGTTGCCCAGCCTCTGAAAACAGGGAAATGCTGGTGGGCATTGTGCATTTGCAGTACGCAGAGAATTACCACCAGGGTTTTTCACAGGTTCTGAAAGGACACGCTACCTCCCTCAGCTCTGTATCTTGATATTTGCCAAGATTTAAATAACAATTCAGATCAAATAACCAAAGATTGATGGCTCAGTAAGTTGCAAACAGTATACTTCAAAAGAATCTCGAAAATTACACTGTTCCCAAAATTCAAGCTGGTAACTCCAGAAAAGTTTGAGAGTAAAGATCAGTAAATTGTCAGGACAATAAAACCACAGAATCTTAGAATACAATCAGGCAGTTATATTGCAAGACTTCAGGGCTCTTTTTGAAAGAATTGCATATTCCTATAACAACAGGGACTACCTATTCTCAATTGAAACTAGGAAGCCCCTAGATCTCTTATCTGCCATATCAGTGTTTTTTCAGACACAAACTTCCTGGGAAATGGTACCATTATTCGTTATTAGGTGCCAGAGTTTTCAAAGCAAGTTAAGTTTTCCTAGGTTCTGCCTCTGAGCTGTTATCAAGCAGAGGCAATGATTAAAAACTCAAAACATGAACTGATATTCATCTACAACTACACACTTCTTTCTTTTTCTTTCATCAGATTTTGAGCTGAGTAAAGAGTAACAGGATTTAACTACACAAGGAGTTTCATTATTGGCTTCTCCAAGGTAACACCAAGGTTTTCCTCAATGTAGAAAGTCACACAAAAAACAAACAAATAAAACCAACCTACCTTTCTAAAGCTGTGATGACTAACTGCTGGTTTATGCAGTTTAAGCCAGGTTCTTATACAAAACCAGAAGCAATTGGGACAAACAAAATAAAATTACACATTTAAAAGGCTTAATATTCTTTGTCAGAGAGCTTCTAAGAAGCCATTGACTTTGGAGGAGCTCATTTGGCATTATTGGCACATTAACTTCAAAAAGGCTGGGATGGTTCCGAGAGACTTGTCTATAGGAATAATTTTGAAAGCCACTTATTCCAGATTAGACTCGAAAGGGATTTTTCATAAGCAACTCAACTGTTTAATAGCCACAAAAACAAAAGAATGATATTCAAACCTACTGTTCCGCTGACTTCCTATTCCTTCAGTTTCTCAGTGGCATTTGGTCACTGTGAAACAAAGACAAAAAAAATGAAGCAAGCTTTAAGTCTTAGGCCACTGCCTGCTTCTGCACTGGTCAGAATCCACAGCAGCCCTAGTGAGATCAGGACACACACATAAACAAGATTAATATCAAATGCTTTCGGAGAGATTTAATACTGTTCTGGGTGGGTAGAGGCTTTCATTTGCATAATCGTTTCTTTTTTGGCCTTGGAGCAACAAACCCAACCACAAACATTTTGTATGAAAATGCATTTGAACCTTTTGCCGTATTGAAGGTACAACTTAACAGCTTTTGGGACAATCAAACTAAGTCCTAACTGACTAAAGTAGTAGCAGAGAAAATAGCTATTAAAATGCACTAGAAGTCACACCCCTCTTCCTCCCATTTAGGAATTTGAAAACAACAAATGCAAGATGCCATCACAAGGAAAAGTTTTATGTATTTTATTAAGAAGCCTCTGAAGTTATATTTGTTTTCAGTACACACATGAAACTTTACTACTTACAATTCATTGGTGGTTTCAAAAAGGCCTAATCAGATTAAGATTTCTGGGGTTTAGATTTCATTACATTATTATTTTAACAACTCGTGCGGTATTTAACAAGTTTAACACACATGTGCTCCCCAGCTGAAGTGGAGATTTATTGCTGAGACAGCAGTTCCCGACCTCAAAACACAAAAGACTTGCACATTGACTCAGAGCAGCCCACTTCAGAGCACTTACGCAATTTAAGTAACATTACACTTAAATGCATTTTTTTCCCCACCGAGTTAATGAAAGCAGGTCACTCTCTTTTTGTTCACTCCATTCAAGCTTCAATAGCTTTTCTAACAGTAAAGAATAAGTAAATAGAAAAAGACAAATGAGAGAGGCCAGTCAAAGGAGCCAGATAGCCCACGATATCCAATTCCCAAAGTACACCATGTCGGCTGTGTGAGTCCCTACACTGACTGACAAGTCCTGCACAGTGAAACAATCATCGTAGTTAATTCTTACTGTCTGTAGAGCACATACCTTCACACAAGCTTCCAGAAAGCTCTTACTACTAAATCATAGGGTTTTGCTCTCTGTAAATGCAAGTGTGTCATTGCTGCCCTCAACCACGTACCACTACTTCACTGTAAGACCTGCCACCCGGTACAGCATTCTCCACACAAAATCCAGAGTTTGGGAAGAAGTACACCTCCAAATACACAAGGCATTAAACAGGTCATGCAGACTAGACAGGATTAAGGTGGCATGTTTTGCTTCGGCAAAGCTTCTTTCTATATCCATCTCAACTAAATGTTCAGCCTTGAGCTTCTTTACACATCCCAGAACATAATTATTCTTACATAGTGTACACAGTCATTAATCTGCACACTGTATGAACTCCTACTTCTGCTAGAAGTCACAGCATCCAAAAACTGCAAGTTATTTTAGCTATTATTTCTTTTGTATCTTAAAATAATATAGGAAATTTAGTAAAATTTGTAACTGCCACACCCACAGAAGAATGTTAGTTTACTTGGCATCAGAATGAGTTTCAGACAAAATACGGTATTTTCTTTTAAGTAGCATAATGAAGGCAAGACACCAAATGCTAAAACTGACAATTTATCTCCTTAACCTTGCTTTTGTTAAAATGGCCATACTTTCTCCACCTCCTTTTTAAGGAACTAAAGGGGAAAGCAAGAAGCTACATCTTCTCCTTCTGTTTGAAGGTCCCTTGCCTCCCCTGACCACCTCTTCCAACGCCATTCTCTCTGCTCCCCATTAACCACTGATCAAACGAAAATGTCTGCACCTCTTGCCACCTCCAGCTAAACACCTTGCACTATATCAGGCTCAAGGCACCTCTATCTCCCACTAGCTTTCCAGAAACATGGTACAAAGCTGCTGCTTTTGCAGATAAAATCCATCCCTGGAGTCCTCCAAAGCTCTGGGGCACCCAGCGGGAACCTGCAACTTAGGGCAGATGGGCTGCCAGGAGAGGTGGGGGCACATCACAACACATGGATTACTGACAGGAAAAAGTGAGAATAGTGCCTTGAAAAAAAATCACAGAGGACTGAATTCTGCTTATATTCTGGATTCACCATGTGCAAACATCAAGACAAAGAAGCTTGAAATGTTAGCAGACAAGGCATGTTCTGTAAAATTATTTTACTAAAAAAAAGGAAGAAAAAGGGTAAGAATCAATGGAACCAAGTACCAGAAAAACAAGCATATTTAAATATTAAAAAAACAAACAAAAAACCCACAACAACAAAAAACACACACAAAGAAACTAACAATGAAAAAAAAAAGAAAAAACCCAACAACAAACAAAAAACAAACAAAACCCCAGACCTAAAGCAAAGACACATGTAAAAATATGCAAGGTAGTAGAATCAACAAGAAGCAACATAGACTCAAAGAATTAACCCCGACAGAAAACATTTTATTTAGCAGTTGTAAAACTAACAGCTGAGAGGAAAGTAGTAACTCATTTAGCTACATTGCATAGTCTCAAAGAGTCATGCTTGAAAACCAATTCAAGTTGACAGGAGTGGAATACAGGCAGTATAGTCTAAAATCTACGTGGAAAACTACAAATAAAGCTTTATAATACATGAGAAGTGCAGAAAAAGAGAAGTGTTAAAGCTGGGTTTTGGGGTTTTTTTGACAATCCTAATTAATCACCCAGAAAAGAAGTAATGGAACTCCATGAAAAATTAGTAAGCACTGCAAGGCTGGTCAAAGAAGGGAGAAAGCGACCTAGTGACAGAAACATTGCCTAAAATAATATAAAGCCATCACTGGAAAGATGCAGAAATGCAGTTTCTCCAAAATCAACATCAATTTTGCCCGAATCAAGATTATGTCAGTACAGAGTAGACAGTAACTTGTTGTGACTTTGCAGCATTGCTAATGCTAGAGATTAAAATTAGCTAATCAAATTGAGGCTACATCTGCACAGGCACTGAAGAATGCTGAAATGAGATAACAGACTGTCACATGCTACCCTGGTACAGCCAAACCAAAGCTCTCTTGGAATTCCCTGCTCTTTCTCCAGCATCACTGCAGCAGCATACAGAGAGAGTTGTGACATAAGCAACAGAGCAGAGCTTGTTGCAGGAAAGGTTTCCGAGAGCTCGCTTCAGTGTGACACTGCTCTGCAAGGTAACAATCGTGCAGCAGAGACTAGAGCATTTACTAACGCTCGAAAGGTTTTGTTGCTTCTTGATGTACCAATGTAATTTTAGGGACCATCAAACAAAGACAACACAGGAAGCGTTTGGGACTCCAGGGAGAGCTTGGTGATTGTATCATCTATCAGGCACCAGGGAAGTCTCATGTGAAAAAGCTGCTGAAGTCCCAACACTTAGATTTTCTGTCCCAATTGTTTCAAATGCTGCAAGAAAGGACAATATGTTCTCATTTTTCTTCGGGGCTTGTTGGCCTAAGTATACTCCAGTGTCCTTCTACATCTAATTTGCACAGTTTTTCAAGAGGAGGTGGAGGGACACAGAGGGAGAAGACACCTGGAGGACACCATGGGAAGGAAGAGCATGGGGGAGCAAGAATAGCAAATAAACAACTGGGAGGGGGGTAGGGTAGTTTTAAGACTTGTTTATAAGACAGATCTCCATCTATCCTACAACACTGCACTGCCATTCATGGTGCAACTGAGTTCTGCTACTTGGCGTTTACAATTTACAGACCTTTTCTTCATGAACAACCACAGTTTTGAAGCATTTCTGAGAGTTGCCTTTACGATTTATGATGCACTCAGCAGTTTGTCTGAATCCAAGATGAAAGCTAGGGGACAGAAAGGGGACTTCACTAAACTCAATGTCACAAGGCAGATGTGCTTTTCTGGGGGATAAATAGATTTTCTAATTTATAGCACCATGTTCAGACTTGCAGTTAAGACCCCACACAAACAAGGAAGTCTAAACTAGATATTTTTTTCCTCCTCAAATCACTGCTGTAACAATGAAATAACATGGAGACAAGGCACAAATCATGTAAAATCCTACCAGGAAAACCACTCCGAATCTATAGGTAGAAGATGATTGCATTTAATCACAACCTCCACAACGCCACTGGTTAACTGGCTGCTAGTGTACTTGGTGTTGGAAGGTTAATTTCTTCAAGTATCATGACAGCTGGGTTTGCATGCCACAGAGAAGTATATTGTATCAACATTACTAGTTCTAGCATCTGCCATATCAGTTTTGGATGCCTTGGTTTTCTCTGAGAACAATTACTTTCTGATCTTGTGGTTGTCACTCAAAACCTGTATCAGTAATTCACAGCCTTAAGTGAGATCAGGGTAAATCACACCAATAGCAATTTAAATCACCTCCTCTCTCTGTTCAGCTACATTTCACAACATTAACATTCAGCCTTTTGTATTTCCCCACGTTTCAACATACTCAAAAAAAAAAGGGGGGGGCAAAAAACCCCAACAGACAGACAAACCAAAATAAGAACCCCACAACACAAAACTGAAGTCAATTCAAGCCAAAACTGTCTTCTCCAGCTCTCACATAATGCAAGTCACCAGCTTACAAATGACATGTTACTTAGCGTTCCTCTGGTGCCTGGCTATACAGTGAATGACAGTACGCTACTGTGGGAAGTTTAGGTCAGCAGTTCATCTGCACTAAGTGCCCAAATACCTCAGCCCCTCCTGATATACATGAGGTGATGCACCCCTGAACAAAACTCTAGTCACATGTAGAAAAATCAGCACTGAGTGGCTCCGGCCACCCAGCCTCACCTGAGCTACTAGTTCAGCACATTTTTGCACATGACTGACAAAAACCATCACTGCTACCTAATAATACAACCAGTAAAGAATCACAGAATGGTAGGGGTTGGAAGGGACCTCTCAAGATCATCAAGTCCAACCCCTCTGCCAACGCAGAAAAAGTAGTTCTCTTGGTTGTAGTCTCCTCAAACTTAAAAAAATAATAATTAATCTTTATTCTATTCAGTGCTGACAACTATAGTTACTTTTTTGTATTAGATGCAGATGTAGCAATGTGTTTATTTTATGAGCAGATCCTTTCCCTCTGGACTGTGGGCTTCAGGGTGTATAGTGAGATACTCCTGGCAGCTCCAAAATGCCTTTTTCGGCATCTTCTTCCTACTTGCTTTGCTAATAATCTTTGCAGTTGTTAGAATGGGCCTTTTAAAGCACTAAAAAAGTGTAATTGGTGGGATTTTATTCTATACACATCACACAAGCAATCAACTTGTGAACATTCTATCAAACCTAGCCTCAATTTTCAATTCCATGTTTCATTTTTACCCTGCCAGAGCAAGGTCTAATGTAGACTTTGACCTTGTAAAGCATAGGAGAAAATTTTGCAGCTCAAAATACACTAAGTTTTCTTTTACCTTAAGAAGGCTGCTGTATTGCCTAAGGAAAACCATCACCAGGAGCTTTGGGAGGGCTGGACACCACAGCCCCTGCCCTCCCACCCAGAGATCAGTACCACAACGCAGCTCAGCCTCTTCCTTTAGGAAGAATGTCCTGCCTTCTTCTGGGGTCCTGCCACAAGGAGAAAGAAAAAGACCATCTCAAACCCACTACACAGAGGATACTGGCCACCCTGGACTTTTTCAAGCTGTAATTCATCAAAGCCTCAGAAGTGGCAAGGCATTTCTTTGACAGTGACACCCACCTTCCTCCTTCAAACACTACAAAACAGCTCAGACCCAGTGGTTCTAATATTCAGATACTACAAATGATGCCACCAGGTATCTGCAATGCAGTGCAGTCCTAACTACACGCAGAAATGAGCCAATCTAGGCCCTCCTGCCTGGTTTTTCACTACCAATGACATGAGGATAATCACAGATTTTCTTCCCTCCGTACTCTTTCATGTCCCAAATTATTTTGTTTGTAGCATCTTAATGCTGTATTAACTGAACATTCACTTGGTTCCCTGTTTCACACTTTGTGTGAAAATTTAACACTCTCATGTTTACTTCCTACCTTAGCTACAAAAATCTGCTTTCTGAGACAAGACAGAGGCAAAATTCACCAGCCATCCTCTTCCCTGGGTAACTTGTGACCACAGCATAAAATTCCCTTCAAAAACTAACATGATCCTTGTCATAAGGAATTTCCAGGTATTTCTTACCTAAATTGCTGATGTATCTCAGACATTTAGAGATCTTCCACAACATCCAGAGCAGCTCCTCTGTTAGCTGTCCCCAGGAACAGAAGTGCAATCAGGACCTTCATGAATTTATGTAGGTTTTGAGCTGCACAAAAATACTTGCCACATGTTTATACCCACAAGAGCCGACACAACTTTGTCAGGATTAGATTCAACATTCTCTTGTTACTCAAAGTTAACCATGGAGAAATGGAGCATTCACCCAGAGCCATCTTCCCCTCGACAGGCTTTCCAGACTCCATGAAAGTAACCCCTATACTGAGTACCTCAACTCATCAGCTGTTTGAGAGCAGATGTTTTGCTTTTGAAGCTATGACTGATCTTTTATGAAAAGTAAGATCTGTGTGTAATGTAAATCCAAGTTTCAAAGTAATCCAGTATTTTCCAAACATAGAAAATTTAGACCTAGAAAACTGTTCTATATATAAATTTGCCACAAAGCAATCCAAACTAGCTGAGGAGTCCTGTATGAGGCTGCTTCGTCATTAGCTTTTACTTTGAGATCTTCACCATTAAGCCACAATACAGCTGGGGAAAGGTCACTAAAGTGTCTCTGCAAAGCATACTTTCCAAGTGGTTTTTATGTAGATGGGTCTTATTCTTGACCTACATTACTTAGAAAAGCAAAAAATTAACTCCATTAATGAATTCTGAATTAGAAGACAAAACCAGTAAAGGTGGGCAGCATTTTGCCATGGGACCTGACCCAGGCTGAAACACGGGGCAAACTGGGGGACTGGGCTGTTACTCATGGGCTAGCTGCACTGAGAGCAAAGCAATGAACCTCATGGACATATCTAGGGGCCTGGATTTCATAAGCATCTCACCACATGGTGAGGAAATTGGACAAGAAAAATGCATAATTTTATCTAAAGAAGTGATGGACAAGTCTCTCAAGGTGTCCTGGGGTAACCTGGAAGCTTTCACCAACCCCAGAGGGAGAAGAGGAACATGACCCCACCCCCCCCATACCCCCTGGCCCCAGCCACTTCTCGTCCCTCATATCAGACAAAGGCTATAAATCCCCCATTCTTCTAGAAGCTTTCCAGCTCTGTTCAAAGAGATTTATTGCTCAATAGGGCTTTGTGCAAACTGAAAAACTGGAAAATGTCAACTTCTTCCTTGAAGTTTGATTTAATTCACTTCCAGGAGGAGACTGGTCCATGGCATTCACATTTTGACACAGAAATAAAGGGTAGCCCCAATATTACAGTGTCAGGAAAATATAAAAAAAGCAGGTAACATCCTGAGTACACGCTGTGAACTCTGACAACATACCTCCGATGCTTAAACCTGCCTCCATTCACATACACACTAAAAAATTACCAGTGTATCCAGGTGACCTTGTTTCTCTTCAACATATGGATTTAGGAGAATAAAAAGCTAATGAATTCTAGAAAGAGAGATAAACCATAAGCAGAAACCATGAGGAAATATAACAGCAATCTTGTCTTAGCACTGAATCTATATAGGCTGGAAATAAGTTGCAGGGCTCTAGTAAAAGTGGCAGTCTACAGCTGAGAAAGGAAAACTGAGATGGGAAGAAAGAGAAAAGGATTTACAGCATATAAAGAGCTATACTGTTATTTCTTCACTGCAATACACGAGGGGAGTGAAGGAGGAAGATGAGCTAGATATGAAGAGACACAGGTGCATTTCTAGTGTCACAGACTACAATAATAAAAAAAAAGAATAGTTTCAGCAAAGGTGACAGAGATAGCAAGCAAAAAATGTTGAATTTAGCCTCATGCATAGGGCTGGGTTGCTCTTTTTAAAAAGAAGCTACCTTTAGGCACTGTTAGCAGAACATATAGGGACATGCAGATGAAAAAATTAACCCAACTGTTGAAGTTTAGTTCCTCTCCTTCCATGCTTCAATACAGTCTGAGCCACAAGAGACTGGAAAACTCCTCCATCTCAGGGACTTAAAGGCAGATTTGACAAAAAGCCTGAGCATTGTTAGTAGCTGCCACCAAGACTAAAGAGATTTCTCCTTGGGTTGCTGAACTTAAAACAGGAGCAGCTGGAGACACTGGGCTTGCTGAGCTGCCTCTCACAAGCTGCTGTGTTAAGTGCAGAGCAGGACGATGAAGCCAGCCTTGCTCACTGAGGTATCCCACTATGCTAATTAGAAAGCACAATAAAAATTAAATTGCTTGTACATTATAGCACTATGTGAGGCTGGGGAGGAAGAGGTCTTTCATTTAAGAAAAGGAGGAGGAGGGAAAAGGGGAAATTAACTTCTTTTTCTTTACCTTATTTGTGTTAAAACATTCTACCAGTATGAATTAATAATGGATATGTAAATCAGGCTTTATGATTTCTTATTGCATTAAGCTGCCAGTGTGATGCTAGTAATAGATTCAGAACATTCATTTATTTTGCGTTGAACTTCATTATTGTCGTTGTGAGGGAATATCCATTTTTATCAGGACGAGAGATAGCATATTGCTCAGCAGAAGAGTAAAATTTATTTTAGTCTCTTTGCATAAGCCATATTGGAACAGATTGAATTTGTTTCCTTGGAGTATTTAAAAAAAAAACCCCATATGGGTTTCATATCCTATTTACAGTGGTACTGTCTTAAGGCCCAATCCTTACAAAGCTTTACTCCACATGGACTGACCCTCTTCTGAATTTCAATGGCAAGATGAAGACACCAACGGCCACACTTTTGACAGCACGGAATACTTCCAGGAAAAACAAACAAAAAAACAAAGTAGCTTAAAAAAAAATTAGCATAATATTACAGGTGACTTAATTGCTACCGCTTTTATGATCTAGAATAACATTTTGTCAAACTTTAAGCTGAAGAGCCATCTAATGTTTTTGATAAGGCTATTACAAGACCTTTCTGCAGTCTCACGGCTTGCCCTCTGCTGTCTATGGTGCGTGACTCCTCAAGCTGCAGGCCAATTTAGATCACTACATTAAGCCAGGCATCCCTTCTTAACTTCAATTAATTAGGATTTACTGAGCTGACCCCCTCACTTTTGCTGAGCACAGCTTTCAAAAGCTGACATTACCCTGGAAATGATACATAGAAACTTCAAACATTTTTCCAGCCTAAAGAGAGAGAAAAACATCTACAAAATATAAGGTAGACAAAATACTTTTAAGACACTCCTGAACCTGGGGGAAAGCCAAGCAGGCAAAAGCCAAGTACCAGAAACATCCCAAAACCCTATGAAAGGGCTATTCAGACAATTCCCTGCTTGCAGGGGCTGAATGAAGTGCAGCTCACATTACCATTTATATGATTTCTGGACAGGTAACAGTTCAAACAAGGCCCCAGAGTGCCACAAATCTACAAATGTGCTCAACATTATTGCCATGGGTAAAACATCAAATTAATGGAACCTTTTTTAGAAATAAAGTTATGTATTCACTTCAAGATCAAGGGTCTTCACTGAAGCAAGCCCAAAATTAGGAAGTGGGTAGCACCTACCCCCAGATGGCAACTGCTTGTTTCTGGAGGCTTTTCTGAAGTTGAAGGGGATGCACTACTCCCTTTTGTGAAGCCTGCTTTAGACACTCATTAGGTACTGTGACACACAGCACTGACTTTCCTGCATTTAAGTGTGCCGTGTCATACACTGGGCTTGCTTTCTCAGAACAAAGGAAAAAAAAAATAAAAGGTGGTACACTACAGGAATTACATTTGAGTTGGGTTCCCCCCCCCCCCATTTTTAAACTGGCTATTGTCTAGTCATTCCTGCTGGATACCAGCTTCTTTCACAGCTATCAGGAAGCAACACTCCTGTTTCTCCCCCTAGCAGAGCACTTGTCCAGCTGTACCCCTGTGCACTAGAGGAAAGGGCATGGTCTGACATGAGCCAAACCATCTCTCAGGGACAGGAGATGTCCATCTCCATCAGCCTTCCTTGCACAATAGATGGATCAGATTTAGAGGATGACTCAAATTGTGGAACACTTTGTATGAGTTCCACAACAGTTAAAACTGATAATTGCACTGGACTCCTCCTTTCCCACTTCATGTAATGCGTTGGTGCCTGCAGTGACCTACCTGTGCACCCTAATTAATAACTGAGGAGTTTAACAAAACAAACCTCTTCAGAACATGTACACCTTTATGTCTCTGTTGCACCAAAGCGGATTTTTTTTTTTTTAAACCACTTCTCTTCTCTACACTTTGCTTGGAAATAAATTAAAGATTTGTCTAAAGAAGCAGAGAAGCCAGTAGGGAGGCAGCAGAAGAGAATGTGACAGGCAGGCTCTTGATGACAAAGGAATAGGATATTCCTCCTGCCTCATTTTCTGTTGTTGATTGCTGACTTGATTGCAGTCTCTAAGTTCACGGGCGTCTTTTCAGGGTCCAAGCTTTAGGCTGAGGAAGAAGCTTTTCAGCTGACTTCATGACTTAAGTTTTGCTTTTAATCACTGCCAAATGACAGCCTACTGCCAAGTCTCATCACAAGCCCAGCCTCCACTAAAAGCTTTTAAAGGCCAAGGAACTGACCAACAGACAGTGAGATGCAGACACTATTCAAGGTGAGGTTGGACAAGGCTCTGAGCAGCCTGGTCTAGTTGAGGGTATCCCTGCTCACTGCAGGGGGGATGGACTGCATGACCTTTGGCAGTCCCTTCCAGCCCTAGCCGTTCTATGATTCTATTCTACTCCCAGCACTGGGATTAAAGAGGAGATGGCCTTTAATGACAAAAAGGAGGCAGCTTAAAAAAAAGGGACAATTCATGTTTTCAGGCAGAAGTTGCAGGTTTGCACTACTTTCTAATGAATACTTGATATTAGTACCTAAAAAGTAGGGAACAAGAACAAGGGAAGCAGCAGACAGAGAGGGTGCCCCAGGGTGCCTGGGAAGTCAGGAGAGTGATGCAATTTCTAAACTCATTAAATACACAAGACAATGAAAATGAGATGAAGATGGAGAAGACAAAGTGCAGGGGGGGTAAGACTGTATGGAGAGGAAAAGTTTGTGCTAAGAGGGTGCTCATGGGTTGGCAATGCCATCAGTGGGCAGGCTCTTCTTAACCCTGTAGAACCCCAGGTCAACACACAGGGAGAGCAGGGACTGCTGTCCTCCTTACAGCTTCTCCTCAACCTCCGAGGAGTAACCCAAGTTTGTCATCAGTATCCACCGCAGGACAGACAGGAAAGCAACGTCGCTTGGCTGGCCACATGCAAACAGGCACATACACAACCCCTAAAGAGAAAGAAGGGCTCAAAGAATAAGGATGCAAACATCCTAATCCATGTTTAAACCTACCACGTCAGAACAAAGCTGACAATTTGGTACTTCACAGGAAGGGTCAAAATCTATTGCCTTAAGTGAATACTTTTGTGGGTGAATCTTTAACAAGTTCTGTACAAAGCAAGAGATAAAATATTTTAACACAGCTGAACAGCAGCAAAGCCATTTACACTGACAGACCATTTTGAAACTGCTGCTGCCAAGGCATCTTTGAACAATGAAATGATGGATGTTAAATTTGGCATTAAAATGCACACGAAACATTCTTCTGAATAAAACAGAAGGGCTTTGTCCCTATTATGTATCTTTTGTCAGTATTAATCCAGTCTTCTAGTCACCAAATATAAAAATAGACTTTGTCAAGACTGCATGTCAAGGAAACCAAAATCCTACACTGTACGGTTATTTCCAGGCGCCTGTCAAGCCTCCATCAGCAGCTGGGCTACATGGGAGTTTGCCTATCGCTTTTTCTCAAGACATCAATTACAGGGCTCACAATTTTTTGAGGCTACCTAAGAGCTCTATTCCACAGCTCCTCTTCCAACAAAACATGCACATTTTGTTTGCTACAACAAATCATTTAGCGCAGCAACATCAGTGACCAAGGATATACAAGTAACATTTTTCTGAGCTCACTTCAAATGCCAGCCAGAACATGTGCTTTACTGTTTGACACCATATACAATACCTGGAGAGAATAAATACTTCCAAGCTATGGTTAGCTACCACGAGGCAAAGCAGAAACGCACAATAAATACAAGCATCATTCATAAAGGCAAGTCCTTGTTTGCTCAGAAGACCACTTCCTATTTGGTAGATTGTTTTTTCTTGCCTTTTCAGAAGTAGCACAGGAAAAGTCTCATGCACTGTGGATCAAACAGCCGCTTGCAATTTTATTGCCACTTGGAACATCCTTAAAACACACCATAAAGAGGTACAACACTTTCAATTAAGAATTTAATGTCAGGTTGGGATTTCCAGCCACTGCAGATATGAGGATTCTGGGTCCCTGCCATGCAATTCTTCGGCAGATTCTCAGGCCACTCCACCTCGGATATACAGAGCTGGGAGCTGAGCTCAGTTACCTTCTGGAAACCTTCACAATCCAGAGGATGAGGTCAGATTTTCCCAAGGATAATAAGGGTCACAAGGATAACGACACTGCTATAGACAACAAACATTTATATATTCAGATATTTATTCAGAACTTGCATGCTGTTGCAGACTTGTCTGCAGGAACATCCCTTTGAACTAGGAATACCATGACTAATTTCTCGCAGCAACCAGCAACAATCACATCCTACCTTCAGGTAATGTTGCTCTTTTATGAGTACCAGTGCTACATCTTTTTTCCAGTTGTAAACCACAACAGAGCTGAGAACGAATAGTCTTTCCTCTCACCAGTGCTTTAACCCTTCTCCACCATTTCACTGTGCCCTTGGTCATAGCTCTAAATGAAGGGACTATAACAGAACAAGCACAGCAACAAGCTCATTACAATGCCTCTTTTCCAACCCACCAATTGATGGGGAGGGGGGCAAAATCCAAGTTTTTATTATGGTAAGACTATTTGATGTCACATTTCTTCAACAGAACCAAGGTGAGGCATTATTAAATTTATTTTCCACAAGATCCTTGAGAGCTTCCAGAAAGGCTGAATTAATTGAGAGAGAAGCTGCAGCAGCACCCAAATAGAACCAGAACGTGTAGACTATTAAGAAAACAAAGAAATTTAAAGAGTTGAGATTTCCCCCCCATAATTTCTTCTACTGTTTACGAGTTGTGCAAAAGTGTTGCATATTTTTGTTTTATTTATTTTTGGTGGTGGTGGGCTTGGGTTTGTTTTGTTTGTGTTTATCAGGGGGAAGGAAGGTCAGTGGTTTTTTGGGTCTTTTGTTTGCTTGTGGTGTTTGGTTTTTTATTTTGGTGGTGGATTTTTTTTTTTTAATAATTTGTTATCCGGTTATCTTTTTATTTGTTCTAAATTAGTGCTTGAAGGCTGCAGTCAGATAACATACAAAACTTTCCCATCTCAGTAGACACAGCCATGAGCATAAGGAGTTCTGAGCTCCAGGAAACACAGAAGACTTGAAAGCATCTGCTGCAGCTCCTCCAAACCAGAAAGCCTGCTAAGGGTACATCAGTAACATGCAGGTGACACGCAGAAAGCCAGAGGCACCATACCTTCCCCAGGAGACAGGGATAGTCTGGAGAGGGACAGAGAAATCCTTTTACAGGGCTTTTCACAATGTTCAGGAATATACAGTAAGGCTGAAGAGTAGCTTTAAAAAAAACAAAAAAAAACCAAAAAAAAACACCACACAAAACAACAAACCCAGAAGACTATTTTGGACTGATTTTTGTACTACATTGAGAAATTTCCTGTGTTTTGTCTGCTGATAAACTCATCAAGGAAGAAATTCTGTTACCTAGCTCAAAGATTTGACCTAAACCAGTAAATCTGCCTTCTGGATTTCAGTGCATTTAGAAGAAGCTCCATTGCCTACTTGTATTTCTTTTATATCTACAAACTGCAGCAAAGGTTGGACTCAGTAACTTTTCTTAAAATTCCTTCTCTATAATGCAGTGCTGACTTCTTTTACAGAGGATATTAAAACCCACTTTAATGTAGGAAATTTCGTGAACAAGTAGCCAAAGATATGTGCACATCCCTTAATATTTGCAGTGGTACCCAGACAGCTAACACACTCCAGAGAGCTTCTGTCTCACGCAAGGTTTTCCTTCATTGATCCTTGCTACGGCACTGAAAGACACCAAAAACGGACTAATATTCTGAAAATATTTTCTCATCTACTATAGGTATCACAGAAACATCATTACAAATACAGAAGGAGAATTGCTCTCAGGACAGAACTCACATCTTAAATAGGTGGAGAGAGAGGAAAAAAAACCCAAACAACAAATACACACACACACACCCCCCCCAACCCCCAAACTAGCAGAGAAACTCAACATAGTTAAAAAAAATTACCTACTAACACCTGCTTGTAGCTGGCTGGAGAGTCAGGCTGTATTCTCAACAGCTACTGGGCACAACTCAGTGCAGACTTGGATGATTTCAACCAAGTACTATATATTTATTACAAAACACATACACACTACTTGTGATGAGCACTACAAACTAAAATATCCAAGCTGAACTTCTGCGAGCATCGTACAGAGACAGTTGCATAGGGGAAGTTTAGAACTCTGCTCATATTAACTTTCTTTTGCTTAAAATCCTATATTGAACTGTCAGTCCTTAAGTTTAAGCAGATAATTTCATTATCATAGAGGGATTACATAAACATTTCTCAGCAACTCCATGCTAAAGCCTTCACCTTCTTATGAACAAATTAAAGACATAATGGGAAATTTTGCACAGCCCAGAAGAAATTTGTCTTTCTGGTTAAGAGTCTCAAAACGGACCCATCTTGTTATTTCTCCTGGAAACCCTGCTGAAATCCTTCAAAAAGGCTGGGCTGGTTTGGGCATCAAAGGAGAACAAAAACAAACAAAATGTATCTTAATTCTGCTACTCCTATGATGTGTAGAAGTATAATGGCGCAGTATTTTCTCTAACTGGGATAATACAGTGATGAATTTGGACCAGACTACAGAACTTCAGTAATTTGACCCCACTGAGTAAATATTACTTTTGTCAACCAAAAATTAAAACCACAATCTCTTAGAAACCTTTTTGTCATTTGTTCCTCATCTAAGAAGCCGATTGGGGGGGGGGGGGGGGGGGGGG